>JASEKS010000077.1:0-165566 GCA_030770415.1 Pleoardoris graminearum | reverse complement strand
TTTTTAATGATAGATTAAAAGAGATTAAAAAATAATAGTAATATAAGGAAAGATAAATAATAATAAAAAGAAATATAAAAAATTAAAAAAAAAAGAAATAAAAAAATAAAATTAAAAATATAAAGATAAAATAAGTAATAAAAAGTATATAAAAAAATAGGAAATGTGAAGTAAGAAGGGGAGTGGTGTAGGGGGTGGTGTGATGCTGTGTTATATACTTTAGTATAGTATTAATATATACCTCTTTTATAAGCTTAGCTTTTAATTATTACGTATACAGTTTAGTATTTAATAAAATTCTCTTACTACGTTTATACCCCTAGATTATTATCTAGGCGTACTTATTACTTTTTAATTAATATATACCTATTACGCTAAGGGCGTCTTAAAAAGCCTTTTTACTAAATTATATATATCTGCGATACGATTTAATAAGATTATTATACTAAGTAATTAGAATATATATATACAGTTAAGGCGATTAACGCTAAAACTTAGATAACTATAAAAATTTTTTACGCTAGTAATTTTTAGTATACTAATAAATATATTAGTAGGGTATATATAACTTTTAGTTAGTCTAGCTTACTCTTCTTTCCTATACCCTATTTACCCTAATAAAGTAAGATCAATACTTAAAAAAGTTAAAAACTTTTTTCTAACGTTTTATTATTACTTTATTAACTCTTTCTATAATAGTCTACTAAAAATAAATATAAGCCTAGTACCTAAATACGTAGAAGAATAGTAATAATATAAATATTATATATATATAAAAGTTACTAAAAAGTTATAAATATATACTAAATATATTAGTAATTAAACTCTCTAACGGTAACCTATCTAATAATAATTAAAATAAAAAAAAGGTAGTAGTAGCGTAAAACTCTACTATAGGTAACTAGCCTATAAAAAAGAATAAAGAGGAGAATTATATAAAAATAATTATAAGGCCCCTTAAAAGGGGTTATTAACTTATACTTAAAATTTTAAAATAATAATAATTTTATACTTACTATACTAACTTCAGGAAATCTACTATTTATAATAAAAATAATTATTTATATTAGTTTATTACCTAATTACCCCTAAATATATATAGATAGATATATATTTATTATCTATATTAGTAGGAAAAGAGTTACGCTTATATAAGTAAAAGTAGACGTAGAGTTAATATAGTCCCTTTTTTAACTTTTTATAAACTTTTTCTTAAGGCCTTAGATCTAATACTATAAATAATTAAAGAGTTCTATAAAGTTAATATTTTTTCCTTTTTTTAATAAAAGTGCTATACGGATTTGCTCTATTTATATAAAAATTAAATAATACTAATACCTTAATAATACGTTAGCTATAATTTTGTATACTTATATTAATAAGGAAATATAAGAATATATATAGTATATTTAATTAAATATATATTAAGAGGAAATAGATCTATATAAAAGAAAGTCTACTAAGTATAGCTTACTAAGGTGTTCTTAAGGCTTTACTAACGTATATAGCTAGTATATAGCTATTATAAACTATCTATAAAATAGCGTATTATATCTATCTTAAAATCTAATATATAGACCTATTATAAAACAGAGTTGTACTATAGTAAATTTTTTAAAATAATTTAATTATATTTTTTATATTTTTTTATTTTAATAGGATACTACTAGAACCTAATTTTATTATATTAGTTATTTAGCTTATTAGGGTCTATATACCCTTAATAAATACTATTTTAAAAAAATTACTTACTAATATTTTATTAAACACCTTTATTACCTCTTTATAATAGGTTTATATAGAGTCTAGGGCCTCTAGAATATATATATAGTTATTTTTTTAATAATTATAAAGCTAAGCAGTTACGGTATATAGTAAAGTAAATAATATATTAATAAAAAAATATTAACGCTTTTATAAAATATTAACTACCTATAGGGCCTTAAATAACTATAAAAATAATAGTATAGTATTAAATTTAATATCTTAATACTAAGTAATTTAATTAAGAACCCCTTCTTTTTATTTATTTTATATAGTATATATATATATCTGCTACTACTACCTATAAAAATACTTATTATTTTTATAGGAGAAATTATAGAGCTTATTTATTAGGTAAAAGATTCTAGTATAATATATAGTATAATATCTCTAACCCCTTTTTAAGGAGTTATTATAGTAATTTAAACTAGTTTTATTTTTTATAACTTTTTTATAGATATACTATACTAAAAGTATAATATAGCTTTATTTAGCTAAATCTACGTAACGTTTAATAATCCTAACTGCCTATAAGCTATAATATATAAAGAAAAGCTTAATATATTCCTATTAGGTTAGGATCTTACTAGTATTTAATTTAAAATAAAAATATATTATATAAATATTAATACAGTTAGTATATTTATATATACCTATTAAATATACTATTTTATTCTTATTAGGTATATATTTATAAGATACACTAGAGCTATCTAGACACTTTTATTATTATAATATAAAAAGAATAAGCTATAATATTTATAAACCTAGCTAGCTTTTAAATTAATATATCCTTTTAACAGAATCGGGACCCTTAGTATAAGCTTATAGTAGCTTATTTTAATAAATAGTATAGTAAGCGTATATATAGACTTTAGTAATAGATTAAAATTTACTAATATTAGAGTCTTTACCCTCGCTTATATATATATAAATAATAAAAGGCGTAAATTATATTCTTAAGTCTTTTAGATCTTCTTTAAATAGGTTAAAAGACTTTTAAATTAACTAGTAAAGTAGCGTTATATATATTAAATAGGGTTTATAGGCGTTATTATAAATATAAATAGCGCCTAATTTAGAGATACGTACCCCTTAATAATACTAATATAATCTTTTAATAAAATATTCTAATAGCTACTATAAAGGTTTTAGGCGTTATCTACGCTATATTAATTTATTTAGTCGCTTATAGCGCTATTATATTACTTATATAATAAAGTTTTATACTTACTATTTTAAAATAGATATAAAAAGGGTTAAGAACTATATTAGACGCCTAGACTTAGAATTTTTAAAAAAAATATAATTAATTTTATAGGCACGCGATTAGGACTAATATAATAAAATCTTATTAGAGCTTAAATATAAAATATTAAGTTAGTATTAGTATAGGGTTACTAATACTATAGTAAGATAATAAGTAGGTTATAGTCTAGACTTAGGCTAAATATAAATATATAATTACTATAGTATCTAAACTTAATTAATATATATCTAAAATAGCCCTAGACAATTAGTATCGCTGTAAAAATACTTTTAATTATATTAAGTAAACTAGTAAGAAGTCCTATTTATATAAAAAATAATTAAACTTACTTTTAGCAATTTTTATATTAGTATTATTAACCCCCTAATAAGGGTATACTAACGTTTTTAGGGGTATAAAACTTAATAACTATAATATTAACTAATAATTAGTACGTAATATAATAGGTATACGCTATAAATATAGAAAAAATACTTTATTAATTAAAGAGAATATAAAGATCTAAAAAAAAAGTATATTAATATCTTCCTAACTCTTTTATAATATATTATTAATATATTTAAACTATAAGCGGAGGAATTAATTTACTATTAAAATAAATAATTTTATTAATAATAAAAAAAAAAGGCGTATAGCGTATAAGTTATCCTTTAGCTATATTAGGCCTAGGGGATCCTTAAAGTGTAAAGAGGCTACTATTAACTAAATATTAAAAGGTTTATTATTATTACTAGTAAGTAAATTTTTACAGATTTTATTAATACCTTTTTAACTTATATATATTCTCTTATAAATACTATTTGCAGAACTAAGCCTCTAATATTAAACTATTTACTATAATATAAATTTTAAGGCACGGCGCTTTAAGCTTAAATTTTAAAAATAAAAGGTAGTTATAAAGTAAAAAGAGCTAAAGAACTAAAAGTTTAAACTAAAAATAGAAGCTTTAAGAAGGGCTTAAGGGGTTATTAACTCTTAAACGGCACCTTTTATATATATATAGTTAAATATATACTACTACAGTAAAAAAAATTTACTATATTATAATTATTCTACGCCAGCCCTGCCCTAACCCCTTTTTATAGCCTTATTAATACTTACTTATTTTTTATTTTTTAATATAATTATATAATATTTATATATTTTATAAAATTAACTTTTATAAGGCCTATATAGTAATACTAATTTTTTAAAATTTATTTTCTAAATATAAAGTAGATTTTTAAAAACTAGATTTATATAAATAAGTTAATAGTAATATATAAATTAAACTATAAAATTTATTTTTAATTTACTTATTACTTATATATTATAGTTTTAATTAAGTTAATATATAAAAGTAATAGGTATATTATAAATAAAAATTTAATTTATATATATAGTATATAGTTTTATTAGCTTATTAAATATAGTTAAATAAATAGTAAAAAATAAAATATAAAAATTAGTAATAATTTTATATATAATTATTTAAGTAAGCTATATAATAGTTAAAAAAATTATAATACTAATAAAATATTATTTTTTATAAATAATAGCAATATATTATAATTATAAGTATAAATTATATTATATTATTTTATAATAAAGTAATATATTTATTATATATATATATATATATTAAATTTCTAAATATAATTATATAGATAAAATAAAAAAATATTAATATTTTTACTATTTTAGTTATTATAATAGGACTTTTTTTATAAAAAGTAGATATAATTATATATTATAAGTCTAATAATAATATATAATTATTTAATTTAAATATTTACTAAAAAATATAAACTTCTATTTATAAATTAGTATATATGTTATTATATATATATTATAATTAAATAATACTTAGTTTATAGTAAGTATCTACTATATATATAATTAATATAACTAATTTTAATACGTTGTATTATATTAAGTTATAATATTAATCTTATAAATATTATATATATAAAATTAGATAATATATTAGTTATAATTTTAATTATAAATAATTAAATTTATACTTAAAAACGATTTGTTATATAGTAAGTATTTATATTATCTAATATATAAATTATTATTTAATAAATAGATAGTATTAGTATATTTAACTTAAAATTAGATTTACTATATATTAAATATAAATTATTAAATAATAAAAATAGTACTTAGTAAGTAAATAGTTAAATAAAATATATTAGTATTATATTTTAAAAATTATTATATAAAAGGCATATACTTAATATATATATAATATATTATATTATTAGGTTAATAAATAATTTATAGGTATTACTTAGTAATATTAAGCTACCTAAAAAATACTATATTAAGATATTAAAAACCCCTTTAGAGTAAAGTTTCCTAATTACTAAAAATATATAACTAAATACTATATAAATCTTTACTTAACCTATAATTATTATTTCTAGTACCTAATCCTAAAATATAAAGAGTATATATAGCTAAATATTTTAGAAATCTATATTTAACCCGTACTTAATTTTAATTTAATTTTATTTTAAAAATTTATTTTATTTCTCTCCGAATTCCCCTGTCCCTACTGTTTTTTATTATTAAAAAAAATATAGTTCTTATTATTACTAGATAAATAGTTTTAATTATAATAAAAAATATTCTTATATTTACTAGTAAGATAATAGCTTAAAAGTAATTAGTTAAAGTTAATAAGGGGTTAGTAATATATTAATATATTTTTATAATTTTTAAAATTTTCGTCCGGGTACTACGTAAAATAATTATAGTAATATTTATATAAAAAAATTTTACTATTAGTCTTTAAATAATTATAGATAGCTTTAAAGTTAATCTAATTAACTATTAGTAGAGGTTAATTATAGGTTAATAACCTAATAATAACGTATACTTACTTAGCTCTTAACTCTACTTTTAGCCTAAATAGTTTTAGTAATATAAGAAATTTTTAAGCGCTTATTACGAGGTAAAATACTATTATATATAATTATAATATTACTAGCGGTAAGCTTAAGGCTTTTTTTACTTTTATTTTTAACTAACCCTTTTTTAATTTATTTAGTAAGCGTACTACTACTACTACTACTTTTTTTTTCCTTTCTAATTAGGGTAGTTAGAGTTATAAATTATAGTATATTAGTAATAAATTAAATAAAAATAGCCAATACTAACGCGATAAGTAAAGTTTATAGTATAAAAAATAATATATTAAAAATAGTTAGATCTTTAATTACTAATACTTATATATATTTCTTATAGAAATTTAGTAAATAGTTAGTAATATATTAGTAATAAATTAATAATACCTATTAAATAACTTTTTAATTTTAGCTATACTAGGATTTCTGCTTTTACCTTTATTAGCTAAAGTAATATTATACTAGTTCTTATAGTATTACTTTAAATTATTAGCGTTATAAAGCTACTATAAGGGTTTAGTATATATTAAAAATATTTTAATAAAACTATATTTATATTATAATATTTACTATTATCGTTTTTAGTATAATATTAATAGTTTTTTAAATATAAATACTAACTAGTCTATATAATATTAGCAAGGGGTTAATAAGATAAAAATAACTTATTTTTAACCCTAAATAACTTTACTTATACGTATAAACGGGAAAGTGCTTAAAATTTTAAACTATCTTATATAGACTTAATAATTATAGTTATTTTTAACTTTAGGCGGCATCTTATAATATTTATAAAATATTTTAAAAATAATAGTAAAGCGTAAAATAGATATTAGTAGGGTAAAAGTAATAAATAATTATTTTAGTTTTTATATAGTGTTTTTAGCGTACTAAGAATAAGCGAGTTTTAGTGTTAGTTACTTTATCTACGTCTACATTGGAATATTTGCCGAAGCTAATTAACAAGTACGACCTCTAGCTTGGCATCCCCGCATAGAGACGGATATCTGCCTCTTCAGGCCCACGGTGCGACCTGTGCATAGAGACAGGGGGAGCCTTGGTAAGGGCACCCTACTTGCCCAACGCGCCAAGGTAGTTCGCGCCGAGGTGGTTCCGTCGCTGACCTCGTTTCCCAATCAGAATTAGTTGACACACACAACTCGTTCTAACAGTTCTCTGCGCAGTGGGTGCGCATAAACGTATTCATTGGTCAGTGCATTGCGCAGAAAAGCCTGGGGGGTAGAAAACCCGTCGCGCCCACACGCCCAGTAGCAGAGTGACATGATTTTAGACCTCCAAAGTTTGTTCATCCTTCTGCCTTAGCGAGCGCCACAGGCACACAACACAAGAGTTTCTTGACGGACAAGGAGCGAAGTGCGCCACAAAGTCAGGTTCTCCTTTATTATTGTTACCGACCTAAATAGATTATACGATAACTAGTATAAATAATAATATATTAATTATAGTAAAAAGGTATACTAAATAAAAATATAAAAAATAGTCTACTATAAAAGCGGAAATAAATATTTAATAAAAGTAAAAAATAATAATATTAGGTAGTAGTAAAGGTAAATACTAACTATAATACTATATCTAAAGATAGTAATTTATAAAAATATTTTATTTAACGTTATTTTTATTTTTTTTACTAATATCTTAACTATAATTTTATAAAAGCTAATAGTTATATTTAATACTAAATCTACTAAAATAGAGATTATAATAATTTTTATTATTAATAATATTATAAATAACCCTTTTAGCTACTATAAGTATATACGGATTACTAATATTATTAATAATAATAAATATTTAGATAAAAAGAGTAAAATTATTAGTAAAAGTATAAAGGCTAAACTAAAAACTATTAAAAAATAATAAAAACTTAAGCTCCTAAAACTATATTTTAAAATTTTAAAAGAGTAAACCTATATATTTATTTATTTTTATTAA
Organism: Pleoardoris graminearum; assembly: GCA_030770415.1. Taxonomy (NCBI): domain Eukaryota; kingdom Fungi; phylum Ascomycota; class Dothideomycetes; order Pleosporales; family Didymosphaeriaceae; genus Pleoardoris; species Pleoardoris graminearum. The sequence continues at coordinate 157,685 of JASEKS010000077.1, read as the reverse complement.
AAAGGTTCTCTATTTACGTAGATAGGAGAAGATTTTTTTTATAAAAATAATTACTAGTATATTTAAAATTAACTCTTTCCTCTTTAAATAATTATTAAAAAGTATAGCTATTAAGGCTAATAGGAAGGCAGGCTCTCTTTAATAGAATAGGCTATAGAGGAGAGGATTAATAAGTATACTAATACTATATAGATCTAAAATCTCTTAGATATAAGTAAGTAGTATAAAAATAATAGTAATAATAAAAAAGTAAGTTAGTAGTAAATTAATTAAACAAGCGTTAACTATATATATAATTATATATAATATTAATAAAGCGACACAACGGCTCCGCATCGAAGAGCGAGCCACAAAGTCAAAAATCGTATGGCTGACAATGCTGCACCTGAGTCGTCGTTTGGCCTCAGATTCTATAAGCGTCTAGCTTCTTTCAAAACTCTACTTCGTTCTTTTGCCGTCTTTCAGGGTGACCTCTGCTTGTTCATTCCACGACTTTGCCAGTTGGACGGCGGCACTGCAAAATGAATTCCACAACAACTGGTGTTCACGGCCCATCGCCAGGGGCGGTACTTGCGACGGACTGGATACTGCTTTCCATTAATCTGGTCATGGTTCTTGCCCGTCTCCACTTGCGGCTCAACATCATTCGTCAGAGGCTCTTCTTTAGCGACGCGCTCATCTGTCTAGCATGGTGTTCAGCTGCAGTAACTTCTTCGTCCCATATTTTCTTTTTACGAGTGGGCTCCCTCACTTCACATATGGACTATTTTCTTACTGCATACCAAGGGGATCCGAAAAAGCTTCAAAAGGTTCTGCAGGTGAGTGTCTCTTTAATTTTTTCTTTGACGCAAACGATGTAGAGTACTGATGGTATTACGAGGTTCTTTGGGGCACTAATATATCCTTCTTCACGTCATTCTACTTGTGCAAGGCCGCCATCTTAGCCTTCTACCTACAAATATGCCCTAGCTCCATGCGCACCTACAGAACTGTTGTGCATGCCACTATTGCGTATACAGTTATCGGATATATCGTGTCGATTTCGATGAATCTCTTTCTTTGCTTCCCGGTAAACCGAAATTGGTATCTGGAATCCATCTCTAATACCGTCTCCAAACAAAAGGCTGACATATCACAGGGCGCTTGACTCAAGTGTTTGCACTTCGGAACCCCATACCGTTTTTATGGTTGCATGGCCGCTACACTTCTCTTCCGATATTATTAGTATGCCATCCCGAACTAATATAAGGTCGTGCTGACATGGATCTCCCAGTCTTCTTGCTCCCCTTCTTTATCCTCTACAAAATTCAATTAAATAAGGCAGTCCGCATCGGAGCGTACTGCACGTTTGGGCTAGGCGTAATAAACATTGCGATCTGTCTGACGCGGTTCTTGGTTGTCTATCTCGCAGCCGAGGTCGGAAAGCCCATCTCGTTTACACTCATTGGTAAGTCATAACCTGCCCACCTGTCTTTTGCATTGAAGCACGCCGGATCCCAAGATATGTAGTTGTTATCCATGGTTGTCCTAATCAATACCACATCTCTGAGGAACTAGAGCCTGGCAAAGTAAACGAACAAGCTAATCTTCTCGCCTGCAGTTCTCTGGAGCAATATTGATTCGAATATGGGAATATTGATTGCCTGCTTACCGTGGCTTCGCCCTTACCTCCGCATAATGAATGTAACCTTGTCCTCAGCGTCGGAATCCAGCTTCAAGTCGAGCCGCAGGACCAGAGACATTACGAAGAATAGCTTCAGGAAACTCGACAACATTCAAGAACATGCGAGAAAGGGGCCGTTAGGAGTGAGTATGGACGAACTCAACAGGGAGCTTAGTGTAGCCTCGAATGCCGCTAGTATTGGAGACTGCGAGGACGCGGGGAGCGACATTAGCATGAGAGCTTTGGCGAAATAGGTTGATAATTAATGGTAGTGAGCAAGAAATCAAAATGTCAGCCTCATGGCTATGAGGCGTGTAAGATCAGTTGGTTATAATTACCTTCGCAGGTTCGGACTGCAGAGTGGTTAGATTTAAAGTCGGGCTTGCCAACGTGCGGAAAAGACAATAGTACACTTCTATATCCAAGTTAAATTCTAGGGTCAGATTTCAACTTAGAGTAATAGTGAAAACTGTGGGCAAGAAAGCATGGGGAGCAGAGTTCACCAAATTAATCGAACAAAATATTTTGGAAGGAGTGTTTTTAATTGTTTATTTTTTCTGGCCATCTAGAGGAACTTCGGCATAGTAGCAGATACTTAGCGTGTTCTAGCAGCAGACATTGGAATCGGGCTTAAGAAAGCTACGCACAGGTTTAAGCCTTTTAAAAAGTGTAAACTGCGCCAACTGCAAGTTATAAAAGAATGCTCACGAGTTTGCTTTTCGAGGGATAGTGTGGGACAGGCAGCAATAAGGCTGAGCCTTAGTCATTTAGTATTACATCGCCTGGCATGCTTGCTTAGAGCCTCGAGCATCAATGCCCGAAACTTCACTGCAATCTCTAGCGCAGAAGAGGAGACGGCATACATACACTCTGCGATTTTCAGAGTCCAATCACAAAGGGCGGAGAGACGCGAGGAAGCGTGATCCCAACACGTCTAGCCGGTATAGCTGACAAATACTATTGCTGGATCCAAGCTTCATCTAGAGCTAAAACTACTAGCGCTTTTAACTACTTTAACTAATATTACAACCTAATAACGCTTTTAAAATATTTATAATTTAAAATTTTATTTAATTTTTAACTACTTTATAAGCCTATTATATTAGATTTTTATTTTTATAATATTTTATTTTATCTCTTTAGCTAACGCTGCCTTATAAACTTTTTTTATAAATTTATATTTTATAAAATAAAATTATTTTATTTATTATTTTTAATTTTTTTAATTATTACTACAACTGTCTATAAACTAAAATTAATAATTTAAATAATTTTTTTAAGTATATATACTATATATATTTATATATTAATTAAATAAAAAGTGTTGCTGTAGTGGCTCGGGGTGACTAAAAGGGGTTTTAAAAATGAAGGAGTATATATATACCTTTATATTTAATATGTTAAAAAAGTTAGGTAAGGCTAAATTAAAAAATATATATACTATATATTCGTTTACTATTATATATATTTTTTTTTACTAGCTATTTTTATCTATAATTTTAGTTTTTTTTTTAAATCTACATTAAAGTGTAAAAAGTTTTATATAATTACTAAAATTTAGCACGTAATTTATTAAATTACTAGTCTAAAGCTTTAATAGTAGTAAAATACGTAATTTCTATTAATATACTATAAAATAACACTACACAATTAAAAAAGCTAAAAATAAAAATTTTAATCTTCTTTTTACTACTCTATAAGATCCGCTATAGTAGATAATAATATATATATTAGATTTACGTCTATTTAATGACTCTTCTCCTACCCCTATATCTATACTAATACTAATACCTTCTTCTTTATAATAATCTATAACGTTAAAGACTACTTTTAGTATTTTATTATTAAAAAGCTTAACTATCTATATAACCTCTTTAATTAAAATACCTATATAATAAGTATAACTCTAATTAATAGCCTACGTACAGTAGCTATTTACTATTAAATTAAAAATTAAATTCTCGCTTTATAATAATATAATACTAATACTTTTACTTTTAATAATATCCTTTTATACTAACTTAACTCCTTACCTGCTAAATTAAGAATAATAATCTTACAAAGGTGGTGGAACAATATCTAATATCTAAGGGCCGGCCTACAACGCAGGAGGTTATAATAATATTAACGTTACCCCACTAAGTACTAACGGCGGGCAATCCACACGTGCTACAACGTGAGTTAAGCCCGGGTACTTTCTTCGGTGGAACGAATGGCCAGGAACGACGGCAGACCCACTGGCCACAGGCTAGACGCAGACTCCAAGTCGAGCCGTACCTCCAAGCACGATCGCGAACAAGACCAATCGCATCTCAAGACTAAGAGCGAGACAAAGAAGGTCACTAGAACCCCCGTAAACTCAGTAGGAAGAGCTAACTTGGTTTATCACAGGCTTACAAGATATAACATCGGCGATCGTGTGTTCGGTCACTTTGGCTCCCAGAATTATTGAATTCAGTCTGCGCTTGTTATATAATCTTTTTCTAGCTTTGCTATGTTTCGGAAACTATCGACGAGTTGGGGACCTTGATCTTGACCGAAGGCTTAATCGGGTCGGCGGAGGCGATAATGGCGCATCTATAAGCCTCAAAGGCGTCTGCGATATCATGCTACCGGTTATATCACGAAGTTCAATGCACTATAGTATGCCATCCTCCTAAATTATGGGCTATCCTCCTAAAATAGTGGAATTTATAACTCTAAACAGGGTCTTAATAAGCTAAAACAGGAGGTTAGTCTCTAATTAGAGTTTTATATTCTATTAAATTAGAAAATTATATTGTCTAAATATAAAATACTAAAATATATTATATATAAATATATTTTAAATAACTTTATTAATAGTAAATATAAATAATATAATATGTATTAAGGTTTTAATAGTTAAATATAATATAAAACTTATTTTTAAAAGCTTAAATTTTAAGTAAATAATTATATAACTATATAGTAATATATATTAATATATTTTATCTCTAAGCTAGACATATTTCTAAAATAAATACCTAATTAAAACTAAATAAATATTATTATAAATTACTAAACACTATATATATATATTTATATACTAATTAAATAAATAGTATAGCTATAGTAGCTTAGGATAACTAAAAGAGGTTTTAAAAAGGGAGGAGTATATATATATCTTTATACTTAATATATTAAAAAAGCTACTAAATACTATAATATAATACTATATTATAGAATTTTATTATATTATTTAGAATTTTTACTACTTTTAATATTAAATATTATTTATAGTTAGAGGTGAGAAAAAAAAACTAAAAATTATTTATATAAAAGTAAGCGTTAAAGTGTTATATTATATATATATAAAATATAAATAAATATTTTTATTTTAGATAGTTTTATTATATTTCTTTACGTTTATTTATAGGAGCTGTATTAACTTAGTGTACGCTACGTCCTTACTTAATATAAAGATAGGTAAAAATAGAGGCGCTATAACCTAGAGCCTATTAAATATAGGATTTTTTAAATTTTATAGCTAGTAGAGTAATAACTTAATAAATAATAACTTATTAGGCGGTAGCTATAATAACAGTAGAGCAATAACTATAAAATAGTAATAAAGTATTTATAGGTTATTATCTTAAGTAGAACTATAGGCAGAATTATAGACTATACAGCGCGTTTAAAATTACTAATATAGTAGCTTTCTTTTCGTTTTATAAATACTATATACAAAGTTTAAAAATCTTTTTAATACTATTATTAGAACTACACCTTTTATTTTCTACTTTATTATATCTACGTTAGTATTCTAGCGTCTAATAATTAGACTAGATAACCCCTAGTATATAGTATAGGCTTTTACTAATAGCAATAATTAGTTAGGTTATATTAAAAACTACTTTAACTTCTATCTTAACGCTGTATAAGAGGCTGGCCTATTTAATAGGCTAGATCCTTTAGTTAACGTTTTTAATTTTAATTTAATTTTAACTAATTTAATTCTAACGCGCCTCTTCTTGCTTAAGATAGATATAATTTTTAACCTTAATAATACCTATAAGAATATTAAAATCTACTTTAGATTATACGGCGATATAGTAGACTTTATAGTATAGTAATATAAAAAAAGTAAAACTTTTTTATCTAAAATAGAAAATAGTAGCGGCAGTAGTAATAGTAGTAGTAGTAGTAGTAATAGTAATAGTAACTTAATAATAAAAAAAAAGACTTTTTTAAAGTAGTAAAGAAAGTAAAGCTTTAGTAAAAAAAACTTATTAAAGTAGTTAAAATTATCCGGGCGTAGGGATATACGTATATATAAAAGTAAGACTTTAAAATAGGTAATAGTAGTAAAAAGATATACTATAGCACTATAAGGCAGTTATAGGAGCTTACTATTAGAGGAGTTAGTAGTTATTTTAAGAGGATTAAGGGGCCCTATAGGGAGTATAGCGTTATTTTAATACTTTAATTACTATCTATCTAAAAAGGTTACAAGTTATTAGCGCTAGTAGAAAAGTTATTATAGTTACTACGTAAGAAGTTTATTAAGAGTTAGTTAATTACGTAATATAGTAGAAGTTTAAATAGCTAGTCTAGAGTTATATAATATTACGGTAATAACCCTAAGAGAGGGAATAGTTTTATTATATAAAGAGAGGTAAAGTATAGTATTAAGACACTAGTCTAAAAAAGGTATAGGCTAAAAAAAGTTATTCCCCTAAATATAGTTAAAAAAATAAGCGTGTATAAGAATTATAAAAAATATTTTTATTTTAGTTAGTCTAAGATTTAAACTTATAGTTACGGTGTATAGCTTAATATATAGCTTAGTATACTTAAGTTTAGTACACTAGTGGAAGAGAGTTTTATAAACTAGTAATATAAACTTAAAAATATCTTTTTATAATATACTTTCTAGTTAAGCTAATACTAATTAACGTATTTTACGATCTATATAAAGCCGTAGTATAATATAATAATAGGAACTTAAGAAATACTAAAGAGTTTATACTTAATAAGACTATATATAAGTAATATAAATTTTAAACTTTTAAAAGTTATACTTCTTTATTTTAGTAAGGGTAAGGTACTTTACTAAATTTAGTAATATTATACTTATACTTTAATTATATATTTATAGATTAGTAAGTACTTATAATTATATATATTTATATATTAATTAAACAAATAGTGTGGCTGTAGTGGCTCAGGGCGACTAAAAGGGGTTTTAAAACAGGAGGAGTATGTGTATACCTTTATACTTATAATTATATATAAGGTAATTAGTTAATCTAGTTATTAGGCGTATAAACTTTAGGACTAATAAAATTAGCGCCTTTATTATCTTCCCTTTTACACGCCTTCTCGTACTCGTGTATATAGTAAAAGCACACACCTCCTTATGCTGTTACTTTACTTTTAGGCTAGCCTACGTCCTTTTTGACTTACTTTTAACAATTGCTAATAAAATTATTAAGCGATTATCTAAAGCCTATAATAGAATATTTAATTTTTAAGTAAAACTAGTTATTTATTCTATACTTTATACTATATTATTAACTTCTATTTTTTAAAGTTATATTTTACTATATTATAATCTCTTTAGATTTTTATTTTAAAATATTTATTATTATATTAATTTTAGCTAAATTACTACCTATTATACTAACTGCTCCTAATAACGGCGTTAAATATAGTATAACTTTAAGTTAAAATAAAATTTAAAATTAACTAAAATATAATCCTTTTACTTATATATAACTTATTAAGTAGTATTATATTAATCTATATATACGTAACCTTCCCGTAAAAAATAGCCTACTTAAATATATTATTCTCAGCTACTTTAAAGTTATTTTTAATATACTACTATTCTCTAAAACTATATATATAGTTATATATAAATCTTAAGTCAACAAGATAAAAGCTATATAAAAATAAAAACTTTTTCGACACATTAAGTATAAAGGTATATATATACTCCCCCTTTTTTAAATCCCCTTTTGGGTTGCCCTGAGCCACTACAGCCATACTTTTTATTTAATTAATATATAAATATATATATATAAATAAATAAATAGTAAATAAAGAAGAAGTAGAAGATTTAATATTATTAAAGAAACTAGAAGTATTAAAGTAATCTATAGAGTAGACTAATTAAATAAAGTAAATTTATTAGTACGCTTATAAAATCTAATATAAAAAAAAGTTCTAAATATAACTCTAGGGCCTATTAGGGCGCGCGGGTTAAGTAAGTATATATTTTTTATTTTTAACTAGTAGGCAGTTACTAATTAGGTAGTAAATATTTATAGGTAGTATAGATACTAACAATAATAAATATATATAATTATTTTTTATAAAACTATAAAATAAGCTAGGTATATACGTTACTTATTTTAGCGAGCTGTTAGTATTATTATATTAGTAAAATATTTAATAAGTAGTATAAAGACTAACGTAGAATTAAAAAAATATTTCTCTAAATTATATAATAAGTCTATAATAATATTATTAGTTTATAGTATTAGTAGGCGGAGTAAAACGTAACAAAAGTAAAATATAAAAGAATAAATAAATCTTTTATACTTATGCTTAGGAGTGTAGTTAAGCTAATAAAAATAGTTTAACTATTTAAGTAATTAATAATTAACTTTTTTAAGCTTATAGTAGTTATAAATCTTTTTAAAAAAAAGATCTATTTTTATAAATAAAGTTATAAATAACTTATAAGCTTATAGTATCACTAAGTAATAAAACTCTAAACTAAGTAATTAATTATAATAAATACTCTAGTATTTAATTGTATATATAATATTTATATATTATTTTTTATCTATTCTTTTAAAATAGACTTTATACTTTATTTTATATTTTATTATTACTTTTATATATTTATATACTATTTTATATTATTTTATTATATTTGTATATTAATCGAACAAATAGTTATTAGAAATTAGGATAGAATAGTAATATAGTATAATATATAAAATAAATTAGATATATATTATCTATAAGAGTAAAGAGATAAATTACTATTAAGCTAAAGCCCTATAGCGTAGACTATATATCCCTTATTATATAAGTACGCTCCTATCTAAAGTAGAAATATTTAAATTATAATATTATTCCCCTTTTAGAACCGCTCTCGGCCTAAAAATAAATAATATAAAAATATATAGCCTAAGTATACCTATTTAGCACCTTTTAGACTATTTTAGTACAATAGTATTAAATATTAGAATTAAGTACTCTTTTTAAGACATTTTTCCGCAGGTCGCTGTTTAGCGCTTATAGCTACTAGAAAAGAAAAAAGTAAATCTTCTAACTCCTTTAGAGTCTATATAGAATTATTTTAAACTATTTTTTCCCTTTTAAGAGGCCGGCCCTAGTCTTATTATACTGGTATACTCTTAAATAAATTATTATTTTTTATAAAAGGTCTCTCGTACTTTTATATTCTTTAGTCTAGTAGGGTTATTCTAAATTTTTTTAAGGCAATTTTAAATTATTTTTAAAACCTTTTTAGCACTTTTATACTAATTAAAACTTCTAGTTTCTAAGTATTCTTTTTATCTAAATAGTTTTACTATTTAATAAGATATTTTTATTAACTAGACTTATTACGTCTACGGTCTATAATATATTTTATATTATATATATTATTACTAAATTAGCGTAATATATTAATTATTAGCTTTTACTTATACAGTAGTATACCTTAGGGTTTATATAATTTTAATAAAAAAAGATAAAAAAACTAAATAGACTTATTTTAGGCTTATAAGTTTAATTTAATATATAGTAGGTAAACTATCTATATATTTAACTATTATACTAAGACTTAACTATTTCTAGTTAATTTTTTTACTTAGTCTTATAGATTATATATAATAATTTAAAATCTAGACTTTACTCCCTACTTCTAGATTTAATAAAAGGCGTTTTTTATTTTAAAGTGCTTTTTAATACTTTTATACTACCTCTAGTTTTTATTTAGCTTTATTATAGATATTAATAAGTTTAGAAGCTAAATAAAAGACTTAAAAACTTTTTCTCTTATTTAGCGCCTATAAGGGCTAATTTAGCTCTTTTAGGTTATATTTATAGTAGAGTTAAAAGAGTATATATTTAGTAATAGAGTGTTAACTATTATTATATATAAATTTTATATAGAAAATATATAATACTTAATTATTTTACTCTAAGTAATAGAAAATATAAAGATACTATTTAAAAGTTTTATTTTACTATTTTATCTACCTATCTGTCTATAGGTAGAATATAGAAAATAAAATTTACCTTAAATTTAAATAATAGTAAAAAGTATTTTAATATTTTACTTATATAAGTAGATTTTTATCAGATAGTACTATTTCTAAATTTTTATAAAATCTTATAATCTTACAGATCTAGAACTAGACTAAATTAATACTATTTTAATTTATTCTTACTAGCACGTAATAGACTATTTTAAAAAAATAGTTTATAATTATAAAAATTATATTATAAATACTTTTAGTAAAGCGACTAAAAAGTAAATTTATAATAAAATTTATAGTTACGTATTACTATAGTCTATTAAAAATAAAAAGCAGATAAAAAAAACTATATAGTTTATATATTTTTAAATTAGCGCGCTAACAGCGCTTATAGTTATAAATATAGTTAATAATATTTTTAAATATACTTATCTATATATATTTACGCTATATATATTTAAGAGTTTATTTTACGTCGAAATACTCTAAGAGGAGACTATTATATTATTTTATAATTATTCTTATTTTATTTTTAGGTATATAGGGCCGTATTAACTTTATTAACTTTAATTTAGTATTTTTTAGACTATTTAGTTATAAATTATTATTACTATCTTTAGATAGGTTTAACTCTTTATTTTTTAGGTTTATTAGGTACTCTAAGATAGTTATCTCCTTTTTAGGTAAATTACGTAGCCTAAAGTTCTAAATTTTTTTTTATAAGTTTTAAGTTACGTTTACAGTTTATTTATATATAAATTATTATTATAAAAATTATAATTTTATTAATTTTTATAGCAGGGGGCTATAATAGCTTTTTTATAAATACTATAAAGGCTATATTACGTTTATACTTAGCTATTTTAGACTCTAGTATATAATTAGAGTAGTAAGATAAAGTATTAGCTAAATTTATTAATTTTATTTTATAAAATACGTTAAAATTATATTTAGAAAGAAGTAAATATAATTATACTTAACGCAGTAATAGAGTTTTTATTTATATAAATTATTATAGATTATTATAATTTATAAAAATCTTAAAATAAATACTTTATAAGTATTATCTTTAGTACTTAATACTTTTTATAATAGTAAGAAGTTCTTTATAATATATATTATAATAGCACTACGCGTCGTTTAACTTTTTTAAATAAAAGTTAACTAGCTACTATTAGAATAATTTATTCTCTTTAAAAACTAATTAGTTTAAAATAATACTAATAGCCTTATTAAAGGTATTAGTTTTAATTAAAGTTTATTTTTTATATTTAAAGTATAATAGTATTAGTACTTTAAAAAAAATATCTTAAAACTTTTTAAAACCTTTTTTACTAGTATTGCCTATATTTATATAAATACTTTCCTTTTTTTTTTATAGCTAGCCTACTTTTAGCGCTATTTAGTACCTTTTAGGTTAATTTAGTAAATAGTAGGGCTAATTAAAAAAATTAGTTTATAAATCTATAATAATAGTTTATAAAACTAATAAAAACGTAAATATTACGTATATAGATAGGTTTAAACTAATTTTAAATTACTTTAACCTAACTTAGGTCTATTAAGAAGTTTTTAAGTAAAATAATAAAACTAAAGTATTCTATAGACATAGTATACTAAAAATACTTTTTTAAATTTAAGTAAAACTTTACTTTATATAAACACTATAATACCTCTTTAATATAACTCTTATATTTTTTTTTAGTATCCTAGAAGATAAGTATATTATTAAAATATATAATATAAGTTATATTAACTAATTTAATTAATATTTATAATATAAGCTGTTAGAACTGCGTAGGTATATTTATTAAGCTAAAAAATATAATTATATACTTAAAATAGCTATACCTTATACGGAATATAATCTTTTATTTATTATTTTTTATAATATAGATATAATAGTAAGCTTTTTATAAATTAAATTTAATATAGATTTATACTTTTATAAATTAATTTAGTAACTCTATAATTAGTAAAAGAGTATTATAATTTTTAATTATAATTTTATTAAGAACTCTATAGTTTATATAAGCCTTAGGCTACCTCTTTTCTTTTTTATAAAGAGGATAGGGGCTTTAGTAAAAAATTTTAATTACTAAATTTACTTTTACTTAAGATATTTTTTTATATACTTCTTAAGGACCTCTAGTTTAGTAACTAAAAAATAATATATAAAATAATATAAAGAACTAGTACTAGATTTAAAATTAATTTTTAGATTATTTAATTTATAGTTTATAGGGATCTTAAAGTCTTTATTTAAGACTAGATTTAAAAAATTAAAATACTTAAGTAGTATAGAGTATTTTTTATACTTATTTAGTTTATTTTAGACTAAAATCTTTATTAATCCTACTAGGTATATATATACTTAAGTAGTTAGATTACGTATAGTATACTTAAACTTTTTTATACGTTTAAAAATAATCTTTTTAATAAAAGTATTATTTTTTTTAAAGTTATCTTTAAAGAGGACCCTTTAAGTAGTAATATTTATTTTTAGGTTTTTTTTAGTTAAACTAAAGTAAGCCTAAAAAGATTTTATATTAAGGGAGATCTATAATTATAAATAGGATTAGCTAAGTTTAATTTTAACTACGTAAATTAGTTAAGTCTATTTTAGTAATTATAGTATTATAAATAGTTATATTAAAATTATTTACCGCTTATACTAATAATTTATTAAGAGTAGTTACTTTTAAGTCTATCTCCTTTACTAGCTTAGCGCTTATAAAATTTAAAATAGACTTTAAATTTACTAGAGTTTTAATATAGCCTTTATTTATAATTTTAGCCTTTAAGGTAACTATCCCCTTAAATTAGTTATATAACTAGTTAAATAAACTACTAATATACTTAACCTTAGGTATTTTTAGTAAATAGCTTATAATAATTTTAATATAGGTAGTAAATATTATAATTACTTTTACTCCTTCCCTTTTTCTACTTAAATTAATAATACGGCCTTCTTAGTTACTTTTTTAGATCTAAAAACTACTAGCTTAATTTTATACTAGTAGTTACAAGTATAGTAGCCCTTTTTATTATAATAGTAATAAATTAATATACTAGTAAAAAACTCTATTTTAGTTAGTAGCTTATTAGACTAGTTAGTATTTAACTATACCTATTAGTTTTTTCTAAAATATTTTTAAAGTCTAGTAGATTCCCCTATATTTTATATATTTTTTTTAGGCTTTTACGTCTTAAAATTACTAAAATTAGTTATCTTTTATATTAATTAAAAGAAATTAGCTTTCTCTTTTACTTTAGTAATAGTATTAATTTATTATTTTTTTAAAATCTATAGTTTAGCGTAAAAATTTTTATTTAAATAGTTTATAAAGCTTTAGATCTATTAAAGTTCTTTATTAGCTTTAAATATATTTAACTTCTCTTATAGAGGGTAGATATAGTTTAAAAGTTTTATAAAAAAACTACTCAAGTAGCTAAATAATTTACTTAAAATTAATTTTAGTTTTATTAAACTATTATAGTAGTCCTCTAAAAGCGTTTAGTATTTTAATTTTTAAAAAGTTTTAAGTTTTTTTTTACAATAGATTAGTACTAAGTTTTAAAATAATATTAGCCTTTTAGGTAGTTTAAAGGGGATTATTAATATAAGTAACAGTAAATTTAATCTTTAAAATTTCTATTAAAAAATAGGTTAATAATTAGTAAAAATAGTATTTATAATTATTTTTCTAAAAGTTAAAGTTACGTCTACCCTTCTTTTTATAAATATAAGGGGCTTTTAGCGTTAATAAACGTATAGTTAAAATAAAAATTAAAGTAATATAACTTTATAAAATAGTTAGGACCTCTATAATTATAGCTTAGTTACTTATATTAAAATATCGGTAAATATTAAGTAGTCGCTTTATTTTTTTTATTTTTAACCTATTAGAGCTAAGCGCGTACTTCTTTAAAATTAGTAAATATAAAAGGTTTTAATTAAAATAAAAATATTTAACTATAATAGTTAGTAGCCGTTTATACTCTTTTATATCTTAATAGGTCTAATAAAAGCGTTTCTATAGCTTATATAAAGCTTTAGGGAATTTAAGTATTAAAAATACTAAAAAAAAGTTTAAAATTATTTTTAAGTTCTTTAATAATTTTAGTATTTTATAGAACTAACGTATTACGCATAACTAAATAATAAAACTTTTTTAGGGCTATATTATACTAGATTACTCCTAAAGATAAGAGAGCGATTTAAATATTAGGAATTAGAGTAAAATAGTAATATACACCTAATTCGTCTTATATATTATACTACATTGCTATTCCACCCTAATTCCTAACAATAGTGTAACTGTAGTAGCTCGGGGCGACCAAAAGGGGTTTTAAAAAGGAGGAGTATATATATACCTTTATTTATATTATTCTATAATTCTTCTATTAACTCTTTTTTCTCTTACCTTCTTAAGCTTTTTTATTATTATAAATATTATAAATTAGTTATATACGTTACTATAATTATAGTTATAATATAAAGGTATATATATACTACTTCTTTTTTAAAACCCCTTTTGGTCGCCCCAAGCCACTACAGCCATACTATTTATTCGATTAATATATAAATATATAGTTATAATACTCTATAGTATTTATTTTAATTTTAATTTTTTTTTTAAAATTTATATATTTTTAATTTTAAACTTTTTTTTAAGAACTCTACTAATTTTTATTTAATAGATTTTTAAGTAGTTTTTTAATCTCTATTATATTAAATATATTACCTATCTAAATATTACTAAATATAATTTATATTTAACGTATTATTAGTATACTAAAATTAGTAAAAAGCTTATAGTAGTAAATGTTTTAGTTTTTAGTTTTTTATTTTATTTTATTTTTTTAATCTGTAAATACGCTTTATAAAACTTAGATAAAAAATAAACTAAAAGTACTATTATTAAGCGCGTAAATAATAAGTAACTACGTAGTATAAAGACTTTATAAAATTTTAATAATATACTCTCTATTCTTAATATTAAGAGAATTCTCTATTATTTTTAATTTCAAAAAAGATATTTATATTATAAAAGTAAGACGATTCTTTTATACCATAGTTTTAAGAAAAAAAATTTCTTTTTTAGTATAAAAAAATTTATAGTGTTCTTAAACTCTAATAATTAGTTTTAAATTTTAGATAACTAAAAATTTTAATAAATTAATTAGTTTTATTTTAGTATTATACTCTATAGTAGCCATCTATTAGTAAGTTTTTAATTATTTAAAAATTTTATAAAAAGTTTTATATAATAAAAAAAGTAAGTATATTATTAAAATTATTAATTTTATTAACTCTATTTTTTAATTTAGTTTTTTAAATATAGAGCGTTATCTACGCCTTTTTTAATTAAATACTTTTAAGTTTAAATAAATTAGATTTAGGAAATAGATTATATATTTAAAAGCCTAAAAACTAATCTAAAAGATTTAAATAATTTAAATATAGTAAACTATATATTTTTTAAACTCTATTAAACTGTAATAATAAAAATAATATTAATATAAATTTTTTTTAAATTTTATACTCTATAATTTTTTTTTTTAATTCTATCTATTTATATATATTTATATACTAATTAAACAAATAGTGTGGCTGTAGTGGCTTGGGGCGACTAAAAGTGGTTTTAAAAAAGAAGAAGTATATACATACCTTTATTTATCTATTTATATATATTAAAAGTAAAGAGGTTTTAAAGTATTAAATAGTATTTATAAAATAGAATATTAGTTAATAAGTTATAAGCTTATAGTATATTGTTTTTTCCTCTTATTATTTAATAGTACTCTTTTTAGTGAAGTTAATAAGAACTGTTATAATAATAAAAAGTTAAACTTCTATTACTAGATTTATAAGAATAGATATACTTATAAACTAATATATATACTAATATTTTTATTTAAATATTATATATCTACTATTATAGTCTTATTTAAAGTTATAAAATTACTAAATACTTTTTATTCTTTTATAAGTCGTTTTATAGTAAGAAGTAGAGAGAGCTTATTTATAAAAAAAAATATAATTTTTTTATTTACTTTTTTTAATCTTTACTAATTTAAATCTGTAGAATATAAAGGTTAATAAATTATAAACTATTATATAGTTAATAAAACAAATTTAAATAGTAATTTTATAAATAATATTTTTAATAAAAATTACTTTATAGTATACTTAAGCCATTTAATAATTTAGTAAATTAGTTAAGTTATTAATCTATAAAAATTTTTTTTTTAGTTTTGTTTATAAGTTTTATTTATTTATTATTTTTATTATACTTTTATTATAGAATTGTTCTAAATACTATAGGTTTAAATTATTATTATAAATAGTAGTTTTAAATTATTTAATATTTAATTTAATATACTTTATAATTTATTATTAAATAATTTTATAAAATTTATTTACTTTATAAATTTTAAGAATTATTAAACTATAAGAGCTTTTAGGAATATATTAGTTAGTATATTATTTATTAAAAAATACTTAATTTTAAAACTCTCTTTTAAATACTTTTAGTATAATTATATATTTTATATATTTATATAGTGTAGATAGGTAGATATATACTTATTTTATATATAACTAGTCTAATTATTTGCTAATTATTATATAATATACGCTACATAGCTCTTAAATTTAAAATAAGTTTTTTTTTAATAAAGCCTTTTAGAGTTATAGTTTTTTACTTATAAACTTAAGTATAAGGAGCTCTATGTTAGTAGTTAATATTATAATAGTAGTCTATATTATAGTTTTCTAAATAATTACCCTATAAAATAATATAATTATATAATTATATAAAAATCGTTTATGGTTTAAATTATTTATATATAAAGTATTTAAAAAGATTATAATTTTTAGACCTTTATATATACTATCTTAGATTACTTAAAAAAATTAATAAAAATATATAATTATACGTTGTATTATATTATAATAATTTTTTCTTAAATTAGTAAAATAATAGAAGGATTTTAATAGAGTAAGTAAAATATCTAATTATATTATAATACCTTTTTCGACACATTAAGTATAAAGGTATATATATACTCCTCCTTTTTTAAAACCCCTTTTAGTTATCCCAAGCCACCACAGCCACACTATTTGTTCGATTAATATATAAATATATATATTATAATACGTATATATAGTATATATTTAATATATTTTTAATATACTTTAATTTTAATTTTAATTACTATTTTTTTATTTCTAACTAACTCTTCTAATAGTAAAAGCATTAGTAAAAAATATTAAATTAGCTGTACTGTACCCCTTTTAGTTGCCTCGAGCTACTATAGTTACACTATTTATTTAATTAGTATATAAATATAATTAGCTGTACTAAATTTCTTATCGATTTTTTTAATATATAAATTATTAACTAGTATAATTATTTATTATTTTAAATATTTAATTATATATATTTTAAACTACTATTTTATAGCTCTATGCTCCTTTATTTTATATATTATTTAAAATTTATTATATAGTTTAAAACCTTTTTACTAAGACATTTTATAGTATAGAAGTAAAATATTATTTATATAAAATAGTGTAAAGATTTTATAATCTACGTTAAAGAATAAATACAACTTTTCTTTTAAGTATATAAGGCTAAGCTTAGCTAGTATACTAAAAAATTCTTTATACTATAGTATAAGTAAGTCGTATACGCTATATAAAGCTTAATTAAGTTTTATATAATTACTTTTATAGCTATTAAGTAGTTTATATTATACTAAATCTAAGAGATTAATTAGTATATTAAAAAATATATATATATATATACTAATTAAATAAAAAGTGTAGTTGTGGTGGCTCGGGGTAACTAAAAGGGGTTTTAAAAAAGGAGGAGTATGTGTAGTCTGGCGAATGGGTTGGGGTCACACAGACCACTTAGAGTCGCATAGACTAAAAAATAATAAAGTGTTTTTTAAAAAGTATATACTAACTTTTTAAATATAATTAATTATATAATAATATAATAATATAACTGTTAGTGTATAAACTGAAGCTAAATTATAAATTATTAAAAATATAGTTTATATTATTAAATATTATATAATTTAACATTCAGTCTTACTCTCAGTTTAAATATTAAATTACGTAATATTTAATAATTTAAACTATATTTTTTATAATTTATAATTTAGCTTCGGTCTATACGCTAACAGTTATATTATTATATTATTATATAATTAATTATATTTAAAAAGTTAGTATATACTTCTTAAAAAATAGTTTAATGTTTTTTAGTCTGTACGACCCCAAGTGGTCTGTGCGACCCCAACCTATTTACCAGCGTAAGTATGTGCATGCCTTTATACTCAATGTGTCGAAAAAATATATATTATATTATATTATATATTACTAGTTAATTTTAACTTAGAACCATTTTTCTAAAGTTTTAAAAAATTAACTATATAAGACTTAAATATTTTATTAATTAGAATAGTTTAATAACTTTTAAATAGACTATTTTAATAAGAAAATTTTATAAAATATTTTATAAATTTTTTAACGATTACGTAATTATCTAATTATCTAATAAATATAAAAAATATTATAATGGTATTAAAAGTATATAGAATATTTTATAATATTTTTTAAAATATTTTATATATTTTAAGCAGGAATGTAATTTATATAAAGTAGTACTAAGAGTATACTATAGTTTAACTTCTTATACGGAACGTATATAATATATATATATATATATATTTATATACTAATTAAATAAATAGTGTGGCTGTGGTAGCTGTGTAGGCGACTAAAAGGGGTTTTAAAAAAGGAGGAGTATGTGTATACCTTTATACTCAATGTGTCGAAAAATATAATATATATAATATAAAATAAATATAGTAGGTAATTTACGTGTATATAAAAAATAGTAATAAATTTAAAAAAGCTTATAATATATAAGTAATAGTATATATTTATATATTAATTAAATAAATAGTATACCTATAGTGGCTTAGGGCCACTAAAAAGTATTTTAAAAAGAAAGAAGTATATATATATCTTTGTACTTAATATATTAAATAAGTTACTCCTACGTATAAGTATAAAAGGCTTAATTATTCTTTTTAAGTTACTAATTTATATTATATTTTACCCTGTCTAGTAATATCGTAAACTAAAAATATTATTATAGACTTATTATATAATTTAAAATAATATTATTTTTAGCTAATTTTATATAAGCCTTTATAGTACCTGATAAACTTTTTACTAAAATAATAATACTATAAAAATCCGCTAAAATAAGTTATATAAAATAAGAAAAACTATACTTATTATTATTAGTGCCTACGCCGCCTATAGTACTTATTACCTAGTTAGTAATACCTACTAAATAAAAATAAGAATATATACTTACTTAACTCTACGTGTACTAGTAAATCCTAAAGTTTATATTTAGTTTTTTTTTAGATTTTATAAGTATACTAATAGATCTATTTTATTTTATTAGCCTAAATTTAAAATTATAATTACTTTACGTTATACTTTTAGTTTTTTTAATAATACTAAATCTTTTAGTTTTTTTCTCTTAACTACCTATTTTTATAAAATTTTTATTTTATTAGGATAAGATTTCTATATACTAAAGAGGACTTTAAAGTAACTAACAATAATATACTTAAAAAGTTTATTTTTTTACTAAAAGTTTACGTACGCGTAGATTAGCGTAAAACTTATTAATAAACTATATATAGATTAATAGTTTTAGTTAATTTTAAATTTTATACTAGTTTAGAGTATTACAACTACTAAAAGTAGTTAGTATAATAGGCGGTAAGTTACCTATCTAAAATTAGTAGAGTAATATACGTTTTAAAAATAAAAAAAATCTATAGAAATATAGTATAGTAGAATATTTTAAGTAAATAATAATATAGTATACAGTATAGAACGAATAGTTAGACTTACTTAAAGGCTAGATAATTAGTTATATAGGC
Organism: Pleoardoris graminearum; assembly: GCA_030770415.1. Classification (NCBI taxonomy): domain Eukaryota; kingdom Fungi; phylum Ascomycota; class Dothideomycetes; order Pleosporales; family Didymosphaeriaceae; genus Pleoardoris; species Pleoardoris graminearum. The sequence goes on along the minus strand of JASEKS010000077.1, from coordinate 137,792 downwards.
TTTAAATAACTACCTAATAATTTTATTAGTTCTAAAGTTTATACGTCTAGTACCTAGATTAACTAACTACCTTATATATAATTATAAGTAGTAATTACTAATACTTTTAAAAATATTTATAATTAGTTACTAATATATAGATATAGATTAAAGTATAAATATATTACTATATTTAGTAGGATAACTATAGCCCTTACTACAAAGATAAAATATAACTTTTAAAACTTTAAAATTTATAGAACTTATATATAATTATAAGCTGTTTAGTATTTATTAAGTTTTTTTTTCTATGTAATAAAGTAACTATTAGTAACTACCTAATTAGAAAGAAAAGTACTATATATACTATAAGACTTAACAACTGGCTCTTAAAGGTACTATACTAAGTCTAATTAGAAATAATAGGGTTTACTAAAACAGGTATATAATAACCGCTTAATAGTACTTAATAGTATTATAACTTAGTATAGTTTATTACTCTATATAGTAACTTATACTAATATATTTACTATTATAAACTAATACTAAGAAGGCATTTATAAAAAAAAGATATTAATATATTATAACTATAATACGCGTTACAGTGTCTAAAGTATTATTTATTAATAGTAGTATACTACTACTCTATAACTAAATTATACGCTCCTAGCACGTTAAAAAATTAAATTTTAATAAAATAGATATACTAAACTTGCTTTAGTCTATACTATAGAATATAATATATACTTTAAGCTTTTAAATTAAACTAAATAAATAAGAAACGTAAAATAGTAAGTATATTTAATATAACTACTATACTATTATTTATTTTTATAAATAACCTGTAAAAGTCTATATCTAAATAGAATAATTTATTAATATAGGCGTAGACTTAACTTTATATAAAAAGAAACTATAATATTTTATAAAAATACTAAAAATTTACTATTTAAAGGTACTACTAAATAAAAATATAATACTAAAACTAATAAAGATATACATATACTCCTCCTTTTTTAAAATCCCTTTTAGTCGCCCCGAGCCACTACAGCCCCACTATTTGTTTAATTAATATATAAATATAAATATACTAAAACTACTATAGCTATACTACTATATTAAATAATTAATAAATAAAAGTAAGTTATTTACTACTAATAATAACGCTAATGCTAATAACTATAAAGCGCTAGAGTAAAACGACGGTATAGATTTTTAGTAAGAAACTAAATATATTAGAGGCTATAGTCTATAACGTAAAAGGCGTATATAATTTTAATTAGAGTAATAAAAAGTAAAAATTACTAGTATATAAAAGAGCGCTATAGCTTAATCTATAAAGAATATTTAAAGGTAAGTAAAAAGGAGTTTTTAAAGAGAGAACAATAGATAACTAATATAAATATATATAAATAAATAGCTTAGTATATAACTAAATAAAATAAAATATTTTTCTATTAATTATCTTATTATAATTTTAAATTCTTTAGGTCTCTATTAAGATTAGATTTATTAAGTTCTTATTATATATTATACCGCGGCTTTATAAAGCGTACGAAGTACGTAAATAATATTAAAAAAGTTAAGTAAGATTAAGTTAAATAAGGTATAGCGCTACGCTAGTACTAGTATGTCTAGTATACCCTCTAAAAAAATATTAAATTAAAAAGTCTAGTAAAGATACTATATTCTCCTTTAGAGAAATATATAGATAGTAGTAATAGTTACTATCTATATATTTATTTTTTATCTCTCTTATAGTTACTATAATATAGTTAATTAAATTTTATTTTTTAAAATATTATTTTTTGAAAGTTCTTTTATTTTTTTTTTTTTTATTTTAGTAGATATTATACTTATTTAAATTAATCTTAATATTATATATTTATATATTATATATATTTATATTTTAATTAAATAAAAAGTATAGCTGTAGTGGCTCGGAACGACTAAAAGGGGTTTTAAAAAAGGAGGAGTATATATATATCTTTATTAAACTAATAGATTATAGTAGTAGTTATCGGTAGTAATAGTATAAAAAATAATATTTTTATTATAATACTTTTCTTTACGTTTATCTGTAAGAGTAGTATCGACTTAGTATATACTATATTTTTACTTAATATAGGTAGGTAAAATAGAGGCGCTATAACTAGGGCCTATTAAATATAGGATTTTTAGAATTCTATTATAGTTAGTAGAGTAATAACTTAATAAATAATTTATTAGGTAGTAGTAGTAATAATAGCGGGGCAATAACTATAAAATAATAATAAAGTATTTATAGGTTATTATCTTAAGTAGAACTATAGGCTATATATAGCGCGTTTAAAATAGCGTATATAGTAGCTTTATCTCCTTTTTATAAATACTATATATAAAATTTAAAAATCTTTTTAATATAATTAAAACTAAACTTTTTATTTTCTCTTTATTATATTTACGTTAGTATTTTAGCGTTTAATAATTAAGCTAGATAACCTACAGCGTATAGTATAGGCTTTTATTAATAGTAATAACTAGCTAGATTACGTTAAGGATTATCCTAACTTTTATTTTAATATAGTACGACTAGCTAGCCTATTTAATAGGCTAGATTCTTTAGTTAATATTTTTAATTTTAATTTAATTCTAACGCGTCTCTTTTTACTTAAGTAAAATACTATTTTTAATTTTAATAACACCTATAAAGACTATAAAGTTTAATTTTATTTATATAAAAATATAATAAAATTTATAAAAGAATAGTAAAAAAAAAGTTATACTTTTTTATTTAAAGTAGAGAACGGCAACGATAATAGTAGTAATAGTAGTAATAGTATCTTAATAATAAATAAAAAAAACTTTTTTAAAGTAATAAAGGAAGTAATACTCTAGTAAGAGAAGTTTATTAAAATAGTTAGAATTATTTAGGTACGGGGATATATATACGCGTAGAAGTAGAGTAGGCAGTAAATAATAAAAGAAGGGTATACTATAGTATTATAAGGTAGTTATATAAGAGCTTACTATTAGGAAGTTAGTAGTTATTATAAAAGAATTAAAAAATTTTATAGAAATCCTGCGGGGAGTACTATATTATATTTTAATATTTTAATTATTATTAAAAAGGTTATAGGTTATTAGTAATAGTAAAAAGTTATTATAGTTACTATATAAAAAGCTTATTAAGAGTTAGCGTTAATAACGTAATATAGTAGAAGTTTAAATAGCTAGCCTAAAATCGCGTAACGTTACGGTAATAACTCTAGGGAAAAGATTATAATACTTTTATATATACCTCTATAATATTATATATTTATATATTAATTAAATAAATAGTATAGCTATAGTAGCTTAGGGCGACTAAAAAGGATTTTAAAAAAGGAGAAGTATATATATGTCTTTATTTATAATATTATAAATAGTAAATAATAATTAGTTTTAAAATTTATAATTTATACTATATATTATAGTATAAATATTCTAACTTTAAAAATATAAGACATATAGCTATTAATATAGTTATAATTAATAATAAAAATAATTTATTATTTTAAAATTAAATAATATTATAACTATTATATATAAAAAATCTAAATAGTATATTTTATTTATAATCTTAAATTTTAAATTTTATAATCTTTTAGCGCTTATGTAATTAGAATATAATTAAAATTAGTATATAAAAATATATAGAGTATAAAAAAGTATACTATATATATTTACTTTATAAAAAAATATTATATTTATACTAATGTTATAAAAAATAAAATATATATAGGTTATATAGTAAAGTTTTTTATATATAGTATAATAACTAGGCTAGCGAATAGGTTAGAGTCGTATAGGACACTTAGAATCGTATAAATTATAGAATACTAAAGTCTTTTTTAAATAGTATTTACTAACTTTTTTAAATATAATTAATTATATAATATTATAATAATATAATTTATAGCGTATAAATTAAAGTTAAATTATAAATTATATATTTATATATTAATTAAACAAAAGGGTGTGGCTGTAGTAGCTGTGTAGGCAACTAAAAGGGGTTTTAAAAAAGGAGGAGTATGTGTATGCCTTTATGTTATAAATTATAAAAAATATAGTTTATATTATTAAATATTACGTAATTTACAGTTTAGTCTTCCTTTAAACGTAGATTTTAAATTATAGAATATCTAATAATATAAACTATAGTTTTTATAATTTATAATATAACTTTAGTTTATATGCTATAAATTATACTATTATATTATTATATAATTAATTATATCTAAAAGGTTAGTAAATACTTTTTAAGAAAGACTTCAGTATTCCTACTTACGTACGACCCTAAGTGTCCTATACAACTCTAACCTATTCGCCACCCTTATAATAATACTATACGTTCTACATATTATAATATTTAGTGAATAAAAAGTTTTTACGATATAGGTTCCTATTAAGACTAGTACTCTATTTAAATTAATTTAAGATATTACCTATTTTATAATTCTGTTATTAGGTAATTATAAGTGTATTTTTATATATATGCTCTTTCAAGTTTCTCCTCGTTACATACCAAAAATAAACATCACTTCGACCGACTGAACTAAATCATAGGATTTAAAGGATATAATCAATCGTTCTCCCATTATATATATCCCTTACTTTCTTCCGAAACAAATCGCGGACTACCGCTCTCGCAATCTCCTACTTCAGGACCAGGCAAAGGCCACCAGATAGTAGGTAGGCAAGCACGATAAGCATACAATCGATTATTAGGATCGCGGCCACCCTACCTCTAGCATTAGCCTACTAGCCACTTTCACGCGCGGCACTTTAATACTATAAGCCAACAACCGTTGTCTATCAATAGCATACCGTACAGTACCTGCGCACACTAGATACGCAAAGGCCATGCCGCATTCCTCAACGTCACTAGAAGCAACTGCATTTCGGCGTATTTGGTAGCGTAATCGTCAACTATACTACGCTTAGTCCCGATAGTTTAGGCGAACTCGTCTGCACGGCGCGAACTTGAACAGATAGACCGGAGATTCGACTATGCACGGTAAGTATTGCTCCTAAGCTTATGCCTCACTGACACATTTTGCAATGTGAAATTGCTGCAATTCGCAGTTGCACCGAGATCTTTATTGATCCTAAAGGTCCCTACAACCATTCGTCCGCTGAAGCGCCCACTGCTTTCACCCAGTTGTCGCTCTAAACGAATGCCGAGAGCTGTCCATGTGCATGTCTGCGATCCGCTGGGCGGGCTTCAAGAAGTACATGTACGGTACAGTTATTGACACCCTGATCGAGAAGAGATGGGACCAGATCCGAATCAGCTCCAAGGAGGTATTTAAGGAATCGTTCGATTTGGGAGGCGCAACGAGGCTGGTAGGTAAGGTGCTGACGAACGGGACGGATCCGTATTTCCTGCGATCCGGAGTATGCATGTCCGGAAGGGTGTGCGAGGATGAAAGGGAGCTGTGCGCCCCTGGAAGATCAGTTCGAGATGACAGATAGGGTTAATTGTAGGAAGCTGAATCTCCAGCTGCTACCATTTGCAACACCCTAGCTCTCTGTGGTAACATTTGCATTCGTAAAATGCGTGGCAAATCTATCCAGCCAACCGCTAGATCAGGTCCGTGAGAATGGTTGCGTTTGGTATTTGAAGTTGTATTGTCAGGCATGGAAAGACGGACATACACAGATGGCAAGATCTAGACTTCCATCATGCCGGGGTGTCGAACGCCTGACAATTGCGACCGATTGAGCAAGAGACCCAGATCTTGTTTACTCATCACGCAATAAGAATTGTGGCGCGACTCTTGCGATCCACGGTACAGTTGCTGGAAGATCCCACCGTCGTCCCCACCGAACCTTATCTCCTTTGTGAATTTGTTTGGTGCGCCATTTTGCGTAGCGAAGCCTGTCATTTGTGCTTGTCTGTCGCATGATCTATTCAGATCGTTAACGACGATAAAGGAAGAACGCGGCGCGACTCAATGCTACAGTAAGAAATAGGAGGTCAGCAGTCGTATAACGTTTTCGTTATGCGTCAAAACCCTGACCAGCTGCCTGTGTACAATAAGTACGGAGTCCGAAAAAGGGTGTCTCGCACTTCGTCATAGGGACAGGGTGTCCCAAGGGGGTCTTAGAACCTCGCGAATGACCTGAGAGGAGCCTGGAGACGTCAGAATTCTTTTCCGCGCAGTCAAATCGACTAGCTCGTGTGAGTGCTTAAAACATGAGCAGTGTTATAGGAAGGGGTCCAGTGGACCGAGATCAGCCTGCGAGCGTGCGCTACCAGTCGATTGGTCCCGTCCGGCTGGTGACCTCGGTATACGATGCTGTGTTTGTACTACCATCCAGATTCTCCTCGAGCCCATGCTGGTTTTATGCACGCATGCCGCCGCTGCGTCGCTAATTGGCAGTGACCATTTCGTAAAGCGTCGTATCGGGTGTGGCGCCGTCCTCTTATCTGTGGAAAAGGCCAATGTAGCATGGGAGGTGAGCACTAGAAGATCTTCCATGATGCTTGGAAGACGCGTAGGCCTGATTGGGGTGTTGGCCATATAGGCAATTTGGTGATGAGGGACCGGGGTAGGATGCAAGACTAGAGGAGATGGACGTGCCAGGCACAAGCGATAAAGATGTGGTTAGACGTAATGCTCAAAATCAAGGCGGCTCGCAGTGCAGAGAAGACGTTCGGTCGGCTAGGAAGCGAGGTCCGTTTCCCGCTGCAGATGCGAACGGGTTCCTGCCTGTGCCTGAACGTTGCCAGGTGTCGAAGCCATGCAGACAGGTGGTGTGGCGCTCGGCAGACCGAACGCAAGCCGAGAGGGCAAACAATATCTCGAGCGTTGCCGTGCTGACTTCCAAGAGATGCGGCAATACGAATCCGAGCCCGTCAATTAAGGCTATTGGCAGACAGGTCAAGCCTGATAGTCCAATGGCCGTCGTAACCTCGGTCCCCAGGCCCACAACCTTGGAAAGGGGTGCTCCACGGTCGACGGCGGAGAAAGGTAGAGGTAGCAGAGGGCACAGACGGAAGCTGCGATAAGAGAAACCCCTGGTTTACTCGAAACAATTGCAAGTCGCGGGCGTCGGCCGAGTGCAGGGGGTGGGATTTCCGGCAAGGATACCCCTGCTTGGGGCAGTGGCCCGAAGAAGCAAAGCGGCGCCGTTCCGGATAGAACGACAGAGGCACACCTGGCGACATGTTGGTGATGCTGCAGGTTCACAAGTGCGTTTAATAGTCCCTTGTGCCTAGGCGCCGGGATGCGTGCTGCCAACGGGCGAGTCGGCGTCACAGACAAACCGTCGCCTACGGCCTTCACTGAGCGTTTGCGCGCTTCAATGGGCCGCCGCTGCCCCACGCCTGCCGCCGGCTGTCCACCACTGGCTCTTCTCCTCCCAACCCTCTCGCAGCGGCGCATACGACAGCTCGAAGGGCAGCCTGACACGCGGTAGATGCAAGCATAGCGCACCGGTTAGGCCAGAGAACGGCAGCCCGTCATGGCGGGGACTGGGTGGGTGATGTTTTCTGCTCCGCCGCCTGCAACCCAACAGTAACCGGAGCCAGGTCGATGCGCGAGACGCTCAAGGCGCTCAACAACGCCTTCTCTGCACCAACGGCGCCCTGTCCGCTTCCCGACGAGCTCCGCCAGACCATCGCCAGCTTCCTCGAAAAGTATGACGACATCGACGACGCAGACTCGCAGCGCCTCCACGACGACCTGCTAACCCTCTACCACAAGCATGTGGAAGGCAATCCTGCGAAACTGGGAGCCTTCCTGGCCGTCTTGCGCGCCGTGAGGCCTGCGCTTACGGGAGAGGCACGGCTCGGCGAGTGGTGGGACCTGGTGCTCGAGCCGACCATCGACAGCATCGGACGCAAGAGGCACGAGGTCGACACCGCAAAGGAGCTGCTGCAGAGCCTTCTGCTCTACGAAGCCGGTGGTGACAAGGACGAGGAACATGCACGCGTGTCGGGCCTGTTCCTTCGCAGGACGCTGGACATCTACCTGGCTAGGACCACGGTACCTTCAGGCACCAACGACGTCATCTCGCCCGAGGATGACTATGTTTCGAATGAGATCGAGTCGGTCCTTGTCGAATTCGGACGCAAGCGCCCGAAGCAGCTGCTTCTTGCCGTGGATGAGCTCTTCGTCCAGAGGCGACACCGCATACAGGCCTTGATACTGCTGAATGCCTTCGTCCGGCTCCAGACGCCTCATCTTCACGTGGTTCTGGAGACACAGCTCATACAGCATCTCGAGAAATGCTTACTCATTGATACCTCGTCTACCGTCGTTGGCCAGGCTCTGGTGGTGCTCATCATGTTCCTGCCGCACATCACTTCAGCACTTGTGTCGGACCACCATCTCCCGCGCATGTTCCTCATCTACAGCAGATTGCTATGTTGGGACAAGTTTGGAAACTCGGGCGACACCGCAGCAACCGACTCCGCACTTGAAGAGGATGTCTCGGACAGCTCAGACGACGAGGACCCAGAACCGGCATGGGAACGGCTCCAACAGGCTGCCGACTATGCAGACTCATCTCCACCTACTGCATTGCTGCATTACTTCACCTTTCTCTATGGACTCTTCCCGTTGAATTTCTTGAGTTTCATCCGGAAACCTAGGAAGTTGCTCAAATCGATGAACTTCCCTGGTGCTGATGATTTCGACTTGGACCCGGATCTACTTCATACTAGGACTGAGCCGTACCGACGGGTGCATCTCATGCATCCGAATATGTTCTCTACCACGATCGAGGATGAGTTGACAGAGAACAGGTGGCTGGAGAGCGATCCTGCCGACGTCGTCATGGGTTGCATGGACTTGTGTGTCGCTGTTTCCACTACTCTCGATGACCCAGGGCCACCGCCCACTACAAAACTGCCCGATCTACCTGCGCCGCCTGTCCCGCAATCAGATTCTGCCCTCGACGCCGGCGCCATTGCCAATGAGTCATCAGCTAGCTGGAGGAATACTCAGTCGACCATGGTAGGGTCTTCTGCAAACAGCCAACCGGATCTTTCTGAGAGCGCTGAGCTCCAGGGACAAGCCAAGTTGGACAAGTCAGACTCTCCTCTGCTCAAGTGCAAGGACGTGATTGAATCACCGACGCTTCCACCAGCAATGGAAGCACCAAGGAAACAGAGTTTCCTCTCTGCGCCCACCGCAGCTCCCCAACGGCTGACTTTGCACACACCCAGTGCGAACAACTTTGCGCAAATCATTAATGTACCCGGTTCACCTACGCAGCCAGACTTCCAGAATCTGAGCATGGCCGCATTGCAGAGGGAGATTATGCTGTTACGGAACGATCTTAACTTCGAGCGATACCTCAAAGCTCAGCACATAGCGCATATCGGACAAATGCAGAGGAAACACATCAAGGAAGCTACCGCCGAAGCCGACACACAGAACCTCATTAATACCAACAAGACCCTCAAAGCGAAACTCGCCAAGATGAATGAGCAATATGCACAATTGAAAAAGGAAACGCTCACGCGCAGAAACCAAACACAGAACTGGGAACGCGAACTCACCGGCAAGGTGAAGTCGTTCAGAGAGGAACACAAAGCCCGCCAGGACGAGGAGGAAACTCTTCGCTTTGAGCTCAAGAAAAGCCAGACCGACTTCGAGCATCTCAAGGAGATTGTCGAGAAGGCCGAGGCTGAAGAATTGCGTGCCAAACAACGAGCACAGGCGCTTGAATACGAGTTGCAAGATTACGAGAAAATGCGACAGGAGCTCGATACTGCCCAAGAGAAGATAGTATCGTATGAGGGTCAGATCAAGGAGCTCAACTCTCTTATACAGCAACGCAATGAGCTGCGCAATGACCTCGAAATAGCTCACATGCGGCTAAACAGCCGGGAATTGGAACGCGATCGAACCATCAAAGCCTACGAGCGACGTCTCATGGAACTCGAGTCGCGACTTCACTCAGCCGAAAAGAGCGCCGTACAACCGGGACAACTCCCACCTTCCATGCGACAAATGATGGACTCAGTCATCGCCCAGAACAATTCGAAGCTCGCGGGTATGAAAAAGATGTATCAGCGTTTGCAGGACCAGAAGTTGGAGCTCGAAATGCAATATCACGAACTACTGGGCGAGCACAAGGCTCTGCTTGGACGCTTGCATGATTCCGATAAAACAGATTACCACGATCCTGAGAGGGAAGAACGCAGTCGCAACTTCAGCCCTCGCTCCAGTGGAATGTACGGCTCTGGGCTCCTCCCACCAATGACAACGGATGCGTCCCAAGGCTACGATGGTTATGATGAACACCAGTCACAGATGTCTCCGACCAGCCCATCTTCAGCTGCATCACCTGTACGTCAGCCACGGTCAGATTCCCTCGCACGGTCGCAAATGCACAACTATGGACTCGATTTTTCCGGCCCTTATGAAAAATCTCTCAATGCCCTGTTCGAGAGCCAGGACGCTGCGGCGGCTGGTCAGTCAAGTGGCAAGAGTGAGCATTCATTCGAAACAAGTAGCAGTAAAGGAGAAAGAAGGGACAGGGCAGGCTCGAAGCCGGAGAGTCAACGGTTTTACAGCGGCCGTGGTAAGCATCGTGTCCATATTATCATATGGCTAGAAGCTAACGGGAATAGGGGGCGCGCAGAATCATTCCAGCAAGAAGAAGGAAACAAAGGACTCGAAGAAGCCGGCCGAGAAGAAGACTGGAGGCTTCCGTGGGCTGAGGAACATCGTGTAGTGCCCACAGGCACCTTGATCTCGTCCTCCGTGTACGATGTGTATGCACTTGCTAACCGACCCGCTAGTACGATGCGAGCTTGGGGTCTTTGAGCGGTGGCAGCTGTCACCGAAGTTTATGTCTATCTTTACCACACCAAAAGTACTCTTGACTTTCCCAGCTTTGCGCATCATACTTTGGCGATAATGCCCCCGGGGTGCAGAGCTGTCTCGGACAGTTACCGCAGGCATGCACAGGACTCATCATGCATTTCTTACGTCACTATCGAGGCCTTGTATCGATGATTGGCCGGCGCCAGGTTGCACTGCACGGGCTGGGTTGGATCTTTGATTATCTTGTCTTCGTTTGTACCTATGCATTAAAGATACCTTCTTTCCTCTTATAACTCATATAAGCGTAGTGCCTACTGCTGCGTGCACATAGCCTTGCATAACTTGATACTATAACGGATATAACTGAAGCGTTGTGCAACCGATGCACATGCAGGGTCCCGATCGATGTCGAGATCACAGCCCGGGATGGCTTTCGTGGCGTACAGGCATGCTAGTTAGTCCAGTCTAACGGGGCGTTTTACACGCTTCGTATCACATGTGGCGTTGCTTTCCAACGTTGCTAATATCCCGGGGTGCTACGATGGGTCCAGGGGTGCAGTGCGGCACGCCCGCGCGTCGAAGGCGGGTAACGGGATCACGTATCACTTTATAACTACAACACGATTTAAGGACACACGCATGACAGACAACTCTGCTTTCTGGGCAGCGCTGGACCGAGGCCGTTGCACGGCATCATCCGTCCGTTCGAATCCTTCTCGTGCGCCAGCATAACACGGTCTGCGCCTGCAGGTATGCGTCCCCTAACCCTATCCAATATCCAACGCCCGTCCACCAATGCACGGCTAAAGAAGCTTGCACCGCTGTAAAGGTTTGCTACGGCCTCGATATTGTCCGGTTGCCGAGGAGATGGGTCGATCGCAGCGGATATCTCCGGTTCGTAAAATGGCGATGCGGGCGTGATCGATCGATCGATTGGCGCGAGAAGGGGAACGGCGAGCAGGTGCGTATCGTGGCGCGGCGGTGGGGCTTGGCAGGGCTACGCGATTGGAAAAACGCAAAATGAAATGCACATCTTGCATAACTAGCAACTAGGGGGTGAGGGGTTTAAATATTGCGGATAGGAGGGAAACGAATGGGATGCGAAGAATATGTTATCGACCCATGAGGGCGGCTTTGCGATTGGCTCGCAATGGCGTGCTTTTTTCTTTCCCGAGTGGACGGAGTGCAAGCGCTGTATTGAGAATGGAGGACTTGGGCTCTAGCATGGATTGAAGACGCCCTGGCGAGGAACTGATGGCAGAGGGGAAGCCTTGCATTTTCGTCGCGGGACAATGCGCTGCGGGCCCGTCGTCTCAAAACACTTCCCAGAGACTGACCCGCCCGTCCTTCGCCCCGGCAACAACCCAGTGCTTGCACTGCACCGCTTCCTCTCTTTGTCGCTGCAACCTCGCCAGCCCTGTTGCCCTCTTCGCTACTTCTACTCCTGCTCCGGCGCTGTCTTTGTTCTTTGTTTCACCCTCCAAGTCTTCTTTGCTTAATATCTCCCCAAAGCCTACGGCATAGACGCCCTCTTTGTGCCACTTGAGCACCGCGACTTCCTTCAGCGTTTTGGTGCTGTAGATGCGTACGCGACTGTCCCAGCCGCCTGTTACGAAGAGACGGCCGTCGGAGCGGACGCAGAGAGATTGTTGACCTGCGTGTTTGGTATTGATGGCTTTGTGGGCGGGCTGGAGGGTCAGGGTTCTGTGAGGTTTGGTTGTGGAGGGGAGCTTTGATTGGGGAGGTGCGGATGCGAGGAGAGAGGAGAGACCGGAAGGACGGGATGGTGCTGAGGAGGTAGGTGCTGCGGCTGTGGTGAGGACTTCGGTGTCTTTGCTTGAGGTGGCTACTGATGGCTTGGATGTTGCGGGTTTGATGTTATCGGTCGGAGTTGGGGTTTCTGCATCTATATTATTCGGCATCGCTGCATCTTGAGGTGCACTCGAGTCTTCGTCTTTGCTTGTAGTCGCCCTAGGAGCGGCATTTGTAATGGACTCTTCGGCCGAGTCATCCTCGACATCGGTATCAAGAGGGAGCTCCGGAATCCGATGCGCCGCAATAACGGCATCTGCCGATGACGTGAAGTAAATCGATCCATCAGGCAGAGCATCAATAGCCAACACGGGCTGCGTGTGCGGTCGACTGAGGTATATTGTTTCCGCCAAGTCCGGTGTAGGTCTTCGTATTCCTGTGCGGGTACGAGGTAGTAGGTGTACAGCTGTGAAGCCGCCTTCGTACCCGGCAATTACTAGGATATTGTTCGAGGATTGATGATGTGCGAGCTTCACGGCCATGACCATGCCTAAACAGAATCAGCTGCAAACGCGTCAAGGCCACAATGAATATTATTGGATGTTGTTGGAATTTTCGCCGAGGTATCGCATTGGAGCAGTAAGCAATCAGCTGCGCAGACTCACCTGTATCTGGTGGCTCGATTCTTGGCACGACCCATATCAGCTTCTCGTCTGGGAACTGGTAGACCTCAATCTTCTTGTCGTCCCTTCCTGGAACGGCGACGTAGATGGGCTCGCTTGACCTGATGCTTGGACTGGCAGAGGCGGGATGACCCGGATCTGCACCGAAATTGTCCTTCTGGTAGCACCTGGTGAAAGCGCAAAAGTTCAGGGTATTGACTGGTAGGGTATGTAAGAGCCATGGCTTCGGCCTGTGTGCATCTACACCGTCTGCAGGCAGCACCGTCGAGTAGGATGCATGCCTGCCTTCCAGCTGCCATATGCGCAAAGCGTTGTCGCGTCCGTGTCTGCCGAAGGATATGCATCAGCCACCCGGTCTATTGGTGCAGGAAACGTGCGGAGAAGAACGCACGTCATGATGTTGTCCGGACCCCATTCGGCGGTCCCCAATATTGCTGCGTCGTGAGCCTTCCACACAGCCAGCGGCCGTTTGGTCTCCAATTTCCAGCATACGACCCAGCCATCGGCATCGCCCGTCAACAGGCACGTGTTGCGGCGCAGGATCTGGACGCTGTGGATGTGTGCGGTGTGGCCGCGGAAGATGAAGCTCGGCTGGGCGGGCTCACGCGTCGGCTGCTGCTGTTCGACGTCAAGGGGCATGCTATGCGGAGTATCTAGGGAGTCTGATATTTGATCGGCGAGGATCAGGGAAGCGGGAGCGCGATCGACGCCGGGGCCGTGCTGCTGGCAGCTGTCGAGCCCGCCAGCCCCGGCATGCTCATCGAGCAGGGTGAGGCGTCTATTTTGGGGCAAGGCTTATCGAAAGCGACAAGACGAGGCGAAGCCGCGTCGCTTACACTTTCTCTCCTTCCCCGACACGCCGGGCCAAGCTCCCACGCACCTCACACGTCGCCCTGCACAACGGCAGTGTGCAGAGCCTGCACCGTCTCTCGCAACGGTCGGGCCGCTCTAGCATCGCTCCAGCATCGAGACGCGTCCCGGCGCGGGCTCGTTGTGCGGCTTTGCGTGGACGCCTCAGCTTTGCGCGGCTGGCTATCCCAGGCTATTCTTGCCGCATCACTACCACGACCACCATGGCCGGCGCCATCGCCCTCGCTATGCAAGCAACACAGCAGGCCCACATCTCAGAGCAACAACAGAGCGATGCACACGATATCCAGCAGCCAGACGCCGTCTCTGAGCACACACCCCCCGCCCAAGCCAAGGGCAAGTCGGGCAAGTCTACGCGAACCCGGACCGGCTGCCTCACGTGCAGAGACCGCCATCTCAAGTGTGACGAAGGCGCGCCCAGCTGCCAGAACTGCCTCAAGTCGAACAGAGAATGCAGGAAGGGCATGCGCATCAACTGGATTGACACCCAGGTCAAGGCCCCGCCGCACCTTATCCCGCCCACCGGTAAGTCATCCTCCGCTGCATTTGCATGTCTGCTCTACCAAGAACAACACGTTGCAGTTGCTGACGTGCGCTATCCAAGACAACTGGGCCGTGGAGTTCAAGGACGAGTCGCGCAAGACTGCGTCCGAGTATGTTGGGGGCATCGAGATGTATCCGGAGCGCGGCTCTGCACACTCCCGATCCCACAGCTTCGAGCCGTCGGCCTACCAGACCACGTATGCCCATCATCACCGTATCTCTAATTACGCAGACATGGCATCTGAGTTCGGATCCCAGGGCGGATACGCGCCCATGAGGACCTTTCAAAACCCGCAACAGCATCAGCTCGCCCATTCCACGCCGTCAGATACTATGAGCGCGCAGGCCTCGGTCAATGCCTTTATGACCCCCAACCCTGAGGATCATCATCTGTCGCGCGGTGAAGCGCGAGATATGCAAGAGCTCGAGGGGCCCGACTACCTCGTGGACCAGGAGGAGGTGCTCTTCATGCAAGTTTTCGTGGAAGAAGTAGGCATATGGATGGATAGCATGGATGCGAAGAAACACGTAGGTACCCAGTTTCTTATTTATTTGCCTTCAAACGATTTCCACGCCATTGAAGGCTTACTCGATTTTAGTTCTCACGCCAACTTCCCTTCCATGCATTGAAAGAACCGATGCTGCTCAATGCTTTCCTGGCTTCTGGCGCCCGACACCTTGCACTTGTCAATAAGCGATACAGTCAAGATAGGGCACTAAAATATTACGACAAGGCGACGAAGTACCTACTGGACGCATTGCAGGATCCCAATCGAGATACCATACTATGTGCGACTACAGCCGTGATACTAAATGTCTACGAAATCATGGGCGAACGTGCACTCCAACGTATGAACCACATAGCAGGTGCGCGTGCGCTGATCAAAGAGTGCGGCTGGAATGCTCGATCAAGTGGCATCGGTGCGGCGTGCTTCTGGCTTAACGTCGGCATGGAGCTGCTCAGCTGCTTACATTTCAACTGGCAAGTGGCGTGGGACCCTGATGAATGGGGCATTGACATGAACATGGAATCAGAGACTGAATCTGGGCGAGAAGAATTCTGGACCCATCGAATCGTATACATCACCGCCAACGTTTGCAACTTCCGCGCTTCTATACCACGAGACGACGAGACTGCAAAGCAAAACGCGCAAGCGCGATATGTGAAGTGGATTGGGCTCGCGGAATTGGCGGACAGATGGAACACATGCATCCCAAGGACCATGCATCCCATGGCCTATCTTTACCCTGGACAGACGCTCTCTGGATCGTGCTTTCCCGAAGTTTGGCTTATCAAGCGAACCAGTATAGTTGCGCGCCTATTCTACCATACCTGCATGTGTTTGCTGGCACAGATCAACCCTCTTCAAAATTCGGACACGCCAGAGATGCACCAAATGCTTACCGAGCACTCTCAACTGATATGTGGTATCAGCGCCCATGTAAAGGACCGTGGTGTTGCCTCCGTTGCTCTGCGTTCTCTCGCGATCGCGGCGGAATGCCTCACGCGTCGCGACGCCCAAGAAGAAGTCCTTACCATCGTCGATAAGATTCGCACCGAGACCGGATGGCGCGTGGGCTTCATCAATGATGAGCTCAAACAGAAATGGGGATGGAACAACCAGGAAAACCAACCAGTGCAGCCGCCACAACAGCAGCATTCTGCACCGCAGCTTCAGCCACGTCCACGCATGTATCCGATGATGAATCCCTTGGCTGGAGTCGACTTCAACAACGCTCAGCATCCTTACCAGGAGCACTACATACCACCGAACGTCAACATCATGCAACAGCACGATCTGTTACAGACGCCACATGGGACTGCATCGCAACATCAGCAGGCCCCGAGTAACGCGTATTCTTATTACTAGAAAGAGAGAGGCGCCCGTTCGTGGGTAGATACATTTCCACCTCCGGTGCCCAAGTCCAGTGTCCCAATAGTTTTTGCACTCTGATTGCTGTGCAACTACTTCGATAACCTCTGGAGGTGATTCGAGGGACGAGACAAACAGCCCAGGGTCGTCTACTGTGGATCCAGACTGGTCGTCTACTGTGGGGCGTCTGGTACAGTCTCTTACTCATCCATAATGCGGGACCGTGTACGATCCAGATTCTGAAAGCCTGCACGATACAGAAGAACGATGTGGAACTTCCAAAGCTATGTTCCGAGGTGCTGTATTGGCTCACGCGTTTGCGGCGGGTGCGTGACCCTGTTGGTCTGGCATACATTAGAAGCGGCATTTCTCTTCCGATAGAGGTTGGTTTCACGAATCCGGATCCGTTCGGTAGGCGGGATGACGGTTTCTACATAAGAGTCGTATCTCCTCTTTGTTCGCCAAAGTCGCGGTCGTCTCAGAGCAACAACACCGGCGACCCGATGGAAATCCGAACGGTAACCTCGAGATTTGACCCTAAGCTTCTGCAATCCATGTCTCGCGACCTACGTGAAGCGTACTTGGAGAATGCACTTGTATGGGAACAGCGTTCAACCCACTCGTTCACGAGACCCAGGTGATCCTTTGCCTCTTCGCCGAAGTCGCCACAGGATCTCTATGAACATGCGCTCTCCTGGAGATGCAATCGCCAGAGAACACTCGCAGTGCATTCCACGCTCCCAGCTCTTGCTTGCCAGCGCTCGTCTCAGCTCCCCAGGGCGCTGAGAGTCGTACCGCGAAGCCCAAATTCTTTGCGGATACGTATAGCCATTCTTTCCTATTCGGTCATCGCGAGCGAGCCGACACTTCACCTTTATTCATTGCAACGCCTTTCTCTCCCGCACACTGTTGTACTATACACACCTGTCATTTTCTTCCGTCGCTGGTGGGGAATCGGAAAAGTGATATTATGACGGGCTTTCGGGTATGCAGGCGCTTGGTGTCAACCAACGTACTTCGCGAGCTTCATGAAGCCGCGGCACAACGCAACAAGGAGAATTCGATGAGTGGCAGGCGCTTGGTGTAAATGTACAGAGTTATTTGGTGTCTTGTTTCTGTAACGATGCCGCTCGATCACTGGCGCGAGAAGTAATGTACGAGCGTTCTGACACACAGGGGGGGGGGGGGGTTCATAGTGGGTATAATGGGTGAGGGGTATATGCTGCTGTGCGAGGATAATAGCGACAATGATGAGGACGGTGGGCCGGCTGGGCTGGCGAGATATATGCTAGTGAAAGAAAGTATTCTTCCTGTAATGCGAGTATAGGCATCGAGTCTCCTTCACTCTAGCTATCGTAGAAATCTGTCCACGTTGTTGGTTCACGTGTACTTGGCACTGGGATAAGGTCCATTAGACCTTGTTTCTTTTCCAGCCGAAACTTTCGCTAAGGAGTCAGCTTGTGTAGGCGGTTATGGACTTTTCTCTCTGTTGACATAGGTGAGGAGATAGCTGTTTTAAATCCAGCACTCTAAAGTTTATTGATGCCTATGATCCACGTATCTAGTGTCTAGACGTTCTTATCGTCTATTCGTAACTGTTTCCGTCGATGTTGACTCATCTGGTCCAGCACCAGGGCAAGCTTGGGTACATCCGACCGTTGTACATTACTCATGTTAGGGCAACATTCTGTACTCAGATTTTTGATATAGTCCTGCAGGCGCTACACGAGGCCAGCCAAGCTACAGCCTGGGAGTCTGCTTACTGCGAGGATCATTGTCCAGCTGTTTAACCGTGACTTCCGTCTGGAGCTCCTCCTTCAGCACTCCCTACAACTGTCTCATAATCCTCGAATACCTTTCCCCTCTTTTAGCATCAACCGCGCTGATCCAGTGGGTAATAGTCCGACGGCCCGACTCGCGGCTCAGTATACGTTCGAAAGACACGATTTTCAACTCCTTCAGGTTCTTAAAAGCATGGAAGCGGGTGGCCAAGGTCCGCAAACCGTCCTTGAGAACCTCGTTTTTGCTCACGTGGCGCTTCAATTGCGTGGCGAGACTGCGAGGACATTGCTTATTTCCAGCGTCGCGAGACTGGTGCACTGGTGTGCAAGGCGGAAAAAGGTAGCGATGGCCTTGGCGTTGTAGTGCGTGAAGGCGTGGCCGAGGCCTTTGCGGTAATTGTCGAGCTTGACGGAGGTAATCGATGCGCGTCCGTCGGCTCACATGTTCTCGAGGAAGTGTATGCGCGCCTTGAGGTAGGGTCCATCGTGCTTGGGGCTCAGAGCGAGCCACCGCCCAGTGTCATAATAACCACTATGATGGTGCCAGTTGATCCGAAACTCGAACTTGTTGTGGGCGTAGAAGAATGTGTGTGGTTAGTTCCGGGTCTGTTTGTTCGTCAGGCTGAGGGCACGCAGCGCCATGCATGCTCCGTGTCTGGAGACCATTCGTTTCGCAAGTTTCAGCGCCTTTCTCTCCAGTTTGTCGTCGAGAAGAACCAGGGCGGTCTGTTCCAAATCGCCTTTCCTGTTGTCGAACTTCTGGAGGATTTTCTTTCGTGCGAGGACGACCGTTCAGTGGCTCACCTGGAACCTGCTGTTGGTGTGATGTTCGACATAGCGGATCTTGATGGGCCCTTCTCCAATCAGAGCCAGGCTGTAGATCTGATTGCGGATTTCTGCGGGAAGTGAACAGAACGATACGCTAGATCTCCTCTGCACTAGACTTCCATCTTCGGCCACGTGTTCCAAAGAAAGGGTGCTGGCACTTGACGAACATCCGTATACAGTTAAGTCAAGAATCTTGGTAGGTCGGGCTGTTGTATTCTAACCTCGGGTAGCAAACCACACCAAAACGTTTGACCCGATGCTGTATAATCGCCACATGTATTGCCTGCCATAGAGTGAAAGTACGTACCTAGACTGTTTTGATGGCATTGTACCGCCGGCTTGACCGGTTGCTGTTTGTTGCTTCCCACCCTTACCCGGTCCGCGCTTGTGTACCGTGATGTACGAATGTTTGATCGAAAAGCGGCGTATTTCTTAGAGATACTTAGTTAGAAAAGTGAAATTGTGTAGATGAGATCGCTCTAGTTGGCGTGGTGAAATTCCTGGCGAGATTGCGGACCGAGTGGTTGGAGGTGAAGGTGTAGGCGAAAGCGAAAGCGAAAGCGAAAAGCGCGACCCCCCCGCGTGTCTGTGTTTGTCTCGAAATTTTAAGATTTGGCGCCAGCACTTACGGCATTAGGATATCCAAGAAAGATAATTTTCTGCAAGCATCGCTGAACGTAGACTGTGCAGCGCGTTTACAGGGGACTTCAGTGATGTAGGGCGCCAGCTAAAAGCTTGATCACTTTCTTGGGCGTGAGTCCAAGGAGTGCAGCTGTAGTAAAAAGGTGCTAGTGGCGCATGGTTCTAACTATGATTTCCAACAGACTGAAACGCCATTCTCGTAGTCAAAAACATATAACACTGTATTGGTATTTGCGTTCTACCGGATACACTTGAAGAAAGGATGGCCATCATGCCCAGGTGTGGCAAACCCCAGCGAGCCATGTCGAATTCCTGCACATTACTCCACCTCAGCCAGCGTCCACTAGGTGACAACTGCCAGGCCTAATCCTCCCGGTAAACATTGGTCGGACTGAATAGAATGCGGTCGGTTAGAACAACCATTTTTAGCTAGATATGGGATACACGTACCGAATAAAGACGCTATGAGATACTCAAAGCATCTACCAATGATGCCACGCCACTTCCGATTTTGCAATGGTGGTCTACATCTTGATCTGTGCCGAAAGATTCTCGTGGAGCACGCCGCCAAGTTTGTGCATCATCTTTCGATACCTATCCTTTTGCCTCTGCTGTTCTCGCTCACTCAAGTAAGACCACGGGTAGCAGTCCCGGCCTGAGCATCGCCCCAAGGCCAGCACCTTCAGATGCGGAAAGACCTTGAACTGCTCAGCAAAGCTCTGATAAACCCCTCTTGGAAGATCGTGAAAGAATTTGACATGATTCTTCATCTTCCTTGGTGCAATAGCGATCACGTTGTCGATATTATATATAGGAACCGGAGATTGATGCACTGTTGAAGAAGGCGGAACACTGATGCGACAGGTTTCGGGTCATAGTTGATAATGTTATACTCCACAGTTTCCATGCCAGGGTCTTGGAGTGCCAAGTATTTCAGCGGCTTTAGGCCTAGTCACGTGGGTGCAGAGTCAGCGTAAGATCAAAGGGATTGGGGAAAGGCAATAAAAAGCGGCGCGAGGTCTCAGTTGCTGGTATTACCCTAGTACAGAGAGTACAACAATCGACTGCAAGGCATCTTTTTTGTACCCGGGTGTTACATACCATCTGTACCAATGTGTTCAAGGAAATAGATGCATGCACTGAGAAAGTGCGGGTTACTGTCACCTGGAAACCCTCGCTTTCCTGGTTGCTGCGGCACTGAAGAGCAAAATATATTGCTGGAGTAGAAGAATGTTTGTGCCTCAAACTTGATTTGCTTGTTGGTACCTAGGTAGAGCTAAGGCTACGCAAAGTCTTGCTCACATCGACGGGTGGATTGTCCGCAGGATAGAGGGTCCGTATCGCGTACGTCATGCCATGGAAGGTATTATTTGCCACTGCTGGAGACTTCGTGCTGAGCTTCATGGGATTCGTCGTTGGTCCGGCGGTCCTCGCGTAGACAAGCTCAACACAACTACGCGCATTAAGCAGCAGTCCGTAGATTTGGTTACGAATATCTGGAGGAAGTGAGAGAAAGGAAACCCGCTTCTTCAGGGAATCTCCTCCGCCAGTGGAGGATTGCGCACAGACGCGAGGCACGTTATTCTTTGGCTGGAACAGTTGCTCTCCACCATGAGCACGCTTGTCGGGCCGACGGTCGTGTGCTATAGGCTCTCAGGTTCTCCTTTATCGTCGTTACTAACCTAAATAAATTATATGACAACTAGTATAAATAATAATATATTAATTATAATAAAAAGGCGTACTTAATAGAAATATTTCTTTACGTTTATCTATAGGAGTTATAGTAACTTAGTATATACTACGTCTTTATTTAATATTATTATATAAAAAGAGGTAAAGTGTAGCGTTGAGACACTAGTCTAAAAAAGGTATAGGCTAAAAAAAAGTTATTCCCCCGGACACAGTTAAAAAAATGTTTATTTAATATAGAGTCTATTAAATATAAAATTTTTTATATTTTATAGCTAGTAGAGTAATAATTTATTAAATAATAATTATAATAATAGTAAGATTATAATTATAAAAAAAAAATAGAGTATTTATAGATTATTATTATTATAAATAAAACTATAGATAGAACTTTAAGCTATATAACGCGTTTAATATTACTAGTATAGTAACGTTTTTTCTTTTTATAAATACTATATATAAAGTTTAGAAATTTTTTATTATTATTATATTTATAACGTTAGTATTTTAGTATTTAACTATTAAGCTAGGTAACTTATAATATATAGCATAGGCTTTTACTAATAATAATAACTAGTTAAATTATATTAAAAACTATTTTAACTTTTACTTTTATAATATATAACTAGCTAGCCAATTTAGTAGGCTAAAAAAATTTTTATTAATATTATTTTTAATTCTAATTTAATTCTAACGCATTTTGTTTTATTTAAGTAAAATACTATTTTTAACCTTAATAATATCTATAAAGACTATAAAATTTAATTTTACTTATATAAAAATATAGTAAAATTTATAACGAGATAGTATAAAATAAAACTATAATCGTTTATAAAGGGTAAAGAGTAGTAATATTTAAAAAAAAAATCTTTATAGTAGGGTAAAGTTAAAAAGTATAATTATAGTAAAAGAAGCTTATTAAGATAGTTAGAATTATTTACGCGCGGGGCTATATATACGCGTAGAAGTAAGGCTTTAAAGTATATAGATAGTAAAAAGAGGGTACACTACAGTACTATAAGATAGTTATATAAATACTTACTATTAAGGAGTTAGTAGTTATTATAATAAAAATAAAATATTTTATAGTTAGTATTATATTATATATTAATATTTTAATTACTATTAAAAAAGTTATAGGTTATTAGTATTAGTAAAAAAGTTATTATAGTTACTATATAAGTAGTTTATTAAGAGTTAGTATTAATAACGTAATATAGTAAAAGTTTAAATAGCTAGTTTAAAATTATATAACGTTATAGTAATAACCCTAGAAAGAGAGACTTTATAGAAATATAAAAATTAATTTATTACTAAAATAAAGATAATAAAAGTAAAGGAGGTATATTAGATAAACTAATTAATATAAAAATATTTTTTATAATTTTTATATACGCTCATTTTTTTAACTATATCTAGGAAAATAACTTTTTTTAGCTTATACCTTATTTAATCTAGGGTTATAATACTATACTTTACCTCTTTTTAAATAATATTAGGTAATACATAATATAAATAAAAAAATACTTTTTCGACACATTAAGTATAAAGGTATACACATACTCCTCCTTTTTTAAAACTCCTTTCAGTCGCCTACACAGCCACTACAGCCACACCCTTTTGTTCGATTAATATATAAATATATATATAATATAAATAAATACTAAGTATAATACAATAACTAAATATAAAGATAGATATATACTTTTTCTTTTTTAAAACTTTATTTAGTTACCCTAAGTTACTATAGCCACACTACTTTATTTAATTAATATATAAATCTATATACTATAACTAAAAATAGTAATTTATAAATATATTTATTAATATTTTAATTATAGCTTAAAAGGTAATAGTTATATTTAATACTAAATCTATATAAATAAAAATTATAATAATTTCCATTATTAATAATACTATAAATAATATATTTAATTATTATAAATGTACGTAAATTACTAGTGTTATTAATAATAATATTAAATATATAAAAAATATTAATAAAAGTATAAAAACTAAACTAAAAACTATTAAAAAATAATAATAACTTAAATTCGTAAACCTATATTGTAAAGTTTTTTAAAAATAAATTTATAAGTTTATTTCTTTTTATTAAGACTTTTTATTTATATTAAGACTTTTTATTTATATTAAGACTTTTTATTTATATTAATAGAAGAAAATTTCTTTTATAAATATAATTACTAGTATATTTAAGGTTAATTTCATTTCTTTTAGATAATTATTATAAAGTATAACTATTAAAACTAAATAGAAGGTAAGCTTTTTTTTTTAAATAAAATAGACTATAAAAAATTAATAAATATACTAATACTATACAAATTTAGAATTTTCTAAATATAAATAAGTTATATAATAAGAATAACTTTTCCGATACATTAATTATAAACATATATATATTCTCCTTGTTTTTTAAATCTTCTTTTAGCCGCCCCGAGCCACTATAGTTATACTATTTGTATAATTAATATATAAATATAAAAAAAAAATAATAATAATAATAATAATAATAATAATAATAATAATAATAATAATAATAATAATAATAATAATAATAATAATAATAATAATAATAATAATAATAATAATATATTACTAAAAAGTAATAAGTATACCTAAATAATAATTTAGGAGTATAAACGTATTAAGGAAACTCTATTAAATACTAAACCGTATACGTAATAATTAAAAGCTAAATTTATAAAAGTTAACTAAGAATAATATTTATTTAAATAGCTGCTTAATTAAATAATAAGTATACTAGTAGGCTAGCGGTTAGTTTTAAACTAGTAGCCTATATTAGTAGGTACTAGAGTACTTAGCGTAATATAATATAGTTACCTTAAGGGCTACGCATATAGTATAAATAAATAACATTTTTTATAATTCTTATATACGCTTATTTTTTAACTATATCTAGGGGAATAACTTTTTTTAGCTTATACCTTTTTTAGACTAGTGTCTTAACGCTATACTTTACTTTTCTTTATATAATAGTATAAATAGTAAATTATAAAATATATATAATTATCGCGGAAAGATACCTCAGAGCTTATATTACTAGTTTATAAAACTTATTAGAATAGAGGATTTATTCTCCTTTATATATATATATTACAGCTCTTTAGCGCTTTCTTTTATAATAATAGTTTCTACTCTTTAATTTTAGAATCTAATAATTTTTAGCTTATTTTCTTTTACAGTTATAAGCCTAGCGTTTTAAAAAAAAAAAAAAAATTCTCCCTACGTATCTAATTATTAGAAATTCTATTTTCTAAAACTCTAATTAATTCTTTAATTTTTTATTTAAAAGCTCTTAGTTTTATAAACTTAGTAAGTATCGCCTTATCTATATATATAAAATAATAACTTATATCTTTAGCTATTAAACGCTTAGTAAGCCTCGTAACTAATAATTTTTTAAATATTATAATATTTAAAGTTACTATATCTCTCCTAACTAATACTATCTAACTTACTAATTTAGTAAGCTAGCTAACTTAGTATATATAACTTAAAATATAATATATATTTTACTATATATAGAATTTTATTAATTCCGACCTTAAAAGCGTTAATAATTTTAATAATTCTTTATAAATACTAAAACTTTTATATATTATAAAAGTATCTAATATTAAAATTATAAGAATTTACTATAACTATACTACTAAAATAGCTATATACTAAGCCTACTTAACTAATTATACTACTAAAGTAAACTAAGTAATAAATATTTAAAACTAAATTAGTATAATAGTAGTTTTAAAGCTTATAAGCGCTATTTAAACGTACTATACTATTAAGGGGGATATCTTAACTTATTTAATTATTTATTTTTTTAAATAAGAGCTCTTAATTATTAATATAGTAGCTAAGAATATTATATAATAATAATAGTATACTTATTTAAAAAAAGTAGAGTACAAAAGGATAGTTACTAAACTATAATATTATAAATAAAAAGCTCTTTATATAAAAGCGGAGGTATATAAGCTTAGTAATATTTAAAATAAACTAACTATTACTAACTTTCTTACTATTATTAGTAAGAAATTAGTATTTAATTAAGTAAAACAGATATATACGATCTAAGTTTAAAAATTAATACTTAAAGATAAAAAGCTCTCTCTAATAAAAGTAGGAAAGATCTTTTAAGTAGTATTATAAAATAAAATTACTAAATTATATATTAAGAGCTTTAAAATTTTTATAATACTTAATAGATAAAGCCCGTTCCCCTAATTAAACAGCTTATAGCTAAAAAATAAGGGTAAGTTATACTAATACTTTTATAGACTTAAAAAATATTATTAAAATTTACTAAGTACTACCGCCTATAATTAATATTAATAAATATTTATACCGGTTAGACTGCGCCGTTTTATAAAAAAAATAAAAAAAAGCTCCTTAAGCGCTTTAAACTTAATAAATTTATAACTCCTTATAATATACTTAAGTAAAAGAAATAGCTTAAAAAAAATACCTTATAGGGTAAAAAATTTAATAAGCTAAAATTTCCTAGCTTTTTTATATATATAGTTATTAATTTCTTATTTATTATAAATAGTAAATTAAAATAAAGTAATAGTATATATTTTATATAAAACTATAATACCTATACACTCTCTAAAAGTACTATTTTTAATAATAATACTACTTTATATTTAGTAAATAATAGATTACTGCTTATTTTAAAATTTTTTAAAAAAAAACTAATAGTATTTATACTATTAAAACTAAAATATAAGCTTTTCCGATCTTTAATATAAAAATTTAAGTAATTAAAAATGCTTTAAACAGCCTAAATAAAAATTTTATAAAAAACCTTATATTAAAAAATATAGCTATTATAAAAGAATTCTACCTAAATATAGTATCTAAAGCTCGCCTATATAATAAGAGACTTTAGTATTTAGGCTTAAATAATATACTATACGTAAAATTTTTAGAATAAAGCTTTATACTTACGACGCTTATTTATAAGTATAATTTTATATTTATTAAATATAAGCTTCTATTCTTTTATTCTTTAGTTTAGAGCGTAATACTAGTATATTATAAATTTTATTTATAATTAATATATCCGCGTATTAACACTAAGAATATATAATACTAAAAAATAAAATATTTAAATTAAAAAGCTTTATATACTTTTATTTAAAGAGCGTAAAATATTCGTATTTAAAATACTAAACGTATATATTATAAATAATATTTCTTTATATACGCAACTTAAATAATTTTATAAAAATTAAAAAAAAAATTACTATAACTATACTAGCGTATTTTTTAGAATCTCTTTAATATATCTAAAAAAAGACTTAGAGAGCAGTAGATATTATTAGTTAAAAATAATTATAGTAAAAAAGTTTATATATAAAGCTTATAGGTAAAATTACTTTTAAAGCTTATAAAAGTGTTTTTAAGCTTTACTACGTAAATATATACCTAGTATAAACTTAAGATTATAAAGATTTTTTAAAATAATAATATTACTACCTATTTATAGTATAAAAAATCGCGTTTTAAAAAATAAGTAAAAAAGCTTAGTATAAGTATTAAAACACTACCTCTTTATATATATAAGCTAAACAGCGGCGCTGAACGCGCTAGTTAAAAAATTATTAATAAAACTATTATTATAAGACTTAGTGCGAATTTACTAAAAAAGTTTTAGCTAAAAATTATAAAAATAACTATAATATTTTATAATATTAGTCTAATAGTTTCTAAAAGTATATAATCTTTAAATAAGGTTTTTTATAGCTAGTTTAAATAGTATTTTTATTACTATAAACCTAAGCTTATAAAGTACTAAACAGTAGATTTATATTTAAATTAAAATAATATATATATTTATAGTTATTATATATATTTTTTAAATAGAAACTACGCAGCCAGACGTAATAAATATAAATTTAAAATAAATTTATAAGCCTATATTAGATATTTAGTTAGTTATATAGCTTTTAATATTTATAAAATATAAATACTATTATTTAACTAAGTTATTATAACGCGTAATATTATATTTAATAAAACTCTTTTTTATAAAGGAAAAAAAGATCAGCCTATCCTGTAGGAAAAGGCTATAAAGTTTATAAATATTTTATATACTATTAAAATTATAAATATAGGTAAGGCGTTTAATAAAATTCTTAATACGTAAGCTTATAACTTTAGTAAACTAAAAATTAGTAAAAATATTACGTAACCTAAATAATAATTTAAAAATACTTTAGCGTAAATCTTATTTTATTTTTTTAGCTAGTTAGGTAAGTAAAGCTTTATATAAGTAATATATATATAAGCTATTAACGTAACTAGCTAATAGCCGTAAATCCGTATAGTATATAATATAAATATTAATCTAATTTCTTTTTAGCCTACTCTAGAGTCTAAAAAACTTAAAAGTATAAACTTTAAAAAAGATAAATACTTTAGTATTTCTTATAAAGTATACTCTAGTAAAAAAGTAAAATAGTTTAAAGTAAAAAGCCTATAAGATTCTTAAATAGTAGATAAAAGCTTATCTAATACTATTACTTAAATTAGTAATATAAAGCTCCTTTTATTAAGTAAAATAATTAGTATTTATACTTACAGAATATAAAAACCTATAAAAAATTATAGCTTAGCTACTTTATAAAGCTAAAGATAATATAGATTAAATTCTAAAAATTCTAATAAACTAGAGGATAGGGATAAAAACCCCCTTAGTATTTATATATTATTAAGCCCTAACCTAAAGAGTAAGCTATTATATAATATAAAACTTATAAATACTTTACTAGACGGCGTAGATAACTCTCTTTAGTATAATTTTATAAATATATTTATTTTTAGTATAAATATTATATAAGAAAAGTATAAAAAGCTTATAACTATTAATACTATAGTTTAAACTACTATACTAGATAGAGTTCTAAAAAAAATAATATTTTAAAATAAAGTTTATATATACCGTAATAAGCTTCTAAAAAAGCTAGTAATATAAAAAGTAATTTTTTTATATCTATTTAGCCCGTTTTTTTACTAAATTATATATAAAGAATAGACTATACTTTTTAAAAAATAAATTTAGTAAATAGTTACGTACTTTAATAGTACTAAATATCTACTTCTACTTAAATAGGTTTTTACTTATAAGTTTAATTAAGATAGTTATTTTATAAAATATAAAACTCGCCTAGTTATTAAAGGCAACCTTTAGTTAAAAGACACGCTTTTATTAATATATATTATAATACTTATAGTATACTTCTTTTATATAGTTATAATAATTATAGTAAAGTTTAACTTAAAAATTTTATAGCTTAATATAATTAGTATATTCTTTAATACACTAATTAACTCCTTAAACTTAGTATAGTATAAACTATTTAATAGTTATAAATAAAAAAATAGTTATATAAAGTTTAACTAAGCTTTATATAGCCTACGGGACTTACCTATACTATAATATAAAAAATTCTCTAATACCTTAGCTAAGCTTAGTCTTATCTACTTAAAAGAAAAGTCTTACTTATTTTTTAATATAGATTACAAGATTTTTATACTTTTTTATATAAATAATATTCTACTTCTATACTATAAAATTTATTAGTAAAAAGCTTTTAAACTGCGTAATAAGCTTTTAGGAATATACAAAATAGAAGTACGCAGAATTATAAAATAGTATTTTAAAATATAAATAATTAGAAATTAAAAAAATTAAATAATTATACTAATCTATAATTTATATATTAAAAAAATTATAAAGAAATTTAAGATAGCTAATTTAGTACTTTTTCTACTAACGCCTTTACTATTAGAAAAACTAGTTAAGAATAAAAGAGAAGTAATAAAAACTAAAATTAAGGCGTATTAGAAGTATATTAAATTTATATTTTATACTACTATTATAATATAACCGGATATAGTATTTACTATTTTAAAACTTTTTTATTTTTTAACTAATCTAAGTAAAGAATACTTTATTATAGTAGAATGTATAATTGTATTTTTTTATAAATTACGCTTTTAAGCGATCTAATATAAGGTATATAAAGGCCTAAAACGTATAATCTATTTAAACGCTTTATTTATAAATAATCTAAAAAATAAATAATTTTTATATAACTATATTATTATATTATTTAGGGGTATAATTATTTAAAAAGCTGTAAGGTAGGCTACTATTATAATATTAATTACTAAAACAGAGCTTTTCGCGCTTAAATATATAAGTAAAAAAATAATAGCTCTAAAGCGCTTTTTTAAAAAACTTATTTTAAATTTTAGAGCTACGTAGCGTATATTCTATAATAACTAATAAATAATTAGGCTAGTTATAGGTAAAAATAAGCGTATAACTACCTATTTACGCTATATAGATATACAGAATATATAGTTATACTAAAAATATTTAAAAAAAAATTTTAAAATTAAATACCTTTAGATAAATAATATACTAGCAGATAGGTTAATAAAAGTTTTTATAATTTAGTAATTCTAAAAATTTAGAGAATAACTAAATCTTAAAGATATAAAAAAAAAAATTACTAAACTAGAATCCTAAGAAGTTATATAATAATAAAATATAAAGCGCTTTAAATTAAATATTAAATAGTTTATTAGCTATTATTTATAATAAATAATTTAAAACCGTACCGCTTAGAAAAACTCTATAATAAAAGAGTAGAAAAATAATAAAATAATAAAAATTATATAATAATCTAATAGATACGCTTAATAGATTAATAATTTTACTAGCTTACTAAATTTTTAAATAGCTTAAGCGCGGCGTAAAGTAATCTTATTAGAAATATTATTTATAGAGTTACTACCTAAGTCTTTATTTATTTTAATTATTTACCTAATAGCAGTCCGTAATTTATTAAGTTTTATTATTTATAAAATCTACGTTAGCAAAAATTAAAAAAAGCAGATTAAAAAAAATTATACCTATTTATAAATAAGCTTTTTCGCCTTCTTACTATAGAGTAGCTTATAATAAAATAAAAAGCGCTTAGTAATCTCTTAAACTCAAGTAAAACTATAATAGTAAATATATAATTTTTCTAAATTTTTTAGATTAAGATATTTATACGTATATAAGTTTATAGCTATATTTACTTTTATACGCTTAATAACAGAAGTCTTATATTTTAGTATTAAAATAACTACTATTACTTTTACTAGACAGAGCACTATCTAAATAATAAAAATAAAATATAAAACGCTTTAATCTTATAAACCGTTAGTAATATTAAATTATATAAATACTATTTAATAGTTTCCTAACTCTTCTAATTTAGATATAAAAAAATAGATAGAGCTTAAAAAAATTATAAACTAAAAAGCTTAAGATATTTTTTATTAATATTATTTTTATTACTATAGCGCGATAGAGTCTATAAAATAAATAATTTACTATTTTTATTTTTTTTAAATTTACTTTTAGATTTACTCTCTACTATAAGGCGTAACCTATTTTTTAAACCTAACTTAGTAGAGCTTAAAAAAGCTAAATTAAAAAGGGCACTAATAGCGCTAGACGCTTAAAAAGTCTAGTTAAAAAAGATAGGCTAAATAGAATTAATAATCTTAAAAGTTTACTAAATTTCTTATTAGCGTTAAACTTTTTATATAGTATTTAGTTACTTATAAACTAACTAATAAATAGCTATTATAAAGCGCGGTGTAAGTATTAAACTAAAAAAATTATTAAAATTATTAGATAATAATATAGGGGGATTATCTTCTAAAGCTTAAAAAAGCTATAAATCTTCTTAAACTAAAAAAATAAAATAATTTTTATAAGCTTATAATAGTAAGGGGAAAAGTTTTTTTAAAAATTAAAAAATCTATAAAAATTCTTAATTAAAAAAAAAAAGGACTGTTATTAATTAAAGATATAAAATAATTATCTAGAGTTTATAGTAGTTATATATTATTTTATAAAAAGAGTAAGTAAGCTATTAAATATTATAATATAGAAGTATCTATCTAAGTTATAGTAATTCCTATCTAAAGCTAAATAGCGTCTTAACTTTTTTAAACTACCTATTATTAGAGCTCCTTACGCTTTTTATTTTTTTTTTTAAACTATTTTTTTTATAGAGTATAATAACAGGCTAAAAAACTATATTAAGTAACTTATTAAAAACTAAAAAACTAGACTCCGTTAGCTCCTTACTAATTTTAATAAACTTATAATACTTAAAATACTATTTACGCTTAATTATATTTAGGTACTAAACTATAGTAATATAGGAGGGATCAGAAAACTATTAAATAAAAATTAATAAAGTTTTTAAAAGATAGAATTAAAGCTTAAAAATCCGAATAAACTCTAAAAAGTAAAAATTAAAAAAAATATTATAGTTTACTATAGTTACAGTAGCAGTAATATAAATAACTAACTTATAATAGTTATAATAGTTAAAAAGCTTAAGGAGCTGTTTAGAGAAAAAAAGTTAAATAAAAGAATATAGAAATAGTACGGACAGTATAAAAAAGTATAAAAATAATAGTTAAAAGTATAAAGAGAGTAAGAATTATTTTAAAAAAAAAATTAGTAGAAAGATTATATAAACGCTCTTTATACTACTAACGCTAGTATACTTACTATAATTAGTCTTTTACTTTAAAACTTTATTATCTAGTAACGCTACCTACTAAAATATTACTTTAAAAAGCTTTCTTTAAAATTAATTCTATAGCTACTATAAGCTTAAAAGAATTAATTTTTTATCTACTTAAATAGTTAAGCTATTTTTATTAGCTTAATTAGGGTGTATATTGCGAAAAAATACCTTAGAGCTTATATTACTAGTTTATAAAATTTATTAGAACGGAAGATTTATTCTCCTTTATATATATATATTACAGCTCTTTAGCACTTTCTTTTATAGTAGTAGTCCCTACTCTTTAATTTTAGAATTTAGTAATTTTTAGCTCGTTTTCTTCTATAATAATTATTACGTAAACTTTTTTTATTATTAAAATTACTTAATTACTATATTTAATTAGTTTAAGTAGTACCTATACTTTACTATAAAGACTAATAAAATATTAAAAAATAAAATATATATAAATATTGTATATATTTATATATTAACTAAACAAATAGTGTGGCTGTGGTGGCTCGGGGCGACCAAAAGGGGTTTTAAAAAAGGAGGAGTATATATATACCTTTATACTCACTGTGTCGAAAAAGATAACTTATAATAATAAAAATAATTTTATATATAAATTTAGTATTATTTCTATAGCATGGTAATATTCTAGATTAATAGACTTAATATTACGTAAGTTAGTTTAATTAAAACAAAGTTTTTTTTACTTTTAAAAACAATATTACTTTTTTAAACTTAAATAACGTATCTAATATAAAGGCTATAAATCTAAAACTTTAATATACTATAAATAAAATACTAAATTTATATATACAACTAGTTTTATTATTATAAGTTATATATTAGCTAAAATATTTAGTGACCCAGAGTTGGGTTGGGCAACCCAACCCCGACCCAACCCCAATCCATTCAACCAGCGTATACTAGACTTTTTTAATATAACGTTTTTTTAGGGGGTGCGCTAAGTATACTAATATATTAGTAGTTAGTATAATACTATACTTTTTTTTAGTATTACTTTACCTAACTTTTTTAATATATTAAATATAAAGGTATATATATACTTTTTCTTTTTGAAACCCTTTTTTAGTCGCTTATAGAGCTACTATAGCTACACTTTTTGTTCGATTAATATACAAATATATGTTAACTTTATATATAATTATATATAATATTAAAAAATAAATAAAACAGCTCTATATTGAAGAGAGTTATATGCTATAGGTGAAGGCATTGAGGTAGTGCTGTAAACCGTCTGAGTAGGCCAGAATCTGAAAGAATAAGAGACCGGTGCAGCAAGGGCAGTGTGGTGCAGTGTTGAGAGAAGCGGCCGCGCGAGGTGGCGTGCGAGGTTGAAGGTATTGTCGGGATGAAGGAGGAAGGATGTACAACCATCGTGTTAACTGGATTTTCTCGCTACCAAACATTGAAGGCGTTAAGATCTTAAGAATTAGAGCGTCGGGCTCCTTTGTGGGGTATTACCGGGACGGAACCCGTCCTTGGCGGAAGCAGTCGAGGAAGGTACCGACAGTCCTTCTCCCGTCAACCACGGTTCCCACCCTGGCTACAACCTGAACACCATATCTCGTCAAATTCATCAACTTCCGCTGGCACGGTTGCCTCGCGCAGGTGTTATCATCACCGCCTATAGAGGATACCCAACTTCGGTATTTGTTGACGAAACTGGCTGGAGTCCTAGTTCCGACAAGTCACTTGTTCTTTAGACCTTTTTGGCGTGATATGAACCATAGCCGCTTGACCATGCTTGTATCTTGAAAAGCTTCCCGTGCTCGTGAACAAGCGGGTATTGTTACAGCGCAAGCTCCGTTGCGTTGTCGAAAGATGGATTAATGCCGTTCTGGGGTTTGCTTCACAAGCCCGTACATGAGGCGTCTGTAGATCTCAATAGATAAAGTCATCCCAAGCCGAAGAAATGGTATCTCGGAAATGAAAGTGCTCCAAAACTCCTCGCTATGCTTTTCTGTCCGTGATCCAGATATCCAGATATCCAGATATCCAGAACGCCACACTGCGACTCAACAAAACAACCAAAACAAATGGAAAGGGACTGGTAAAAGGAAAACAGAAAATAATAACGAGCGGCATGCGGATTAAACAGCATTCAAATATGTGACTCATTCCTCATCTGTTCCGGTCTTGCTATCAGCTTCTCCTGTTCCCTTTCACACCACGCCCCCCTCGCTTCCAAGGCACCACTCTTCTCACTGTCAACTCGTGTAAGACTCTTGTTCGTCGAGCTGTGCTCCCCAGTCGAACTCAGACAGACTAGCTTGATCGCACCCTCCGGTCTGCTAAACCCATGTCTCCGCGCAAACGTCCTCAGCGAAGGCAAACACACCGCCAAGATCGATGACATAATCTCGACCAGCGCCCATACATCGATGGTATGCGTGATACTAGCTCTCGGACTGGATTGCACCAGCTTCAAACAAATGAACCGCGCAAGCGCCGCAAGGATAGACACACTGCCCATGAGAAAGACAAAAGCAAGACCCGCACGCTGAGCACGGTTCATCTTCGTAGCCAGGAGCGTGCTTATAGGTATACTCAAGATGACAAGATCCGTCCCGATATTGGTGAATGTGGACACCGTAACACTGGACATGTTATGCACAGCGGAGCACAAATGTCCGCCGGGCGGAGGCGTCCAGTTCGATGAGATCGGCGTACACCAGAACGCGATGAGGAACATGTGAAGGAGGAACGTCGCTGCGGTAAACACACACGCTCCCGCGAGCACGAGATTCGCTTTCTTCCCCTGTAAGGAGAAGATGCTGTAATAGAAGGCGAGGAAAGCGGCTTTGGCGCTCCAGAGACTGATGTAGATGAAGAATAGGCTGATCCAGGAGACGTAGAGGAGGTGTCCGGAGAGTTCTTTTGGAACGCCGTAGTAGAGCGTTTCTGGATGTACGGTGAGGTACTTCATGCGGAGCGTGTTTTTCCAGGTGTTGATGGAGACGAGGGTGCAGCCGGAGAGCCAGGCGAGGATGACGAAGCCGTCGGCGGTGTTGGAAGCGAGGGAGCTGAGACAGCGGCTTCGGGTACGCATTGAGAGGCGAATCAGGATTGGGATGAGAGCTATTCCCATGAGTGACCAGTCGAGCGCGATGAAACCCGCTTGGGAAATTGTTAGTCGCCTAATGTGACTACTCTGGGGAGAACTTACGTAGAGGCAAGCGTATATCAGAGTATACCATGATGTGTGCTTAGATAGGCTGACATTTGGTATTGCCCGTGGCGTGAACCTGGAGAAAGAGCAGGAGTAACAGATGTCAAAGTCGTCCGATGCTGATGAAATTGTAGGGCGACAGTAGGTGCGGAGGCCTTCCCGTGTATATAACACTCTCAGCGCCACGCTTCCATGCCGTTGAGTTGGAAGAGTTAAAGTGGAGATGACTACTCAGATCCTTCCATGACGAAAGGCTACGCCGGGCCCAAATATATGTATTCGACCCGCTAGCATGGTGTGACCTCTCACCATGCCCAGGGTTCCTATTCCGCCCACTCCGCGGTTCAAGCTGCAATTTGCGAGTATGAACACCCTTCTGTCAAATCCCCCAAACGTCCAACACCTTTACACTCGCACTCCCGACTACCAATACCAACACAGCTCTTCTGCCTTTTCACTCTGCACGTAAGCAATCAAGCTTCTCACCATTCCATTGCGCACAAGCGCACTTACAAACGTTGCATAATGATTCGCCTGTCTATCGCCTACCCCGGTCACCGCACCTTAGCCCTCAGCTCGTTAAGTAAGCCGCCCATCTTGAAAGTCAGCACAGAAATAGATACCAGTGCGATGAATATTCTCCGTAGCTGACCTTTGCCTGTGCAGTAGAAATTCGGCTTAACCTCTTATTGAGCCGCGCTGCTAATTGTAGAACGGTGAGAAGGCACGGTAGGATCGGGGACGGGAACTACCGTCGATGGCAGCTGGAGGAGAAGTGCGATGGGGTATGTAGTCGCCCGAGCAAATATTGGCGGCTACTTAGAGGTCTGTTGGTTCGTGGTCTAATTTTGGTCTCTGTTAAGTTTGTTGTTTTGTTTCTGCGCAAAGGTCTCATACATGATAGCTTCGTTGAGGCAACGACAGGGAATGTCTCAAATAGATGAATGCTAAGAGACACGGTCAAAGTCTTGGTATATACAATAAGTACAGTAATTACTTATACAATCGATGGATCCTTATTGGTCAAATTCATTGACACAAGAATCGTAGCTGGATCATCGGAGATTGTAAGGTAGATAGTGGGGCTACCTGTCAATGATTATCGCAGCGATAGCTGCTGTAATGATCGCGCCTGCAGCAGCACCCTGGAGGACAGCAGCCGTGAAGTCTATCCGCCGCATGGAAATTGTCCTATCACTCATAATATCTTTGGCGATGTATGCTATGTTTTCTTGCCAGGTCTCCGCAGTGGGTGGCGGACTTTCTCGGACTTCTTCCTCGATGTTGGTGGGTTCCAGGGGCACAGCCTGCTCCTCGACGGCTGTATCTACGGTCGAATCTTGTATCGGCTCGGTGGGGAGTTCTGGAGCGGTTGACGGTACCTCAGTCGTGGCAGCTACCTGAGTGGCGGCCACTGCATCGGGCTGGACTGGAGATGCATCGATCCCATCTGCAGCGACCGTGCCCGTGGGAACGGTCTTGGCTGGCTCAATTTCCTTCTCGACATTGGCCGCGATGATGGGAGCTGCTGCTGGTGCGACGGTAGCAGTCTGTGCCGCAAGTGCAGGTACGACTTCAGAGACCGTCTTTTGAGCCTCCAAAGCATTCTTGATCTCTCGAACCATCCTACGCCGCCTCCATGGCTCGATCACGATCATGGTAGCTAACAACAAGAAGATGTTGAGGCCCATTAGTCCAAAGGTTACCCACGTGCTGTTGCGCCGAATGGTATCGCTCCATATCTGTTCTTCGTGATACTGTGCACGCTCTCGCTTTTCCAATTGTGACCGTGCCTCTTCCAGTGCGTTTTCCGCCTGTTTGATGGCTTCCTTGGCTTCCCTCACAGCCTGGTCATTGATGTGTTCGGATCTGATCAATGACATGTATCGCTCCAGGTCCCTGTCTGACCACGAGTGCTTGCGTTCCAGAAGCGCGACGACTTCTTTCTGTGCCGACGCTTGCTGGGAAAGAGCGGCATCGAGAGCTTGCTTTGCTTCGTCAATCGCGGCACGGCGGGTTTTCACAAGCTTCTCTGCATCTCTGTTAGCTACCATCTACAACTCGCGGCCCACATAACGACTTACCATGCTCCTTGATTTCCCACTTGAGAGCTTCAATGCCTGAGTAATCGGTACCCGTGTATGTGTTGACCTTCTGCGTGACGACGGCAAGCTTCGGTAAGACATCGTCCATAAGCTCCTGGAATCGCTTCGAAAAGTCCCAGCGTTGAGCGTGGTGGTGCGAGGGCAGCTGATCCTCTGGTACACGCTCAACGTCATCCTTGGCTGGCTTTCTCTTGACCTGTTCCTTGATAGCCGCCTTCCTAGGTCCCTCGTCGTTCGCTGATGAGAGTGAGTCTGACGAGGACAGCTCAGCCACGTCTGGCAGCGATCTGCTACGCCCTTTCCGTTCAGACGATGCCTCCGAAGAGGGGAGCTCGATCACATCTGGCAAGGGCTTCTTCTCGGGTGCCGCCTGCTTTTCCTTTTCCTTTTCCTTTTCCAGTCTTTCTCTCTCTTCTCTCTCCTTTTCTGATCTTTCCTTTTCTTGCCGTTCTTTCTCCAGCCTCTCCTTCTGCTTCCTTTCGCTTTCCAACCTTTCCTTTTCCCGCTTCTCCCTCAATGCTATGTCTTCTCGCACCCTTGCGAGCCTTTCCTCTGGTGTTTCATCCTTCTTCGGCGTCTCCTCACCCGAGGGTTGGTGGATACTGCGGCGATACGGGGCCTGTGATGGCCACTGAGGGTTACCACTCGACCGAAGGCTTACGGAAGCCCGGTATTGACACGGTAGGCATACGGATGGCGTGCTCGACACGGAACAGAGGATGCTCAAAAACGTTCGGTTTTGCGGTTTAGACGCTATGTAGCTGGCGTTGTAAGAAAAGGAGCGCTGCGCATGCTGAAGCAGCGGCCTCATCCTTATCACACGTACGCCTCCTCACATTGGGTGTGTTGTAACCACGCCTTCGCAGAAAAGGACGAAGCTCCACCGAGCTTTGACGCCGCCAAGCCTGCAGTCGATCTGGTCCCTTTTCCCGAGCCGCCGGGTTTCCGATCCAGGCTACGCCGCCGACTTTTTCATCAAGGCCTGCATCCCCCAAACACAACGATATTTCTACTGTACTCTCCGTGGTACTCTCCTATACACACCTACAAATTGCCAAAGATGGGTGTTCAAAATGCCGCAGCGGAGCTGCCTGCCATGAAGTCCAACCCCAAAGTTTGTGCTCACTGGCCGTTCCGACATTCGGAATGCTAATCGATACAAAAGTTCATCTTCTTCACCGACTTTGACGGCACCATTACGCTGCAGGACAGCAATGACTTCCTTACCGACACCATTGGTTATGGCAAGGAGAAGCGGCGTGCAATGAACTTGGAGTGTCTGGAGGACAGGATATCCTTCCGTGACTCGTTCCAGGACATGATGGACAGCGTGACCAAACCGTACAGTGAGTGCATCCAGTACCTTGTCGACAATATCAAGCTGGATCCCGGTTTTGCGGAGTTCTTCCAGTGGTCGCTAGATAACAACATTCCTGTTGTCGTTCTTTCGTCTGGCATGGAACCCATTATCAAGGCGCTCCTGAAGAAGCTGGTTGGTCCCGAGTCCGACAAGATGCAGGTGCTCGCGAACAATGCACGAGCGCGAGAAGGGAAGTCAATGGACGAGGAAGGCGGTTGGGAGATTGTATTCAGGCACCCTGAGAGCGGCTTCGGGCACGACAAGTCTGTATGCCTGCGCCAGTACTCGTCATTACCGGACGATGTGCGGCCTACCATGTTCTACGCCGGCGATGGCGTCTCTGATCTCTCTGCTGCTCGCGAAACCGATTTACTTTTCGCAAAGAAAGGACATGATCTCATCACATACTGCGCTCGGGAGAATGTACCCTTCACCGTCTTCGAGGATTGGACGGACATTCTGGCGAAGTGCAAGGAGATTGTCGAAGGCAAGACCACCGTCAAGGATGCCGCTCATCAGGGCTATGAAGCCTACAAAGCTGGAGCGGCGGGTCTGAAACCTGTCGACCAAGAGGCTACGACGAAGTAATAACCATATCATGCATTGAGAGCGAGCATTGCGCCTAGATGCATTCACCGTTGGCGTATGGCATAGAATGCATTCGTTGGCATTTAAGACCACATAGACGATATGACTCCAATGTTCCATAGAGTGTAAGAACAATATGAAACCCAACATATACATAATATCTGAAGTGATTCATGAAGCCACATGTGCAGGCCTGATGGGAACGCGCTGTTCACGTGATGGCGGGGTAGCGCCTCCTGAAGAGCCAGTGGTTCATGGGGCCCTGCATGAAGCATTGCCAGCACATCACCGACTCGTCTAAAAACGGAACTACCAACATGAACTCCTGCTCCAATCCCCTCAGCACGCCCATTCAACGCCGTCTAAGCGTGCACCCGGAACGGCGCTTCCTCCGCCGCTGGATCCGATCTCTCCGCAGCACGGTCACCGCCAATCTTACCCCGCCATCGCTCCCTGAACGTTGCCGCGACCTTATTCTCTCCCTAGCACCGCCCTCACAGCACACCTCAGAAGACACCACTCCGGCACCGTCCAGAGCTCCCTCACACCAATTCTGCCCCTAAGCTGCCAGAAGCAGCTTGGACGGTTGTCAGCATGAACACCGACCCCCTAACCGGCGAACCCCTCCCGCCGACCGCCATCCAACGCATCCTCTACCTCGCGCCCAAAGTCCACATCTACCAGATCCCGCCTCTGACCTCCACAAAAGGCTACCAAGCCTCATCATGGACGGCCGACCCCGCGCGCCAAATCTTCACCGCGCGCCTCCGCATCCTCGAGACGTCCATCCCTGCGCCCACCGCCGACGACGACGCCGCCGAGAAAGTCTCCACCACAATCCTCCTCGAGGACCCCTCGTCGGGCCAGTTATTCGCCGCAGCGCCCTACACGAGCGAGAAGGTGGTCGAGCAGGCGCTAGACAGCAGCCGCTTCTTCGCGATCACGGTCGTGGGCGAGGGCCGGAAAGCCGTGCTGGGCATGGGCTTCGAGGAGCGGACCGAGGCCTTCGACTTCAACATTGCGCTTCAGGACGCGCGGCGCGCGCTCGGCTTCGAAGCGAATCCCCACACACCGCAGAGCAGAAAGTCGGCTCAGAAGCAGGCGGAGGAGCCGAAGCGCGACTTCAGTCTCAAGGAGGGCCAGACGATTAGTATTAATCTCGGGGGTTTGAAGGGAAGGAGGGAGAGGAGAGAGGGGGATGCCAGGAGTCCGGAGCAGCAGAAGAGCGAGCAGGATGCGCTGTTTAGCATAGCGCCGCCGCCGGGGAGCTCGGGCGGGTTTTTACCACCGCCACCGAGCGCGAAGAGTGTGAAAGAGGAGAGGAGGAGGAGTAGACAGAGTCTTGAACCTAAGCCGGAGGACTTGGGCTTTGATGATGGGGAGTTTGGCGAGTTTCAGTGAAGTGGTGGGTGGGATATCCTGTGTTTCTAGCATTGAAGCATGTTGCATTATCACCGGCGTATTGCGGATATCAACTCTGGCACCAAGGGTTGGGCTTGATTTTCGGTTTGGATTGGTAAACTCATCGATATATTAATAAAGACCAATATTGGGTATCATAACTGGATGTCCTAGGAGAAATGTTGCTGTCAACGCTGGATATGCCAATGCTAGTCTCGCACAACTCGAGTAAAATTTGGGGGTTTCCCGCTGTCGCAAGAAAGATGGCGTGCGACTTGAGCAAGGGCAAAATCCAAATCACCGTGCCGTTCAGAACACCTCCTCGCGCAGGACCTCTCTGTGACCCTCACAAATGCTCGTCCTATACATATGTACGAGTACAGCATCAGGAGAAATGCTTTAGACATATTACCCTGGGGAGGCCAATGGCAAGGCCGAGATACTCGGACAGCGTTGGTACCTCATTCAGTCCGCCCCTTCACCTCATCGTACAGCCACTTAATATCCCTAACCAAATCCTCCGGCTCGCTTCCGTCATCGCAATCTTTCCACTTCCCACCGTCGCGCACACACCTCGTCTTGTTACCCAGCCTGACCGTACAGCTCGTCGTCACGCCCAAATCAGCACTGCGGGTGACGCTGTCCCGCAGCAGACCCATCCCGTATGCGCCATCGTCTCTACTGGCGCACTCGTTCAACTTCTCAAACTCTATCCCGTACTCCAGCGCGCAATCTTTGATGAGGCTTGTCGCGGGAATTTCGTGGTAGTGAAGTGAGAGGCACCGCGTGAAGCCCAGGTAGATCTTGGGATCTGGGTATTCGGATGCGGCACAGAGTTCGAGGATGTTGCCGAGGCACTCGGTTTGGCCGTGCTTGCAGAGGACGCCGTCGTCTTCGGTGGTTCTGCGAGGAACCAGTTAGCAGAGGGAAGATGGGTGCGCGACCGACTATATGCAAGTGCTGCGTGCATCCGTACTTGCCGATGTAAGACAGCCTAAAGTCCACTTTGTCGGATACGTTGGCCATCGTGGGCACTATAAGCTGCTCGATGCAGTCGCGCGCGTCGGGACACTTCGACCTGAGCACTTAGTATGTAGAGGCGTATATTCCGGATAAGCGTCCGCGCATACATGATGTGTATCTCCAGCGGCACCGTCGACGACATCTCCTCGTGGATCTGATCATGCTCGCAGTTCCACGACCTCGACAGCCAGAACAACCCCAACGCGAGCGCAAATGCTATTCCAGAAAAGCGACTGAAGCGTTTGGGCGGCGCCTGGTGAGGCATCGGCTCCTCTGTCTGGGGCAGGAGCGATTTCTTCTCCACCGTGGAGGCTGACTGCGAGAGGGGTATGAGCGGCATGTCTGTTATATCGTCTTCCAGGTCCCCAGTTGTGTGCATGGGGATTGTGATGCTGGCTGTCAGAGGAGCTCGTATTTGGCCGATGATGTCTTGCAGCCCTGTTCGCTCACTGGCCCCCGGTTGTGCCACGCGATCTCGCTCGAAAACGGAAAGGTCGGTATCTCCGTTGTTAGTGTCCGCGCGCGGCAGGCATGCAGTGCACGGAAGCACGAGCGCGACATCTAGAACACCAATGCAAGGAGAGCCGATTACGGCGAGGCTATCGCAACAGCTGGTGAGACATTTACTGCTTATTTCCGCTGTTGCGCGCTCTCTTGCTCTATTCGCTCGGAGCCGCCGTATTGAGCAGTCACGAATACAACGCGCGGTTGAATCTCATGTTGCTGTGATACCTTGTTGGTCGGGCTCGGTCAGCTTTGCATTTTGTGGCGCTGCATAGCTTGGGTGTCTCCTTCTTGTCTGTTTTCATCGTCTCCGCACTCTCTTGCCTAGAAAATCGAAATATGGCGACTGATTACTGCACCGAGGAAGCAACCGGGGCTATTGCAGCCTTCACCAATTGTCTCAATGAAAGCACTTTGCTGGACTTAGCGGTCCGGTTCTCAGAGGCGTACAGTCATTTGGCGAAAACGTCCTTGGAACATTTCTTGGTCACACCGGTGACTGCCCTTCCGACAGGTAGAGAGAAGGGAAAATTCCTCAGTATCGATGTAGGCGGGAGCAATCTGAGAGTAGGTTTGGTGGAGTTGCTGGGTGAGGAGAGTGGCCTTCCAAATGGAACCAGGAAAGCACCTGGGAAAATAAGCAGGTCTTACGATAAGAGTTGGCCGATTGAAGAACATTTGAAGATGGACAAGGCGGAAGACCTGTTCAGGTGGATCGGAGATTGCATTGCTGAGGTCATTACCGACGCGCTCGGTGATGTGCCCCCTTCCGGTGAGGCGCCATTCGGAGAAGAACTTCTGCTTGGTATCACCTTTAGCTTTCCTATGGCGTGAGTCTCCAAAGCTAGTAAGGTGTGTATAGACTGCGCTTACCCGTGTGCAGTCAGAAGTCTTTGGCTGAGGCCACATTACTGCCAATGGGCAAAGGCTTCGCAATCACCTCGGACCTGGACTTGGGCAAGATGCTGAGGGCTGGATATGCTCGTCATGTTGTGGAACCGCACACGAATGGCCAAAATAACGAGCATTCATCCCACAAGAAGAGGAAACTGTTGCGTCTTCCAAGAATACGAATAGCTGCAATTACGAACGACACCGTCGCGACCTTCGTTTCATTGGCATACTCTGTCAAGGCTGTACCCAACAGTCGCGTCGCAATGGGACTGATTGTTGGCACCGGAACCAATGCGACAGTACCGATGAAGCTTTGCAGACTACATCCAACCAAGAGAGACGATCTTGCGAATCCGGGGAAAGTAGAAACAGTGGTTATTAATACTGAATGGACGATACGGGGCACCGACAAGCCACTGATAGACCTTGGCATCAAGACCTCATGGGACAAGATCTTGGATGCAAACAGCGAAGCGCCAGGTTTTCAGCCGTTCGAGTATATGACTTCCGGGCGCTACCTTGGTGAAATCGTCCGCCTCGTCTTTGTAGATGTAGTGTCGAAAGATGCAGGGGCACGACTACCAGTTTCGCTGCAGAATAAGAACGCCCTGCAGACGAGATTCCTTTCGGAAGTGGTATCAAGAACAAACCACGAGAGCTTGATGGCTGAGCTGGGAAGGAAATTTCCTTCTAAATCAACCGACGCTTTCTGGACCCCTGCGCGTGTGCAAGTGTTACGGGACATTGCGTATGCCGTGCAACAGCGCTCAAGCGCACTAATCGCCGCCGCATGCGTTGGACTGTTGGATTGTGTGCATGACGTTCAAATAAACCGAACCGCAGAAAATGGTCACACTGTGCACGGCAACGACGAGCCCGAGGAGTTGGTGATCGCCTATACCGGTTCAACCATTTCAAACTATCCTGGTTGGCTCGAAACGTGTCAGCGGTGGATTGATGCCCTGGTCGCGAAAGGCTCCCCTGCAAACGCGTCGAAGCGGGTAGTCCTGCGGGAGGCACTGGACGGAGGGATCATTGGGGCTGGTGTGCTTGCTGGGATGACCCGTGAGCTCGCCTGAGGTTTCGATGAGTCGCCGGGAATACAGAAGGAATTAACGCGTACCCA
This sequence comes from Pleoardoris graminearum, assembly GCA_030770415.1. Taxonomy (NCBI): domain Eukaryota; kingdom Fungi; phylum Ascomycota; class Dothideomycetes; order Pleosporales; family Didymosphaeriaceae; genus Pleoardoris; species Pleoardoris graminearum. The sequence goes on along the minus strand of JASEKS010000077.1, from coordinate 93,503 downwards.
TCAGAAGGCAAATGGCGTATAGAGATAGCATAGAAGACCAAGAGGAAGGTTTACATCATATTTGCCTTGCGTTTCTGTCCTTCTCTCTCATCGGGTAGGAGCGTTGGTTCAAACGGCAGGCACGCTAGCCGGTCGCGAAGGAAAGGGCAACGGCGGCTCAGAGCGACGCCCAACCTCGCACAACCGTGACCGAGCCAATTCCAAGTTTCCACTTACTGTGTGCTTCCCCACGGCCGGCGTGCGCGAACAGTGCCAGGAGTCTTCCCCGTCATCTTCATCACCATCCGTGTGCGACGGCCTTAAGCTGTTCCACTTATTGGTCTCTACCTCCATCTTCCACCTAGCAACATGGGTTCGTTACGCCTCGTGGGGCTTTCGATCGTCTTTCTTTCCCTCAGCAGCATAGCGGTCGCTGCTTTTCCGCCGAACATGCCGCAGTTGTGTTATACAGGTGCGTGGCGCAATGATGGTTTATCACAAACTTACCCCGACAGGCCCGAATCAGCTGGCGCCGAGCTATCTCATGCCATGTTTCAGGCAAGCCGAGGATGACGGCGATGTGTATGGCTGCTGCATTGTCCAAGACCACTGCTTAGCGAACCAAGCCTGCTACGACCCGGAGAGAGGCATGACCTACCAAAAAGGCTGCACAGCGAAGGATTACAGCGATATCAATTGCCCACGGAAGTGCCTATCGGACCAGAGCAAGTCAGATTACGTCGGACTGATCTTCTGTAATGGCACAGACAATACTCCGAAAGATACCTGGGTAAGTGGATTGGTCTGTCTTCCCACATGTATCTGACCATGGGCAGATTTGCAATCACCCGGATAATTGTTTGCACGGGTCTAACTGCCAACCCGGTAGCCACTGGGACCCCCAGCTCGAGATAACGCGCAAAACGGAGTGTCAGGACATCAAACACGAGGGGCAATGGGTGGCCTTCCATGATCGAAGCCCCATCAAGTCCACCGCAAGTCTGCCCCAGGTCTCGGACGTTGCTAGTTGGTGGTCTGCTCACTCCAACTACTCTACTCGTTGGGTCAAAACTACAACACGGGGTCCAGTGGTTACGGATCCATATGCCTCTTCCGGACCTACCGATACCTCGTTGGCAACAACTCGTGCGTCTACTTCGGAACAGACTCAGCCAAGCCCTTCCGGCAGTATAACCGCTGGTCTAGCTGAGGAAACACCTCCATCCAGAGGATCGAAGGTAGGACTGGCAGTCGGATTGGGTGCGGGCATCCCGATGCTTCTGGCCGGTTTAGGCTTCCTCATATACTACCTACGGAGACGCCACAACCAGGCTGGAGCTGGAGAGCAATCTGACTCGTGGCTGGGGTCTAACGAAGGTGATGGCGCGATTGGTGAAGGCAAGGCCGGGGATTCCAATAACGAGGCATACGGTTACTCTACTAAGACAGAGCTCCCGGCGGAGGAAAGACCTAGATCTTCCTACATTCCTGAGATGGAGGGCTCCACTGTCGGCGGCCATACTCCCGTTCAGTCGCCGATGGTTTCACCTCTTCTCTCTGAGCACTCAGACAAGCGCGACCACCGAAGCTCTGGCACCAACCCTACGGTGTACGAGCTCCCCGGTTGATGCAGCCTTTTTAGCGAACTCGGAAGCGTTGAGTCGGCGTGACATGTCTGCAAGACAATGTTCTGTTGTGTTTTCGGATCTTTTGATTGGAAAAGTGGTCCCTGTCAAGTTTTATAGACGTCTTCGGGCCACTTGTGGTGAGATACATGAATTGATAATGCAGATAATCGACAGATCGTAATCACAATGAGGATGGGATTCAGTGCAACATCAGCCCCAGCCCCAGTTGCGTTACCCCGCGATATTCTGTCGCACTAACGAGGGGCTCCCACATCCCCGCATCCACGGTGCCCGCATTCGGACCGATGTCGACGCTAAACCTTTCTAGATCGGCGCGGAGAACAGGAAGGCTATGCCAAAAATCTTGCGAACTATGTTTGAGAATGGCAAGTGTAGGGCATACGCTTCCGTCCGCAGCCATGATTGGTTCTGGTCAAAAGGATGTCTTTGCTTCCATCAAGACTAGTCGGATTGAAGACTGACGACACAGGTGTCTACATGGTATGCGGGGCTGAGAGACTGGTCACTCGGTACGTAAGTCTCCGGTTTGATTTTCTCTCCCGGTGGATCTGGAGTTGGGTCCTGCCTCTTTGAACTGTAGCGCGATGTACGGTCGAGGATTGTAGTCGGTACTCGGAAATAAATGGTAGTGCGACGCGTGGGAACGACGATCCCTATGCTGCACCTGGAGGGAGCACACCGAGACTTTCGCATCACCTGTCGCATGCGTGAGTCGACCTGACACGTTTGTCCAGATGATGAAGATTTTCTTGTACGGCATTCGATGTTCTGCGCCTTTTCTTTGTCGGCCGTGGCCGAAGGGAAGCAAACGTACCTGAGCAAAAGCATCAGGTGAGACGTTGTATGCGACTAGCAGGGGTGGCGCGCTTAACCACCCCACTTGATGATCTTGAGACACTCTCGCGTTTGCACGTCTATGCAACGATGCGCGATCCAATACCAAAAAATCGTGCCACCGCAGTCCATCACCCCACTTTTTAACAGACAGCTATCTCGCCGGGGTCCTGGCCACCAGACATCATCCGATGGCTTAGCACTCAACCGCAGCCATGTGCATACCCACACGAGCTTCATGGCGGCCTCAACAAGACCAATTGTAGCTTCCTACATGCTTATCTAACTCGGGCTCACGGACAGAGCAGGTTTGGAGGACTAGGGCCGTGCCGGCTCAAAGGCGCAACCCTGACGCTAGCGGGTTTACATCTGTGCATATATATACAGCTTGAACTTGCTCCCTGTACAACCTCACACTTCAATCAGCTCAAAGCAGCTTTCCGTTGTACGCCTCTGATCAGCGTCTACTTGCAGAATCGCATCTACCTTCAATCTCGCCAAATCAGCACACAGCAGCACAATGGCACCGGAAATTCCCACGGAGCAATGGGCTCAGGTCATTGAGAAGACTGGTGGTGAAATCTCGTACAAGAAGATTCCCGTCCCGAAGCCCGGCCCCGATGAGGTCCTTGTCAACATCAAGTACTCCGGCGTGTGCCACACCGATCTCCACGCATGGAAGGGTGATTGGCCCTTGGTAAGCCCTCAATAGCAGCTTCACGAGGACATTGCTGACCTCTGCCACAGCCCACGAAATTGCCGCTCGTCGGTGGCCACGAAGGTGCGGGTGTCGTTGTTGCACGCGGTGAGCTTGTAGAGGATGTCCAGGTAAGGTCTTACAGAATTCTCGTTGCTGCAGCAACTGACAGCTTGCAAGATTGGTGACCACGTTGGTATCAAATGGCTCAACGGCTCTTGCCTTGCTTGCGACTTCTGCCAGCAATCCGACGAGCCCCTCTGTCCCAAGCCTCGTCTATCCGGCTACACAGTGGACGGGACCTTCCAACAATACTGCATCGGCAAAGCCGCACACGTTGCCCGCATTCCCAAGAACCTTCCGCTTGATGCCGTTGCACCCGTTCTGTGCGCCGGTATCACCGTGTACAAGGGCCTGAAGGAGTCTGGTGCACAGCCCGGACAATGGGTAGCTATCGTCGGCGCCGGCGGAGGCCTCGGTTCGCTTGCCCAACAGTACGCAAAGGCCATGGGCCTGCGCATTATCGGCATCGATACCGGCGACGAGAAGAAGGAGATGTGCTTGAAGAGTCTCGGCTCGGAGCACTTTGTCGACTTTGCAAAGTCCAGCAACGTGGTCAAGGATGTCCAGGCTGCGACGCCAGACGGTCTAGGTCCCCACGCCGTGCTTCTTGTCGCCGTCAGCGAGAAGCCCTTCCAGCAAGCCGCTGAATACGTCCGCCCGCGTGGTACCGTCGTCTGCATCGGTCTTCCTGCCGGCGCGTACCTGAAGGCTCCTGTCTTCGAGTCCGTTGTCAAGATGATTAGCATCAAGGGATCGTATGTGGGTAACCGCAAGGATTCGGCCGAGGCTATCGACTTCTTCGCCAGGGGCTTGATCAAGGCCCCGTTCAAGACGGTTGGACTGTCGGAGCTCAATATGGTGTACGACAAGATGCACAAGGGCGAGATTGCAGGCCGGTACGTGTTGGACACGTCCAAGTAGGCGTACAGGGTACGAGATGACGGCGTTATGAGTTAGGATGACGCGGGGCGAGAAATCACGGATAGGATGGATTAGTTCACTTGTATATATACCTAGGAAATGGACGACGGTTAACCTGAGCCTTGATTTCTCCAGGGTCATCATTCGTAGCCCGCATTAGACCCCGTACTCCTCGCTATGCAGGGTATCTTTGAGCTATCTCAAAAATATGGTCTCGTCGCACGATACAGATATATACGGCCATTTCCCAGCCGTGACCATGGAAATATGCTCTCCTCCAGAGACACCATAAGCCTAGCTATCGCATCTGAACGCTGAAACCAACCATAATCCCTCATAGCTTCGTTTTGAGCTTCCTGTCCGCCTCTGTCTTCCGTCGTTCAACTATATATCCACTCGCGACCGGGTTCCATCCATGCGTCGCCGCAGACGGTATCGGGAATGGCGGCTTCCGCAGCTGTTCGGTGAAGAACACCGGATGCCTGACGGCGCTGTCGTACACGCTCCTCGGCGGCACGAACGGGCTTGATGCATACGGCGGCATAGCTTCTATTTGCGATCGCGATTTGAGCGGCGTTGAAGTGCTCGGATCGTTCTGAGCTTCTACGGAGAACTGTGAGGGCGGCGAGAGTGGGGGTGCATGGGCCGCGCGTGTCTGTTGGTGCGCGTATGGTGGTCGCGATGGTTGCTGCGGCGCCTTTGAGAGAGTCAATATTTGAGAAGCTGACGCCGATACGAGAAACTACCTGAGGCCTGTGTGGTTGGAGAGAGGGAAACATGTCGTGTGATGCTCTCCATTCTTTGGGTAATCTGACCGTGGTCGTGCTAAGGTTGGTATAAACTAACTACTTTTAGTAGTATAAAAAATTTTTATACTAACTTTAGTACTTAGCTTTAGCAAGCTTATATATAGTATTTTATAACTAAATTAATTTAGAATTAATTTAAAATTTTTTATATATAATAAAGTTACTATTAGTAACTAACTCCTAAGTAAGAGTATAAAAGACTTATTTATTCTTTTATATTTTATTTTTATTATATTTTACACCGCGTACTAATATTGTAAACTAATAACGTTATTATAGACTTATTATATAATTTAAAGTAATATTATTTTATTTAATTTTATATAAGTCTTTATATTATCCGTTAAACTGTTTACTAAAATAATAATATTATAAAGGCCCATTAAAGTAAGTTACGTATATACTTAGCTTATCTAGTAGTTTTATAAAAAAAAAATTATACTTACTATTCTTAGTTCCTACGCCGCCTATAAGTAAAAAAAAAAAAATATTTACTATCTAGTTAGTAATACCCGCTAAATAAAATAAAAGTATATACTTATCTAATTTATACGCCCTAGTAAAACTTTCTAAAGTTTATTATATTTAGTTATTTTTTTTATTTTAGATTTTATAAGTGTACTAATAGATTTATTTTATTTTATTAGTCTATTTTTTAAATTATTTTATTACTTATAGCTCTATTAACTACACTAAATCTCTTAGTTATTCTTTATTAACTATCTACTTTTATAAAACTTTTATTTTATTAGTCTAGAATTTATTTATATAAGATAATAGTATATTAAGAAGGGCTTTAAAGTAGCTAGGGATAATATACTTAAAAAAACTATTTTTTACTAAAAAATCGCGTATATATAAATTAGTATAGAACTTATTAATAAGCTATATATAAGGAAAAAAACTATATTTTAGTTAATCTTAAATTTTATTTTTATTTAGAGTGTCGCTATTACTAAAAGTAGTTAATATAATAGGTAGTATAATAGGTAGTAATCTAGCTAAAATTAGTATAATAATAAAACGTTTTAGAAATAAAAAAGACCTATAAAAATATAATATAGCAGTATACTTTTAAGTAAAAATTAATAGTATAGTATAAAGTATAAGATAAACAGCTAGACTTATTTTTTTTTTAAATAAGCCTTTTATATTAAGGCTACCTAACTATTTAAAGAAAGTGCTTTATCTCTTAAATAAACTAAAACCGGCTCTTTTTAATTCCTAAACTAATATATATTACTAGATAAAATTATATTAAACTACTAATCTATTATCTAATTAGGCCTAGTTCGCCACGCTAGACCTATTTAGAAATAGATTTTTATTTTATTTAATTTTAGATAATAAAAATATTTTACTTATACCCCTAGATATAACGTATTCTATATAGGGATTTTAGCTTTCTATAGCCCTATATTAATTTTTTTAGCAGTGCTTTATACTTTTAAAAATTTTATATTTTACTATATAAAATAGGCGCGTTTAAAGAATACTATAATAAAAAGAGAAATTAAATCCCTAATACATAGAAGACCTTAAAAATTTAAAAAATTTTAGTATTTTTAGGCACATGCCCACTATGCCACCCCGTCTAGACTTATTTAAAAATTAAATATTTAGTTATATAGACTCTAGATAATAGTTTAATAACTTTTTTTAGTCTTAAAGTTTATATATTTAGTAATCCCCTAGGCTAACTACGTTATATATAATTATAAGTAGTAATTACTAATAACCTTAAAAATAATTATAAGTAGTTACTAATCTATAAATATATAATTAAAGTATAAGCAGAGTATTACTATATTTAGTAAAATATTTTACTCTTACTAAAAGAAAGGAGTATAACTCTTAAGAGTTTAACATTTATACTATTTATATATAGTCTTATTAGTATTATATAAACTATTTAGTATTTATTAAGTGTTTATTATTACGTTATACTACAGCTTTATAAAACTTATAAAGTATATTAATTAACTATTAGTAACTATTTAATAAAAAAAAATGTACTATATATATTATAAAACTTTATATTTAGTCTTTAAAAGTACTATATTAAGTTTAATTAAAAAAGATATTACGTTAAAATAAATATATAATAACTATATAATAATATTTAATAGTTTTATAGTTTAGTATAATTTATTATTTTATATAATAATTTACACTTATATATTAACTATTATAAACTAATACTAAATAGATATTAAAAAAAAAATTAAAAAAAGATTTATTTATAATATATATTATAGTAGTACTTAATAATTAATATATATACTTTTAATGTACTATAAAATAGTTTATTAATAATATATATATATAATTATATATTAATTAAATAAAAAGTGTAGCTATAATGGCTCAGGGCGTTATAAAAGAGAGTTTAAAAAAGAAGAAGTATATATATACTTTTATACTTAATATATTAAAAAAGTTAAGTAAAGCTAGATTAAAAAAGATATAGTACTATACAAGTATACTATTAGTATACTTAGCGCGTCCCCCTAAAAAAAATATAAAGTTAAAAAAGTTAAAAAGTTTAGTATAGACACTATATTTAGAGAGATATATAGGTAATAGTAGCTACTACTATCTATATATCTTTCTTCTGTTCTTATTAATAGTGTAGCCAAATATTTATTAAATAAAAAAATAATTACAAAGATATTATTTTTTAAAATATTATTTTCTAAATATTTAGTTCCTATATAGTATAGTTCTTTTCTTATTAATATTAATAATAATAAAATATATATTCTAATTAATTTTAAGGCGCCTAAAATAGCGTCTAGTATAGTTACTTAAACTTTTTTTATAGTATCGTTCTACTTTATAGGTAATAAAAATACGACTCTAGTAAATACTTACTAGTATAAGTACTTTATTTATCTAAAAGTAACTAATAGAGAAAAAGTTAATTATAATTTTATTATAATTATATTTAACTATAAGTATAGCCTTATAAATAAAATAGTAGTTTTATTAATTAAAAAAGTAGTTAAAGTATTAAATATTAGGTTAGTAGTATTAGTAGTTATAAAAAATTATTAACTAAAATATATAGGGATATAGTAAAAGTAAAAAAAATTAAAAAGTATAATATATAGTTTATAGCGAAGTTAATAGGTAAAATAAGTATTTTATAAATATAGTAAGTACTCCTTAGTGTAAAAAATATAAAGGCGAGAATAAAGATAAGGATAAAAGTAGTAGTAAAAGCGTAGTTAGTATAAGTATAAAGCCTATAAAATAATAGGTAAAAAATAGTAAAGCCTTTATAGAGATACTAGATAGTTAATATTTAAAAGTTTTAGGGAGGTTTATATATAGTTTCTTAGTTTTTTTTTTAGTATATAGACCAGGTAAATAGGCTAGTAAATAGGCGTATTTAGTATTATAAGTATAGTTATTTTTATAGGCAAAAAAAAATTTATAATTATAAATAAAAATATTAATTATTATTAAACGCTACACTACCTGTGTATATAAATAGAGTTAATTAACGTACTTTATAAACTTTATAAAGCCGCGGTACAACGTAATAATAAGAACTTAATAAATACTAAATAGCTTATATATAATAAGGCTATATACGAGTAGTATAAATTTTAAACTCTTAAAAGTTATACTTCTTCTTTTTAACAAGGGTTATAGTACCCTATTAAATATAGTAATACTTATACTTTAATTTATATTTATAAATTAGTAACTACTCGTAATTATTTTAGAGGTTATTAGTAATTACTACTTATAATTATATATAAGGCGATTAAGTATTACTAGGCGTATAAACTTTAGGACCGATAGAGTTATTAGACAGTTACCTAGTACCTATAATAGAATATCTAGCCTTTAGTTTAATAGGTAATATAGAGGCTTATGCGGAATTAGATAGAAAAATATTACTCTAAATTACGTAATAAGTCTATAATAATATTATTAGTTTATAATATTAGTAGACAGAGTAAAACGCGATAAAAATAAAATATAAAAGAATAAATAAGCCTTTTATACTCCTACTCGGGAGTGATATAGATAGAGTAAAAAATAATAAAAATAAATATAACCTCTATTTTATATAAAAATAAAGTTAAAAAAAAGTAACCGATAGGTTATAATAGTAGTTATTAGTAAATAATATATATATATAAATAATTAATAGTGTACATTATAAGGTATATATATATTTTTTACTTAACTTAAATAAAATAAATAAATAAAATTATAAAAAAATTATAATTATAATAACTAATTTTTTATTATTAATATAGAGTAATAGAAATAATATTTATATTATTTTTAGCTTTATAATATATAAATTATAAAATTAGTAAATATTATTAAGTAGTTATTACGTATTTATTATAGTATAGTATTATTTTTAATTAAACTTAATATAATACTTTTAAAAACTAATTAGTAAATTTTATTTTATATATAGTACTTTTATTTTATTAAATAATTACTAATAATAACTTTATTATATAAAAAGAAAAGTTATTATATTTACTAAAATATTATTATTATTATTATTAAAAATTTATTAAAAATTTATTTTTATTTTATATAAGTAACAACTATCTAAAATTTTTTATATATTATTTTTATAATATATATTATAGTATAAAGGCATGCACATACTTCTCCTTTTTTAAAACCCCTTTTAGTCGCCCTGAGCCACCACAGCCACACTATTTGTTTAATTAGTATATAAATATATAAAATATAAATATATATTATAGATTAATTTTCTATATTTTTAACTAAGTACTATCGTGTAATAGAAGTATAAATAAGTTTTTATAATTTTTATAGTTTAGCTAAAATTATTTTAAAATATATTTAAAATATATTTACGTTACTATTAAATATAGTTCTTATATAATTACTTACTATATTTATATTTGTTTATATTTGTATACTATTAAAAAAATATAAAAATTAATTTATAGTTACTAAGCTCGCTTGCCTTAGTGTAGCGTATTAATTATCATAGTATGCTACTTTTTGGCACGACCATGGTCAGATTACCTGCCACCTCATCGCTGGACCTCGGCAACAACCCGACGTCATGGCGCGGAGTCGGGCACTTCTCCGCGCCTCGCAAACCACTTGCGCACTGATATTACGATATCAAACTCGTGACCTGCGTCCAGAAATGCCATCCTCACCATGCGAAGAATCCCCGCGCTCTTCTTCGCAGCATCAAGATGTGCCCGCTTCCACGCCGCTAGAAGAGAACTATCCTCCGAACCCATAGTCCGCATCACCAATGGCACGTTCTACCGCCGCCATCCCTCCTCGAAGCAGGAGGGCCACCCTGCTTCTCCGAATCCGCCACTATTCCCCAATTTAAACCTGGAACTACCTTCCTCCGCAACGCCAAACCAGCATTGGGCCATCCTTAGCCCGTCGTCAACCATGCGAACGGCCTTCCTGCAGATCCTCCGTGGCCAACTTCTCTGTTTTCCTCCGAATGCTCGCTCATTTCCGTACCTCCTCAGCCCCACCATCGCCTCCAAAAATCCCAAGCTACGCTTTCCCGAGCGAGCAATCGAGTATGTGGGCTTTGACGTGGAGCGCAAAGCCTTCGGTGGCGCGTACCTCTCCGCGCGGTATGAGTCTCGCGTCGAAGAAACGGACTTCACGCTCGCGCAATACCTGACTGGCATTGTTGGGATGAATCCCAGCGAGGAGGTTATCAAGGAGAAGGCGATTGAGAATGATGTCATGCTCAAGGTGGTGCGGGAACTGGAGCTCGAGCGGTTCTTTGAGCGACCGGTAAGTACGCTGAGTAACGGGCAAAGTAGGAGGGCGAGGATCGGGAAGGCGCTGCTGGCGAGGCCGGAGGTGTTGTGCTTGGATGCGCCGTTCAGTGAGTGATGTGCGTTGGTGGTGGTGCTGGTGGGATGCTGACAAGGGGACAGTTGGCTTGGATCCGTTTGTCTTGCGGCATATATCTGAGCTGCTGCATAGGCTGGCTGAAGCTAATGCCCCAAGGATCGTACTTTCGCTGAGGCCGCAGGATGTGATTCCAGAGTGGATCACGCATGTTGTGTATGCGGGTAAAGATGGCAAGGTTCAGGCTATGGGCGAAAAAGATGAGGTGCTACAGTACTTGAAGCAGCAGTATGAGGAGATTGAGCAATCTATAATTGCTCGCGATGGACAGGGTCACGAGCTGGACCCTAACTTGGTAGAACTACGGGAGGTAGGAAAGCATCTTTCAGAAAAGGGGGATTTCGAAGCAAGCAGCACAGAAGAGCAAGACTCTCCTACTACACCATTGTTGAGCCGAGATGGATTCTCAAAGGTCGACAAGTCACCACCTACCATTGGTGAACCCATCGTCGAAATGGAAGGCGTACGCATCAAGTACGGCCCCAATTCTGTTCTCGGCGACTGGCAACAAGACCTCGACGGCCAGCGGAAAGACGGCCTCTGGATGACCATCCGCCGCCGCCAACGCTGGGGAATCTTTGGCGCCAACGGTTCGGGCAAGACGACTCTACTTAGCCTGGTCACTTCAGACCACCCCCAGACGTACTCCGCACCTGTGAAGATATTCCAGCGCTCGCGGTTACCGTCTCGTGGCACACCTGGCATCACCATCTTTGACATCCAATCGCAAATGGGGCACTCCTCGCCCGAGGTACATGCCCTGTTCCCTAAGAATTTATCTGTACGGCGCACGCTGGAGTCGGCGTGGAGCGATACGCCCATCATGAAGCCAAGACTGGATATCGAGGCTTCGAAGCGCGTGGAAGCGTGTCTGCGCTGGTTCGCTGCTGAGCTCAATCCCAAGTATACCGATAGCCACATTCCAAATGAGAACCTAGACTGGGCCTCCGACGTCTTCTTCGGCGAGCTCTCCTTCTCCGCCCAACGCGTCGCCCTGTTCCTCCGCGCTACGATCCGCAACTCGTCAATCGTCATCCTGGACGAGGCGTTCTCCGGTATGGATGACCTCGCACGGGATAAATGCTTGCTCTTCTTATCACACGGCCAGAATATGGAACTGCACTACACGGATGCAGGACCGAAGCCTGTCGAAAGCGAAGCGAAGAGGAAGGATAATGTGGCGGTACCGGGGTTACAGGATCATCAGGCGTTGCTCTGTGTAAGCCATTCAAGACAGGAAGTACCTGGGTGCGTGAGAGAGTGGCTATGTTTGCCGGAGCAGGGCATGGGACAGCCGAGATTCGGGAGGTGGGATGGGCCGCTTGAGTTGGCGGGGAGGCGGTGGGACGAGATTTGGAAGAGGTAGAGGTGCGGGATGTGTGGAGGATAGAACTGGGACTTCGGACATATAGAAGGCTAGAAGCACATGCTGATGTATGATAGATGGTGATTTCGACAAGGGTGAGGTGCATGCGAGCGCGTCGCATGGCCAGCTTTCTTGAATTTGTGAGCAGGAGTCAAGCCGTAGGATTTCGATCTCGATTTGGATACGCAAGGTTCGATCGCCAGGGTTCACGGGTGATACTACTCTGCTCTTTGGTCAACCCACACCCCACCCAGAGTGGTAAACTATTGTAGGTGGCAACGAAACGGAAAGATCGAGTAGAGCAATCAATCATGTAAAGAGAGGTAAAGTGTAGTGCCGAGACACTAGTCTGAAGGGCAATCAATGCTCCTCCTTAAACCATACGTAGTCACACAAGGTATGTGTAGATTATTACGAGAAAATACGCTCTATTTCCCATGCCCCTGTTCAGGTGTTGGTCATATCGAACACTTCCAAGCTGAACTTCTCCTCACCTTGTTCAATATCTGAAAATCTGCTCTTGTGGCCGGTCAAGTGTCGCTCAAACAGTCGACGCGTTGCGAGGCTATTACCCTCTTCGTTGAAAATAAGATCCTTTCTTGTATCGTTTCGTATCCAAGAAACGGACATTTGGTGACCATGGCGGCGCGCCGAACGTGTAAACCTTGGGCCTTCGGAAGCTAAGCCCATTCTTGGTCTCTCGTTGCAACGAAGGTGGGGCCGGAATTACCGAGTTCGTTGGCCAGCGCGAATGATCCAAGGCTCGAATCAGTAAAGCGTGAAGGGGTCCATATAAAGACAGCGGTTGGACCGCCCTTTTCGTGGGAGTGGTTTTGTTATCGAGATGCTTAGAAGCATGTAATTTTTCACAGTGCGAGTACGAGAGATAATGATGGTGAAGGGGTAACGGTAGGGCTTGTAAGGGCAAGTGAGAATGAAAAGTTAGTAGTGAGATACGCAGTACAAGCAAGAAATAAAGAATTATGCCCGCCCCTTGGAGGACAGTTCGATTAGAACCTGTACCTATGGCTGTACTGCTTTTTTTACACGGCGTATTGCGTAGGGCCCCTTCCCTTCACCAATTACAATGCTGCCCCTAAGACTTAATAGTGTCTGATTGCCCTCCAGCTGTCATGGCAACTAGATACCGAATGGACAGCTGGCATAGGTTATGAGCAGTAACAGTCACAAAGTAAACCAAGAGAACTTGCATGATTACTCAATGGGGTTATCCTCGCTGTATAATGCGCCGGCATCTGCGTCGGCATCTGCGTCGACATGCCAGATCCCATTGTACGACTTCGACAATAATATAACAGAGTAGGCGTATTACAGTGTTACTAGCACTGTAGTACTACTTAGCCTAAAAAAAAGAAAGGAGTAAAGGTAACTATAGCCTGACACTACTAGTATACCGAACTTTAGTACGCTAAGCTATATAATAAATTATATACTATAGCTATAAGTTTAAATCTAACTAAAATAAAATTATTTTTTATAATTTTTATATATACTTATTTTTTTTTAACTATATCTAAAAAAATAATATTTTTTAGCTTATACCTTTTTTAGACTAGTGTCTCGACGCTATACTTTACCTCTTGTTATATAATCCTCGCTGTATTAAACAGTAGAGAATAGATCCCGAATTAATTCTATATTCTAATTCTAAGAGTATAGAAGGAGTAATAAGAAAATATAAAATTTAATATTACTAAATAAGTATTATTATATAAAGAGAGGTAAAGTGTAATACCGAGACACTAGTCTAAAAAAGGTATAGGCTAAAAAAGTTATTCCCTCGGATATATTAAATAAGTATAGATATCTAAAATAGTTATTAAGAATAGTATCTTATATTTTAGTACCTAGTAATATATAATATTATATTATTATAATATAATATATATTATATATATTTGTATATTAATCGAATAAAAAGTGTAACTGTGGTGGCTCGGGGCGACCCAAAAGGGGGTTCGAAAAAGGGGGAGTATATATATGCCTTTATAATATATATTATAACTAATAGATTTTAATACTAGTCTAATTATATAATAAAAAAGTTAATAAAGTTAATACTAGATCCTTATATAGTCTATACGCTTAAATAAAACCTAAATTTATAAATAGTATAATATTACTAAACGGCTTATTTATATAGTTTATATATAGTAACTCCTTATAATTAAATATTTTACTATTTTTAATTTTTCTTTAAAGTATTTTTATAGTATCTATCTTCTACTTTTAGTAGTTCTATAAAAGATATTTTATTAATATTAATACTATTTTTAAATAGTATTAAAAGACGTATCTTTTCTAAAATAAATAATAATATAGAAAATAACTATATTAAAGAGCTAGATTTAATATTTTATTAACTTTTTATTAATATATTTAGTAATTAACTTCGGAATACGTATTTAGACTAAGTTATAGATATATTTATTAAAATTATTTTTAAACTCTCCATGTTTACTATATAGATTAATTTTATAATTAATATTTTTATAGTTACGTATATAGTATACCTAAAAATAAAAACTTTTTTTTATTGTATTTACTTAATTTTTTATAACTATAACCTATTAGTACTAGCTATAGCTATAATTCTATTACTACTTATTTTAGGGTATATACTATATTATTTATATATATCTTTTATATAGTGCGTAGTAAGTTTATAATACTATTATTAATAAGAGAATTTATATTTATAGTAAAAAATAGTTTAATAAAAAAAAGTTATAAAGTCTATTTTATAAATAGTATAAATAGCTAATATATAACTTAATACTAAACTTTAATAGTAATAGTTAGAGAAGATATAAGAACTATAGGCGATTGTGCGCTTAACAACAAAAGCCCTACCTTAGGCCGCCGCTAAGGCACAGACGTGTTTAAGGATGGTCGGTGAAACAAAATTCAGGCCAAGGAGAAGTATGGGGAGCTTGGAGGAGTCGCATCCTGATGCTTTCCCGGAAAACAAAGACAGAGACCAGACCCCAATAGCCGTAGTTGACGCATCGGTATCGTGTCTTGGCTATTTTCTGGTGGTGTCGGTAGACTTGTTTTTGTCCTTCGGGGCATCCTCTGTTTCACGGGATATTCTCTCTAGGTAATAATAATACACGTGCGCGAGGCAACCGTGCTAGTAGAAGTTAATAGATTTAATAAGATAGTATTAAAGTTATTACTTAGAGATATAAATTATAGTTAATAAAACTACTTTATTAATAGATTTTTTACCTATTTATAATATACCTATTTATATATCCTCTGTCTCTATTTCCGTGATTATTATATTTAATAATAATAGCTATTTTAGGTATAGCTATACTGCTATTTTACTTAAAAAAGTAATATATTAATAAATAGCTTTATAAGCTTTATACTAATACCCTATTTAACCTAGGACTCTTTAAAAAAGGTAAAAAATAGTAAATTAAAAAGAATCTCTATAAATATATATATAAAGCTAAAAAAAACTCTAAAAGCTATTTTAAACTAAAAATTAGGCTTTTTATACTAGCCTAGCTACTATATTACTATTTAAGATCGGAATTTAACGCAGGTAAGTAATTACTCCTTTTTTATAATAAATAACTAACTTTAATAGAACTTCTAGTATAGTATATTAAAAATAAACTATTTAAAATTAAAAAGCTCCTTAAAAAGAATTATAAAGGACGCCTTATAAAGGACCTATAAAACTAGTTTTATTATAAAATACTAATATAAAAAAAGTGTATTTTAACTTTTAGAGGGGGTAAAATATTTTAAAAAATAATTTACTATAATTTATAATTAGTATATTAGGTATAGATAATAAAATTACTATATAGATTATTATAGGAGAATTATTATTTATTTTACAGAATATCCTCTTTAGGTAATAATAATATACGTACGCGAGGTAACTATACTAGTAGAAGTTAATAGATTTAATAAATAGTATTAAGGTTATTATCTAAAAGTATAAACTATAGTTAATAAGACTACTTCGCTGTATATATAAATTCTTTACCTATCTATTATATATTTATTTATATATCCTCTATCTCTATTTCTGTAATTATTATACTATTTAATAATAATAGTTATTTTAGATATAGCTATACTACTACTTTATCTAAAAAAGTAATATATTAAATAGTTTTATAAACTCTATATAGATACTCTATTTAACTTAAAACTCTTTAAAAAGAGTAAAAAGTAGTAAATTAAAAATAATCTCTATAAATATATATATTTAGCTAAGCTTACCTCTAATAGTAATAACTTTAAGCTATAAATTAAACTTTTTATACTAGTCTAGCTGCTGTACTACTATTTAAGATTAGAATTTAACGTAGGTAAGTAATTATTTCTTATAATAAATAACTTGTAACTAATATAATAAATAACTAACTTTAATAAAACTTTTAGTATAATATATTAAAAATAAGCTACTTAGAATTAAAGAGCTTTTTAAAAAAAACTATAAAAAACGCCTTATAAAGGACATATAAAATACCTTCTATTATAAAATACTAATAAAAGAGAAAAAAAGCGTATTTTAACTTCTAAAGGGGGTAGATTATTTTAAAAAATAATCTACTATATTTTATAATTAGCGTATTAAATATAAATCGCGAGATTACTATATAGATTATTATAGGAAAATTATTCCTGTTTCACGGGATGCATCAACATCGCCCGTAGTTTAGTGTTGGGTGGAGGACGTACCAGTGGTTTTGTTATCCTGCTGTGCCTGCTGTGCCTCTTTGGCCTTTCTGGCCTCCTCGGCCTCCTTTTCCAAACGTTCACGCTCCCACTGCTCTCCCATGGCTTGGGCCGATGCCTGGTGCTCGGGATACCACATGTTGGAGTGTATTCGGAAGCAGCTGTTCTCGGCTCGAGGGAGTAGATAGTGGATGTGTATGAGTAATTGATATAGTGAAGAGCGATTTGATTATCAAGGTGCTTGAGAATGTGATCTTTGTGAAGGAAAGTAATGGAGGGCTGTACCTCAACTTTTATACCTGGCCAGATTGCTGTGACTCTTGTCCTTGGCAACGGTCAACTGTTGAGTGTACAGGAAGTCTCGCACGATGTGGAGCCATGACACGTCTCCGGTACCTGCGCGAGGAAGGGCACGCAGCACAGGCGGGAACGTTCGGTATGACTGGAATCTTGACACTCCTTCCGTGCGTGTGCAGGGTGACGCACGGGACGCTGATGAGTCGTTCCCATGTGGAGGGAAGTGTAGCGATCAATCAACGAGAAAATTCGTTAGGTTATTGGTCAGTGTATGCCCCACTGGCAGATAGGAATCTGTATTGCCCGTGCTATGACGTTCTACGCAAGCTCGCGTAGACGTGCACTGCCCTCTATGTGACCTCAGGGAGGATGTCTCCATGCTCAATCTTAGGGTCTCCCGCATCAGGCACCGTGCGTAACGGTCCAGGAAGATGCCCAAGTACCTGTGGTATTAGAAGCTTATTCCATGTCTCCACTTGGAGTCACAGACTGTTCGCAAAGGTCGGAGTTGGCCCAGTGATTGTGATTCGGGCACGGGCAAGGACGCAGTAGAACGAGGGAGATGTGCCCCCAACATCTCCTCAAGGTTTCAGTCTATGTCCGCGCGAGATTTAGCGTAGATGTGACATGATTAGACAAGATTGGGGACCATGGAATGTGTGCGGGAAGTAGTCCTAGCGGAGTGAGCTTTTCGAGCTGCACATGTTGAGGTAGTGGAAAGGCCACCGATGCCTGGGTTACACCGCTGTACGCTAATCTATCTTTGACTTCGCGTTCCAAAGGCGCGGGGTCGTCTGTATAAAACAATTGATTCTGTGACCTGAACACCACCTGGGCGTACACCAGCACCGCCCGTCGCAGGCCGAGAGCTCGAACGTTCGAACGCCACCGCCGCCGGCGTTGGTCATTCGAGGCACGCCAGCCCGCTACGCATATCGAGGACATCGCACCGGGGCGGGAAAAGCCGGACAATTCGTCAGCGCAACCTGTTCCGTGTTACCCTAGGTTATGTGATTCAGAGGCAACGACATTGTATGTTACAAAAACCTTTGTGATAGCCCTTTATTACGCTTTCTTATTATTCCACGACTAGGGCAGCTTAATTTATATTTACGACATTTATAAAAACGGCTTCGCGTTAAGGAAAAACCTCGGAAAACACAGGCAAAGCTAAGGAAATCTAATTGCGACTATCGCCAACTTGAACGCACAGCGTACGCAAGACATATCGCGCCACGATGGCGCCCGATGCCATGCACGTCGACTCCAACAGGGATGAGCCCAACGGCGCATCCGGGACAGGACCGACGTATCCGGCGGACTACATACTTCTCAAAGTCGGCGATACCTTCATGCACACCACCACATCGACTCTGGTGTATAGCGACTTCTTCCGGACACTATTTAAGAAGGAGCCGTGGAAAGATAACATACAGCTCATGCCCAATGGATCATACTTCATCGATGCCGATCCGAAAGTCTTCAAAATTGTGCTCGACTTCATGCGGCGACAAATATACCCCTTTCTATGGACCAAAGAGAACGGCTTCGATCATGCGATGTACGAGAAGGTCAGGGCGGAGGCTGACCCATTGCTGCTGTTAGACTTGGCGTCTTGGATAGAAAAGGAAGAGTACCTGAAGGCTGTGAAGATCGAAGTGAGGACCGAGATCCTACCCGCTTGGCAACCTGACTGGGAAGAAGACGTTCTCACCAGGCTCTTCTACCCAGACAAATCTAATATGGAATTTTACAGTAATTACGAATGGGAGCGATATAGGGAGGAGATCCGAGCCCGTAGGGAAGCCGACGCCCACTTGGACCGCACGATAGAACTCCTTAGCGCCGTTCGGGTTGCTTCTGTAGAGGGCAGCACTACATGAAGGTGCCAACGTGGCATTAAGCATCATACCGACGCGGACAAATGCCTCGACGCTTCCCGAGTCTGTGATAACGAGAGTGAAATGTGTATAAACATTGCAGCATGGGACGAGGGCTGGATGGAATACGTAGATAAGGGGAGGAAAGTACATCAGAATGTGGTAGCTAAGTGGAAGATAACGACCATTGATCCTAGAGTCTGCCGCGCTCCGGAAAAAGAGAAAAAGTCTTCCTAGATGATGGCACTTCGTGCGCTTGTGTCATATTTTCTCGTTTGTCCTGGGACAAATGGACACTCTTTTGCAATCGGACGTAAATTGGTCGGCCATTCAGTTGTAGCCATCCATCGCGATCTTACGCTCACTCAGTATTGGAAGGAAAATCGATGTATCTAGCATAGCAGCAGATGTTCATGTCATCAAGTTCCTTTTCTCAACTTTTACACAGTGCTACAGTCCATGTGGCTTCACCGGCTGGACATGCGGATGGCTGTCCAACGGCCCTGCAAACTTCAACAGTCCAACATCGCTGCTCGTCATCCTAGTGTTATACTTGTTGCCAGAGAATTCAAACAGGAAGTTCATCGGGAACCCGACGTCGAAGTCAACCGCGCTATCAATATCATCGATCTCCTCATTGCTCAACTGTAGCGCCAAAGCCTCGATATTCCCCTTCAAGTGCTCCACTTTCCTTCCACCAACAATCGGCACAACATACGACGTCTTGTGCATCACATACGCCAGCGCAACGCTCGTGATAAGCGTGTTCTTCGACTTGGCAATGGCAGCGAGCTTCCCGGAGACCTTCCTCTGCACTTCCGTCTGCGGACGGAAGTTCCGTCCCTTCTCACCGGCTTTTTCTTTCTCCTGGACGGTGAAGTTTCCGCCGCCGAGGGCGCCCCACGGGCAGAGCGCCATGCCTTCTTCACGCGCCATAGGGATGATTTCGCGCTCGAAGTCGCGCTCGGCGGCGGACCATCGGCCCTGGTAGACGGAGAAGGGGCGGAGGCCGTGGTCGCGGGCGTCTGTTTCCCGTCAATATACGTACACGCATTCTAGGGAACATGCACACATACACTGATTCGCTTTGCTCACCACCCAAGCCGGCGTATCGCTAACGCCCAGATACAAAACTTTTCCTCGCTGCACCATGTGGTTCAAGCTCTGCATCAGCTCGGGGATGCTGGTGGTGAAATCCCACCAGTGGACGTACAGCAGGTCAATATAATCGGTCTGCAGTTTCTTGAGCGACGCTTCGACCGATACGTGCAGAGACTTAGTGCTGTTTCCGGAAAAGTTTCCGCGTTGCTGAGGCTGGGACTTCGTCGGGTCAGGGAAGCACGTCGTGAACTTGGTCGCGAGCACGATTTCGTGCCGCACGTTGCGCGTGGCCATCCATTCGCCGAGCCAGGTCTCGGACTCTTCGTTTTGGTAGTTGTTTGCTCTGTTCACCCGCAATCATCAGCATCAAGACATCGTTGTGGGGCTGGAGAAGTGGGGCGAAGTCACCCCACATCCTGAAATCGAAACGAGGAGACGATGAACTAGGTATGGTACTCACGTATCGATGAAATTCCCACCTTGCTCGTAGAAGAAATCCAGAATCTCAAACGTCGTCTTCTTGTCGCACTTCCCCATGAAGGGCTCCCACGCGTTCCCGAAGTTCATGGCGCCCAAGCATAGCGGGCTGACTCTCACGGCCGCGTTGGGAGACAGCACGCGGTGGAAGTCAAGCAGGCTCTTTGCCTTGGGAACTTGAAAGGCAGACATCTTGATCCAGTCTTTCTTTGCGAAATATATATAGCTCTTGAAGTTATCTTAGCGGGTGGGGTGAATATTGCGCTTTTTGTGTAAAGGGCGGAACCGTTGAGGGGATGGTCCTTTATACATCGCATGACGGTTGTCGTCGGCCCGTCCGGAGTCGTGCGGCCACCGGTATTTGGATGCATGCAGGCGACAAGCTTCTAGAAACGTCAGCAGTCAGGGAAAGCGGACGACAGAGGTTCGGAGGGGCAGCCCTGAGAGGAGAGGGGTTTGGAGCTTAAGTCCGATGGGTGTGGGGATGAGCAAAGCATTTTCGTCCTGAGCACTGTTGTTTGCTGCGAAACAAGTTTTGCTTGCTGGAAGCTCCGGGAGCGAGAATTGTGAAGAGATGGCGGAGATAGGAGGTATGTACCCCGCGAAGGCGACAGCCTCAACACCAACTTCGTCAAATCAGATCACCTCCACGACGCTGCTGCCTTGCGCGCGCGTATTGAAGCCTACAGGGAGGAGGTATGTAGTCGTGAAACGCCGTTTCGGGTTGGTGCATCGTCAGTCAGGAGTCAGGTCAAGTAGACTTCGGTTATACGCGGCTGACTTCAATTTTAGGACTTATGTCGGATTTAATAAACTCCGTAAATTTTAAAATTTCCTTTATTTTTAATATAACTCTGACTTCATATTTTAATTATATAGTTAATTTTTTTTAACTATTTTCTTAGAAAATACTAAATAATTATAAAAAATTAATTATATAATTAAATTATAAAGTTAAAATTTTATTTTAATATTAATTTAATATTAATTTAATATAATCTTAATACTATTATAATATTATTTTGATTTTATCTTAATTTCTTTATTTTAAATTAGATAGGATAAAAGCTAATCTAAAAAAAAAAGATTAGGTTAGTTATATTAATAGTTAAGTCTATTTAATTTAACTATACTATTATTAGTTTAAGTATATAAGTATTTTATTATAAATAAAACTACGTGGGACGTAATTTAGTAGTATTTAGATAGTATATAAATTATAATAAATATATATTATAAGAGGACTTAAACGTAGAATAAAAGCTTAAAAAAAAATTAAAAATTTAGTAATAGAATAGATAATTATAACCTTCTATATTATACGCCGGTTTTTAAATATTAAATATTATTTTACTATTTTTTTAAAGTTATTATTCTTAATTTAGTAAGTAAAATATTAAATTAATATAAAAAAATATTATTATAAGTAAAAAAAAGTATTATATTATTATATATAGTATATATTATTATATATTTAATATATAATATATACTTTTTAAAAAGTTTTAAAAAAATAAATAGGTATATAATATCTTAACTTTATAAAAAGCCTTTATAATAAGTTAATTTACTTAATAGTAATATATTAAAAGTAGTTTTTAATATTATAGATTATAATAAAAGGAAAAATATTAGTATTAGTATTAGTATAAATATAGAAGTAAATATAAAAGTAAATAAATAATCTTTAAATAAATATAAATTTAATATATATATTATTATTTATTATAGTAGACCTTATAGAGTAGTAAAAATTTTTTTTTTTATTTTTAGCTATTTTTATTACATAGTATTATTTTATAGTACGTTAGAGAGAATCGTGTAGTTTCGCTACCGTTGAAGCTTCGGGCCAGCAAAGGGTATCAGCATAGTCATCTCATCATATGTAACAGTCGCCCAGGCAAGATGGCTCCAAATTCCGTATGTACAGTGCTTTATATGGAGCCGAGATCAGGCTGCGGGCCCCTGACCAAGCCGCTAGTTCTTCTTCTTCTTTTTCTTCTTGGGCTTTCTCTTCCGCTTTACGGGCTCGCCGCCTCCGACTTCAACGTCAGCGGCTATAGCTCCTACTTTGATGTGCCCGTATCTCTCCCGCACCTCGGCATCGAAACCTTCCTTTTCCAAGCGGAACAACGCCATGGTCGCCCGTGCGTCTTCGACCGAGCTGTGTGCTCCGACCTGTATCTCCACGCCCAGCAGCTTTTCGGCTAGGGTCTTGAGAGACGGTGTCCGTCCGGGTGTCTGAGCAAGTTCACGGAACTTGGAGTACTTGGACGTATCTCGTATGTATCGCTTGTCGTGCTTCAGGATCAGCACGTCCAGGTCGTTCTTTACAGCGTGCCCGACGAGTATGCGGCCTTCAAGGAGGACCTGGAGGTCGTTCTGGACTTCCTTGAACGGGCGCGCGACGTCCTTGCGGAGGTGCCTGGGCTCAATGCCTGACACGTCTGTACGATAGTCGGTCACGGTCACTTTGTCCGGAATCTGCACATATGAATCGTACACCTGGTGGCCGTGGTAGTTGACCACGGAGACTCTTGCCAGCGCAGAGTCTTTGTTAGGCTCTGGACCGATCCCCACCATCTCGCAGTCCAGCGCAATGTACTTCCCAGGCAGCGCCGTCCCGGACACGCCTTCGTTCTCGACGTCGGGGAACCCGGCGGAGGGAGTCAGGACGGATATCGATTCGGCAGCGCGCTTTGAGGAGCCGAGGAGGGTTGAGTGCTTGAGCGAGGGCATCGATACGCTCCGCGACAGCGCTTTGGTGTCGTGCTGCTTGATCGAGGCGCCGACTGCCGCAGGTTCCTCCATCTTTTGCCGTTTCCGCTGCTTGTATGCTATCTTCTTCTGTGAACCGCCTACAACATTGGCGTGCTCTGCCCCAGTCTTGCCAGTCCTCTTGCGCTTCAGCGACGCCTTCTCTGCCTCTGCAGCCGGGGCACGGGTGGGTGCGGCGGGTTTCGAAGCCTGTAGCGTCTTCTGCAGCTTCTTCCAGTTGCTGGACAGGTTCGACAGGTCGATGGGCGCCATTTTACCGTCACCTGCACAGCATAGCGGTGTGTCTCCGTTCGTTCCTCGGCCGTGCATGCGGCGCTGCGTTTGGAGGTGCCCGCCTGCGTATTGCTGGCCAAAAAGTTCGGGTTCCCGGGCCCGAGCTCCCCGCATGTGATAGGCTGCCGCCACCAGCCCTGCGGGCGCGCGCATCGCCAACCTTCGCTGTCGACAAGGGCACGCCTCCGATAAAAGCGACAGCAACAACCCGCAACGCGACGTATAATTTGCGATACCTTGACAGGCGACTGGCAGCGGTCATGGCGCCTCGCGAGAATTCTCACGAGCCCTCTGGCACGCCCGCGCCGGTGGAAACTGGATTTGCCACCCTGGCGCAGCTGAGGTATGTGCGACACCGCTGCGAGAGGTTTGTCGTTGAATGCTGATGCGTTTGTCGCAGGGTAGGCGTGAAGGCCTTCGTGGAGAAGGTGAGTGCCAACGCGCGATATGGCCTAGGCGCGGGCTGCCAACATCATGCAGCCCAACATATTCCTATCAATGCTAATCATCGCTCCACTTACCATCATGCTCATATTTCCCACGTCTTTTTTCTTCGAAAAACATGATACCATCTTCCCACATCTCATCTGTTTCCACGTTCTAACTCCACCAGGATGGCGAGAAGCGCAAAGCCGAAATCCTCATGATCCAGACCAGACGTGGAGAACCAAAGTTTTACGTCCACTATGAGGAATTCAACAAACGTCTCGACGAGTGGGTAAACGCAGACCGTATCGACCTCTCTCGCGAAGTCGAATGGCCAGCCCCCGAGAAGCCCGACAAGAAGAAGTCCTCTTCCTCTAAAAGCGACAAGAGCGCTTCAAAAGCCGACCAGAAGAACCTCAAGCGGTCGCGTAGCAAACTCGACCGCGAGCTCTCCATCGCCTCCGAAACGTCCAGCAACAATGTCCCCGGAAAAGCCGCACGTTCTACCCAAGCCACCGGAAAAGAGAACCAGGAGTTGCTCGTCACCACCGAGATCACCGACGGCACGACGCCCAAACCCGAAGATGAAGAGATGGACCTCGTGGATGTACAGGATGCCGCTGCGGCAGCGAAGGCTGTTCCCGACCAAGCCTACTCCCGCGAAGACGAGATCGAGAAACTGCGCACCTCGGGCTCCATGACGCAGAATCAAACCGAAATCGCGCGCGTCCGCAACATCGAGAAAATCCAAATGGGCCGCCATGAGATCGAGCCCTGGTACTTCTCTCCGTACCCCATCGACTTCGTCGACGTGGATATGGTCTATATCTGCGAGTTCTGCCTGGGCTACTACGGCGACGTGTTCCAATTCGGTCGTCACCGCGCAAAATGCACCCTACTCCACCCTCCCGGCAATGAAATCTACCGCGACGACTACGTCTCGTTCTTCGAGATTGACGGGAGACGGCAGCGCACATGGTGCCGCAATCTGTGTCTCCTATCGAAACTATTCCTCGACCACAAGACACTGTACTACGACGTCGACCCCTTCCTCTTCTACTGCATGTGCACCCGCGACGAACACGGATGCCACCTCGTCGGCTACTTCTCAAAGGAAAAAGAATCCGCCGAGGGCTACAATGTCGCGTGTATCCTTACGCTCCCGCAATACCAGCGCAAAGGCTTCGGCAAGCTCCTCATCGACTTCTCCTACCTTCTCAGCAAACGCGAGGGCAAGCTCGGGTCCCCCGAAAAACCGCTTTCCGATCTGGGTCTGCTGGGCTACCGCGCCTACTGGCAGGAGGTCATAGTGGATCTGCTCATGGACGGGCGCACGGAAGCGAATATCGAAGACCTGGGCGCGCAGTCTGCGATGACGACCAACGATGTGCTGCACACGTTGCAGAATCTGAATATGCTGAGGTATAGCAAGAATCAGCACGTGGTCGTGTTGACAGATGCGGTGCAGGAGGCGAGGGAGCGGCAGAAGGCGAAGGAGAAGATTAAGGGGAAGAGGAGTATTGACCCGGAGAGGCTGCAGTGGAAGCCGCCGGTGTTCTCGGCCGCGAGTCGGACCTGGAATTGGTGAGGGGTGTGATCTGGGAAGGCGGATGTGTATCAGTATTTAACAGGAGTTATGGGGTGAGTGAATGGTTGAGGCGAGGAACGGAGGGCGTTTGGACCGGCGCGTTGTATACCCTTTTGCCATATGAGATTCGTAGTAAATTTTATCTGTCTCCAGGTTGCCTTTCCAATGGTATGTACCTATACCATTGTAGAGATCCAATATACTGCTACCTCGCCATTTAGGATCAACTTCAAGACATCCATAACCAGATCCCGATAGAGATAAGTATAGTAAAAAGCCAGCCAGTGCACCCGCGCCACGCTTACCCTATTATTCTCAGGGCATCTAGTTATGGAGATAGTCCGCGTATCAGTCGTACTTCCGTTCCTCGAACACGATGTCCAGCTGCTCGAGGTCAGACGCCAGCTGTTCCCGAATATGACGAGCACGGTTTGGTCCGTCCCAGTGCGGGCGGAGCCATTCCTCTACAACAAACGCCGCGATGTACTTCAGGCAAGGGAATTCTTAAACAGAGGAATTCGTCAGTTACATATAGTCATCGATCTCGATTCGTTAGACGGCACGCTTCTGGGCGACAGTTCGCGCCGCAAGCCAGGTACTCTCGTGGTAATAGTAGAAGCCGTGGAAGTAGAACGTACTCAGTTAGTATCCGAGCGTGCAGGTTTCCGAGTACCATACATCTAACGGGATACCTAAGGAAGCAGCAGTGCGTAAAAGGGAGAAGCCAGCCCCGTTATCGGCTGCATGGATTTGGACAATGTCCCTGAGGGGCTCGTCTTCCCGTCTGGTATGCTCGGAACGTCCACTAATACAGATTACCAATAGAATACGTACATGGCAATCAGATGCGTTGGTGTCTCGGAAAGGTCTAGACGACCATCCTCGAGGACGCGTACATCACCTATCCTGCTAAGTAACCCCGAGGTGCTCAACCGATAAGATTGGTTCAAGTCTTCAACGAGGGGAGGGAAACAGAATGCCGAGGCAGAAGACTATGCTGGGGGATGATATAGAGTCAAAACGTGAAGATGACCACTAACGTCAGATGAGCGAGGCCCATACACCATTCACGGGAATATCAAGTATCCGTGCCCTGCACATGTCACAATCGGCAAGGGAGAAGCAGAATGTAATGCACCCCTTGGGCCAAGTGTAGAGCGCAGCCACCAGAACACGCGCTTTCTTCGTACATTGACCTTCCTCAATCTTCTATTATTCGCACTTGACGCTATACCTAGTCCACTGTATCTACATCTTTGGCAGTTCGTCATATGGCTACACCACAACAACACCGGAATGGGGAATGCTGCACAAGAAGAAGGCAGATGGGTGACGTTAGTCTGGAAACAGTGGCTCCAAAGGTTTGGACTAGGCCATGACAAGCTCTTTGAAGCTCTCCTTAGGGGGAGAGAGAAGGGGCAGAACAAGGTATTCGGCGCTTTTATTAGCGGTGCGTGTACGGGAAGACTGGATGAGTTTTTGCACCTTCCACTGAGTTAATGTGTTATTCGACTGCGTCATTCAGGAATTAGTCCTTTTGACCTGCCTTGTCAGATTAATTAGCGCAAAAGATAAGCTTCCTTCTGCTTCTCACAAGGACGGGTTCCGTCCTAGTAATACCCCTATGGCTTCTACTTCTGCTTTCGCCTTAACACTCTTCTAATAGTTATTAACTATATAATATGGTAACGTCTTGCATTATTATTAATTATTTATTATATAGTTAGAACTTTTTTGATATATTAAGTATAAAGGCATACATATACTCCTCCTTTTTTAAACCCCCTTTTGGTCGCCCCGAGCCACCACAGCCACACTATTTGTTCGATTAATATACAAATATATATATAATATATAATATATATATAGTTAGTACTATATATCTACTTTTAATGTTTAGTACTAAAAAAAACCTAGTTAATATAATAGATTTCTACTTAAGTAGGACTTTTTTTAAAAAAATAAATCTACGCTTTTAGTATAGTATCTTTATTTTAAAAAAAATAATTACTAGCTACTATAGGGGTTTCTATAAAATAACTTTATAATATTCTATATATTTGTATATTAATCGAACAAATAGTGTGGCTGTGGTAGCTCAGGGCGACTAGATGGGTTTTTAAAAAAGGAGGAGTATATATATGCCTTTATATTATAATATTCTAAATATAATAATAGGAAATAGAAACAGCGCGTAGTTATATATTAATATATTATATTAAAAATAGTTTATTATTATAATAAGTTAAAATAGTAATACGAAAGTAAGTATTATTTTTTAACCTAGTATATAACGTCTATTTATAAAAGAAAAAAAAATAGTAGTAATAGCTTACGCTATTACTAGTATACTATAGGATATTAATATATACCGGCGTCCCTAGTACTATATATATAATAATAAAAAAAAGTATAATTAATAGTCTACTATACTAGGTAGCTACTTATACCTTTTTTTATAGTCGTTATATATACTATATATTATATATTATATTATAATAGCTAAATAACTTTATAAAAGTAATATCTATAGTACCTTTTATATAACTAAATATATTTTTATACTAAAGACCCTTTTACTAAAGATTTTTAAAACGCTCTAAAATACTATAGTAAGTCTTAATCTAAGTAAGTAATTAAATAGATAACTAAATAGGCAGCTAAACAGGTAGCTAGATAAGTAGCTAGATAATATAAAATAAATAGTAAAAGTAATTATTTTAAACTACGTCTTTATAAAGAGAATAGCCTTTATAGAGAAAATAGGCAAGTATATACTATACTTATATAGCTACGGCTACGGTAATAGCAATTATTACTAACCTATATAGTAGGCTATATTACTAATAGTAATCTAAACTATATTTAAAAATAGAAGTAGTAGCTCTTAGCTATACTAAATAACTAGAATAATTCTAACTACGCTAAGTTTAAAGATAAGATAGCGTAGTATATAAACACGACTACTTTAATAGTAATAAATTAATTATAAAACGTAAAAGAACTAGCGAGAATAGTATTAGTAATAATATAACGCTATATAAAAGCTATATATAAGATAATAAATACGATAGGTAAATATAATAAATATAGTAATAATATATAGAGGAGTTAAAAGGGAAGTGTTATAAAATATCTATAAGTATAAATAAAATAATATATAATAGTTTAAGTATAAAGAAAATAGGTAGATAGTACTAAAAAAAATAAA
Source organism: Pleoardoris graminearum (assembly GCA_030770415.1). NCBI lineage: Eukaryota > Fungi > Ascomycota > Dothideomycetes > Pleosporales > Didymosphaeriaceae > Pleoardoris > Pleoardoris graminearum. The sequence goes on along the minus strand of JASEKS010000077.1, from coordinate 64,519 downwards.
AAAAAAGTCTTTTTCTTATTGTAAAAAAACTATTAATAAGTACTATTATAACCTATTAGACTCGACCTATTACGGTTAAGTCTAGTTAAGTAAGACTATATATTTCTTTTTTTATCTTAATAATATATAATTTAAAATAAATAGTACTAAATATAGTAATAGTTAATATTAATTTATATAATAGACTTTACTATAATTAGTAATAATAATAAAAGAAATATTAAAAATTTTATTATTCATTCTAGTGTTATATTTAATATAAATGTATTTTAAATATATAAAATCTTTTTTTTTTAATTTAGCCTTACCTATCTTTTTAAATATATTAAGTATAAAAGTATATATATACTTCTTTTTTAAAACCCGTTTTAGTTACCTCTAGATACTATACCTATACTATTTTATTTAATTAGTAAATATATATATATATATATTAATTAAATAAAAGGTATAGCTATAGTATCTAGAGGTAACTAAAAGGGGTTTTAAAAAAGGAGGAGTATATATATATCTTTATACTTAATATATTAAAAAATAAAATCTTAAAAAGAAAAAAACTTAAGCTATTTTATATAAATATATAACTAAAAAATTATTTAATCTAGCCTTACCTAACTCTTTTAATATATTAAGTATAAAGGTATATATATACTCCTCCTTTTTTAAAATCTCTTTTAGTTACCCTAAGCCACTACAGCGACACTATTTATTCGATTAATATATAAATATATATATAACTAATTATTTATATATTTATATATTAATTAAATAAAAAGTGTAGCTATAGTAGGGAGGGGCGACTAAAAGGGATTTTAAAAAAGAAGGAGTATATATATACCTTTATTAATTATTTATAAAAAATATAAAAATTACATAAAGTTAATTATTAAATATACTAATTACTCGGCGGTATTTTTTTAGTAAGGTATTAATAATAAGCCTTTTATATTTTAGTATATATTCGCATTAATCCCGTGTACGTGTGTAGTACTAAGTCTTATATTTCGGCACCTAGTAATGTGTAACTCTATATATTTATAACGCAATATATATTATAGATTTTAATACTAGTTTAGTTATATAATATAAAAATTAATAAAATTAATATTAGCCCCTTATACAGTCGCGCTTAGAAATTTAGTATATAAAATAGTATATTATTACTAAATACCTTATCTATATAGTTTATATATAATAACTTCTTATAATTAAATATTTTACCGTTTTTAATTTTTTTAAAAATACTTTTATAGTATCTATCTCCCGCTTTTAGTAGTTTTATAAAAAATATTTTATTAAGTAGGATTAGCGCTATTTATATATATAGTATTAGGGGGCGTATTTTTTTTAGTATAAATAATAATATAGCAGATAATTATATTAAAAAGCTAAATTTAATACTATATTAATGTATACTTTTTATACATCTTCCTACGTACTTAAACTAAGTTATAAGTATATTTATTAGAATTATTTCTAAACTTTTTAATTTTACTATATATATTAATTTTATAATTAATATTACTATAGTTATATATATAGTATATCTAAAAATAGTTAACCTTTTAGATACTATTCTTCTAAGTTATAGTACGAGACTCTTAAACTATAATATATTAATACTAGCTATAGCTACTATTCTATTACTTATTTTAAATTTTATATTATATTATATTCTTTGTATATATCTTTTTTATAATACGTATTTACAGTAGCGTTATTAGTAAAAAAAGTTATACTTATAATAAATAGTTTAATAAAAAAAAGTTATAAAATCTATTTTACACAGCTAGTATATAACTTAGTACTAAACTTTAATAATAATAATAGTAGTAAAGAGGATATACGAACTATAGGCGATCGTACGCTTAATAATAAAAGCCCCACCTTAGGCCGCCGGTAAGGCACTGGACGTGTGTAGTGCTGATGGTGATAGCGCCGCCGCATAAGCTTCCTTCCACGTCTGCCTATTATAACCAGGGTATGCTTCCCCGTGCGTACCCTAAGACATGGCACCTACCTAGGTAGAGGGGTGTTTATGCACTGAACTGGAACTTTCCCCAACGATATCTTGATTTGATGGAAGGGGGATCATACCTTCGGATAAATCACAAGACATTTGTGTTTTCCTGCCCGTTGGGCTGGAATAGGTCGGTCGAACTGCAACACAGTGGCGTATGGAGAAAAGTTGCCTGATCTGTCATGACACGTATGCAGTAATACTATCTTCCAATGTGTGCCCAAACAATGTTGGTTAAGTTCTGGCAAGAAATGACGTTGGAAGGTCGGTCGCTCTTGCACAAACGCATCACAGAAGAAACCCACATTCGCATCCATAACACATATTATTCACTTCTTAGAAAGTTTTCACATCCCCATCAGGAGCTTTTTGCCTGTGCACGCGGTCATCATATTTATATCTTGACGAAAATAACCATGCCGCACACCATGGGCTCTCAGCACACCCCCTCCATGGCCGTCCCCAGGTGGCATTATCCAAAGGAAATTGCCAATGACTTGCAAGACGCCGACCTCCCACCAGCGGTCAAAGCCGAAGTATTTGCCTGCGCCTGGGAGTACTCTCGATGTGTAATCCCCCACTACACCAATTGGAAGCGCTACGTTGCCTTCCTGCGAGTCATCATCATAGGCACAGTGGCAGAATTTCAAGGCTCTCTCTTCGACATGACCAAGGAATCTGACAAGATGCTGGGCTATAGTCTCGATCAAGTGCTGCACAACCTTTTCGAAGACACCCCGGGTGCTAAGTACATGGCCCTTGAATACAAGACCTTTCTGACGGTGACGAGCGAGAAGACGAGCGGCCGTCAACACGACCAGTTTTTCCGGAAATACGTCAAGGCGCTCGCGTCGACCCCAGCAAATTGGTTCCGCCTGAGGGACTGCGACGCACTATGCCGTTGTATGTAAACCTGGGAGGCAAAGCGGTCATTCTATCGTCGCTTAGTCTGAATTAATGAAAAACTAGCGGCTGAGAAACCGTTGTGACCCCTTCCCCCTTCCATATGAATGTTGCTAACTTTATACCTTCGCTTTAGTCACCATGGCAGCGGCCCTGGCCTGCAACGACCTCGACGACGTGTGGCTCACAGACGAGCAATGGAATGTGTTGACCGAGATCGGCGACACGATGTACGATGCCATCGCATTCTACAAACATCGGGCTGAAGGCGAGACGAACAACACTTTTGCATACATGCCGGAGGATATGCGCGTGGATGCCTATCGGAATGCCAGGGAAGTTTTGTGGGCGCTCGACGTCACCTTCGCCCGAAAGCGTGGTTGGCAATGCATTATAAACATGCTCCGCTTCTTCGGCGGGCCTATCCATATGACGATGCGCCGCTACCGATTCGTGGAGGAAGGCCTGATCGTCGGCAAGCCCGAAGACCAAACTCTTCGAGAAGCTGCGACAAAACATGAGAAGTTGTGGCATCGACTTGAGCGTAACGAAGAACAGCAGCTGGCGGGTGAAGAGCGACTACGCATGATCATCGACAAGAAAGACCAGCTTTTGTTTCCGGGCTTCGTTGCCATTTTGAAGGAAGGCAGTCAGCGAGATAGTCTGCTGTCTACCCCTAACGAGCCGAGCACAAGTGGGCATTTTGATGAGCCTTTCGGCGGAGAGATTCTCAGCGCGATGGCTGAGGAGAAGTGGAGGGAGTATGCTCTTGGCTTGAATGCTCGCGTCAAGCATGCCTTTCCAGAGGTTGTCTTGGAGCCTGCCCTCCCGACAAGCGAGCCACGCACGGGTGTCTGAACAATTCTGGTCTGCCAGTCTGATCAGTGTTAGTAACGAAAAGCGTTCAGGTGAATTATGCACCAAGATACGGATGAGAACAGAAGGCAAAATGGGAAATCGAGGGGAAATGGTATCAGAAACCAGTGAAAAAGGAAATTAGCTAAGAAGAGCATGGAGGACTTGCAGGAATGAGCGCACACGAAAACAAGCGTTTTTCTCGGTTGCACGCTTAAAAGAGCTAAAAGTATTCAAAAGAATTGAAATATTCCCGTTCAGCGGGTCCGGCCTTTAATCTCGACAAAATTGTGTTTAGAAACAGCCCGTCGTCCGCTTTCTAGCACCCAACTTTCAGAAAAGCTGACATGTTAGATGATCAAGTTATCGACTGGGAGATAAGACTGAATACTAAACTCACAAGTTTACATGGTTACGAAAGGAACAAGTTCCGAATTGTCGGTTTCGCAGATTACACCAGGAGCATGTGGCTACGGTGTCGCCTCCCAGCACAACAGCAGGCGATCGGTTATCTCGAAATCCATTTCGTCGATGCCGATGGAACACGCCATGTCAACGCTATGCACTCGTGTCTAAAACGTTTCATTTTGACAATTCCCCAGAAAGGCTGGATGGGGAGCCATAGACAGAAGGACTTCCAGCAGGCGCGGGACAGACTATCCAACGGCGCATTTGAGATCGTGCTACACCGGTGCGCATTCAGGTGCTGGATTTATGCTCTCTAGGCAAGTTCGTCTAATTACCGATTTCCATCGGGAGAGGACATTATTAGCCCGCACTTGTTTATTTAGTTATTATTATATTTGTATACTAATCGAACAAATAGTATGGCTGTGGTGGCTCAGGGCGACCAAAAGGGGTTTCAAAAAAGGAGGAGTATGTGCATGCCTTCATATAGTTATTATTATTCTTCTTATTAAACTATCACTTTATTAGTAAATTAGTTATATAATTATTAAAAGCTAAGCTTTAGTAGCTATTTAATAATTATTTTTAAAATTATAAAAATATAATTAACTATACTATTTACTAATTAATTTATAATACTCTAAGTACAATTTACGTATTATTTAATACTTTCTATTTTTTATAAGTATTTATATTCTTAAATATACTAATTCTATATAGCTATTTTTTATTACTTTTTACACTCTGTACTCTACGCTTAAAATAATTTTATTACTTATATATTTACAGCCTATATAACCTTTTAACTATTAATAAAACTTTTTTTTTATTAATTATTATTAATAATACTTAGTATTTATTGTTTTTATTTTTATACTAATTAGTTAGTTTTAATAAAAACCTAGAGGTTTTAAAGTTATAATAAGATAATTAATATAGAATATTTTAATTTATATAGTTATATATTAAGCTATTTATCTATATTTATATTATAATACGCGTAGATAGTCGTGTTACGTTACCTATCCCTACACTATACCTATTACTATATAGGCTACTAGTATAGTTATTATTAATTAAGTAACTATTTAAATAGATATTATTCTTTTAGTTAGCTTTTTATCTAGCTTTTAATTATTACGTATATAGATTAGTATTTAATAGAGTTTCCTTACTACGTTTATACCCCTAGATTAAAATTTAGGCGTACTTATTACTTTTTAATCTATATTCTCTTATACTAGCTATTTATTATTATTTTTTAAAAAAAACTCCTTTTTACGTATTTCTAAATATTCTATATAGTATTAAGCTATAGTATTTTTTTATATACTAGTAATTTTTATTTTATATTATTTTAATTAAAATTATATATACCCTTTATACTTTAAACTATTACTTATAATATCTTTATCTATTTATTAAAAAACTATTTTATTTTTATACTTTAACTTCCCCCACTCCCGAGCAGGAGTATAAAAGACTTATTTATTTTTTTATATTTTATTTTTATTATATTTTACTCCGCCTACTAACAGTCCGCGAATTAATAATATTATTATAAACTTATTATATAATTTAGAGCAATATTTTTCTATCTAATTTTACGCTAAACTTTTATATTACCTATTAAACTTTCTACCGAGACAATAACACTACCTAAAAGCCTACTAGTAAAGTAAGTTACGTATATACCTAGCTTATCTAGTAGTTTTATAAAAAAAAAAAAAATTATACCTACTATTTTTAGTACCTACGCTGCCCGTAATATTTATTACTTAATTAATAATACCTACTAAATAAAAATAAAAGTATATACTTACCTAATACTACGCGCCTTAGTAAGCCCTAAAATTTATATTTAGTTTTTTTTTTTTATTCTAGATCTTATAAGCGTACTAATAAATCTATTTTATTTTATTAGTTTAAGTTTAGAGTTACTCTATTACCTCTAGCTCTATTAATAATATTAGGTTTTCTAGCCTTTCTTTATTAACTACCCGCTTTTATAAAGTCTTTATTCTATTAGCCCGGAATCTATCTATATAAAATAATATATTAAAAAGGGCCTTAAAGTAGCTAAAAATAATATACTTAAAAAGGCTATTTTTTACTAAAAGGTTATATACGCGTAGGTTAGTGTAGAATTTATTAATAAGCTATATATAGGCAGATAGTTCTAGTTAATTTTAAACTTTATACTAGTTTAGAGTATTACTACTACTAAAAGTAGTTAGTATAATAGGTAGTAAGTTAGTAACCTATCTAAAATTAGTATAGTAATAGACGTTTTAAAAATAAAAAAAACCTATAGAAATTATAATATAGTAAAATATAACTTTAAAAAATAAAAGTTAATAATATAGTATAAAGTATAGGACGGATAACTAAACTTACTTAAAAGCTAAATATTTAATTATATAGGCTCTAGGTAACGGCCTAATAACTTCTTTTAGTTTTAAAATTTATATATTTAATAACCCCCTAAGCTAACCGCGTTATATATAATTATAAATAGTAATTACTAATAACCTTAAATATAATTACAAGTAGTCGCTAATTTATAAATATATAATTAAAGTATAAGCGGAGCGTCGCTGTATTTAATAAAATATTTTACTTTTACTAAAAGGAAGGAGTATAACTTTTAAGGGTTTAAAATTTATACTATTTATATATAGCCTTGTTAGTATTATATAAGCTATTTAGTATTTATTAAGTTTTTATTATTATATTATACCGCGGCTTTATAAAGCTCGCGAAGTATGTTAATTAACTTTAACTTCTTATAGTTACTAATATTAGTATTATTATTACTAGTTTTATAATTACTACTAAGTTTTTCTTATAATTTATTTTTATTAATTAACTATTTTATATAGTAGTATAGCTATAGTAATTTTAGTATTTTTATTATTTAGTAGTATTTATAAATAGTATATTTTTTAGTTTACTCTTTACTTATTTAGATAGCTTTTTTTTAACTAAATTTAGTAACTTTATACCTATAAATATAGTATTATTTTATATAAATATTAACTTTTACGGATTACCTATAAAGATAAATAATAGTATATTTACTATATTAAATATACTTACTAATTTTTAATTTTTATTTATTTAGTTTAATTTAAAAGCTTAAAGTATATAATATACTTTATAATATAAGCTAAAGTAGGCCTAATATATATATTTTACTAAAATTTTATTTTTTAACGTACTAAGAGGCGGGGTGGTATAGTAGATATATGCCTAAAAATACTAAAATTTTTTAAATTTTTAAGATCTTCTACGTATTAAGGGTTTAATTCCTCTCTTTATTATAGTGTTCTTTAAACGCGTCTACTTTATATAGTAAAATATAAAAATTTTAAAGTATAGAGTACTACTAAAGAATTAATATAAAATTATAGAAAGCTAAAATCCCTATATAAAATACGTTATATTTAAAAATATAAGTAAAATATTTTACTATATAAAATTAGATAAGATAAAAATCTATTCTTAATTAGGTCTAGCGTAGCGAACTAGATCTAATTAGATTAAATAAATTAGTAATTTAATATAACTTTATTTAGTAATATATTAGTTTAGAAATTAAAAAGTCGATTTTAGTTTATTTAAGAGATAAAGCACTCTCCTTAAATAGTTAGGTAGCCTTAATATAAAAGGCTTATTTTTTTTTTTAAAAAAAACCGTACTAAGAGCGTGTATTTTAATTATAAAGTAATGGTATACTATTATAGTAAATAATACTTTAAATATTATAACGCGTATTATAGTTATAATATATTAATATTTCTTTTTTAATATAAATATCTGCTTAGTATAAGTTTATAATAGTAAATATATAAATATAAATTACTATATAAGATAATAAATTATACTAACTTATAATACTATTAAGTACTATTAAGTAGTTATTACGTATCTATTTTAGCGTAATATTTTTTTAATTAGACTTAGTGCAGAATCTTTAAAAGCTAGTTATTAAGTAATATAGTATATATAGTACTTTTTTTTAATTAGATAGTTACTAATAGCAATTTTATTCTATAAAAAAAAGTACTAATTAGTAGTATTATAAAGGTACTACTAAACTAAAATTAAATCTACCTAAATATATTTATTCTTTTTAGCTTTTTAAATTTATTTTACTATTTTTTAATATACTAGTATTTTAATTATTCTTCGATTTTTATATATTTTATATTTTTAATACGATTTTAATAATTAGTTTAACTTAGTATATAATTAAATTATTACTCCTTAAGGAGGAACGACAAAAGGAGCTTATATATTAAAATTAATTAAGAGCGGCTAAACTTTAGGCTTAATTAGGACAAAAATAAAGCACTACTATTAGTTAGATTTATTACTTTTTACGTTTTTTATTAGTTAATAAAATATAATATAATATTTTTTTATATATACTAATACGTCTAATAATATTACTGCGTAGTATTAACTATTTATTAATTATATAACTTTAAAACTACTTTACTAGTCTTTTTTTTTTTTTTTTTTTTAAAAAAAATAAGTCCTTTATATTAAGGCTACTAAACTATTTAAGGAAAGTCCTTTATCTTCTAAATAAACTAATAACTAGCTCTTTAATTCCTAAATTAATATATTACTAAATAGTTAGATTAAATTACTAATCTATTACCTAATTAGGCCTAGTTCGCTACGCTAGTCCTATTTAGGAATAGATTTTCATTTTATCTAACTTTAGATAGTAAGATATACCTAAGAATATAACGTGTTTTAAATAGGGATTTCGGCTTCCCGTAGTTTTATATTAATTTTTTAGTAGTACCCTACACTTCTAAAAACTCTATACTTTATTATATAAAGTAGGCGCGTTTAAAGAATACTATAATAAAAAGAGGAATTAAACCCCTAATACGCAGAAAACCTTAAAAATTTAAGGAATTTTAATATTTCTAGGCATATACCCACTGTGCTACCCCGCCTTACTAGTCTTAAACTAATACTATTTAGTATAATATCTATAAAAATTCTATTCTCTCTCTTTTTATTTAGTACCTTTATACCTATAACTTATATATATACTAATAAATATATAAAGCGTAATAAGTTAAAATAATTAATATAATATCCTCTCTTCCTCTATTATAACTTCTTTTTTTAATATTATTCTTTCTAATACCGCTTATAAGCCCTTTAAGTATAAGTACTCTAATAGTTAATAACCCTAAAATAGTTATACTTAAAAATATTATAAAATATTAAACTAACTTTAGTAAAAAATACTTTATATATTTTTAATACTATACTAATACTTTATAGAAGACTTTAGTTTATTTTTAATTATTTAGTTATTTTAAACTCTATCTTTTTAGTTTTAAATAAATTAAACTACTAATAGATTATAACTATTATATCTTATATACCTTTTTAGAGTACTATAGTATTATTATATATTTTTTCGACCTAGCCTTACCTAACTTTTTCGACACATTAAGTATAAAGACATACATATACTCCTCCTTTTTTAAAATCCCTTTTAGTTACCCTAAGCTACTATAACTACACTTTTTATTCGATTAATATATAAATATATATATATATATATATATAATAATAATTAAGTCCTACGTATAGCTAATTTTATAAAAATTTTAATTTTTGCTTCTATCGTCGCCTATATATAAGCAAATACTAAATTATATAGTTATAAAACCTTTTTATACTCTATTATAAAAAAGAATATATTTAATTTTTATTAAATATATATTAGACTTAGAAGGTATTTTCTCTAGCTAATTTTAAGTATTACAGGGGGGTGACAAAAAAAAAGTCTAATTAAAAAAAATACTTTTTTTAAAATAATATAACTATTTAACTAGGGGACCTAAAAATACGAAAAAATACTATTTTAAAGAGAAAGACTAGTAGATTCTATTTACCCTATTAGGGGCTGCTTACTAAGGGGTTTAGGAGTAAAGAAAAATTAGTAAATATAAAAAATTTTTAGAACCCTACTTTAAATTAGTACAACTTTTTATTTAAGGTGTAAAATTAGCTTATTTTTATATTTATAATAATAGATACTAAGTTTTATTAGTATATTAAATATTTTTATATATTTATATATTAATTATATAATTATATATAAAAGTTACTTTTTCACATTTTTAATAATAAACTAGTAAATAATAAATTACTAATACTTAGTATAGTAGCCTTTAGCTTCTATAACTGCCTTATAATAGTTAGGAAGAGATAAAATATAGTTATTAATAACTTCTTATAGTATCTTATTCTACTTTTATATAATAATTTTTTTAAAGGTCTTTATACCTTATAAACTAATTTTTATACCTAAATTAGCCTCTTTATTATTATTTAGCTAAGATTTTAAATAACCTTATATATTTTCTATAGGGGCTAAATTAGGGCTATAGGCTAGGTAAGGAAATAGTATAATTTTATTATTTTTAAACTAGTTTAAAACGTCTGTTGTTTTATAAAGAGGAACGTTATCTTATTAAAATTACTAACCTAAATTAATATTAATATAAAGTTTATAATTATAATATAATATATTAATATATATATATTATTATATTATTATATTAATATAAAAAGGAGTAAAAAAAGGTTATATAACTTACTTCTTTTTATTAAGAATTTAACTTTAGGTATAAGGACTTTATTTATATAGTCTTTACTAGTATAAAAAGTAAAAAAATTAGGTATTTTAATAAATACTAAATTACTTCTACCTTTTAACTATATTATATCCTAAATTTATCGGGTAAGGTCTCGGCCTATAAAATAATTAATATAATTAATATTAAAAAACTAAAACTATAACTTAAAAATATATAAAAGTCATATATTTTAATATTTTAAAAAATTAAAATAACTTATATTATAATTAGCTAACAGCCAGTTCTTTTCTAACTCTATTATTACCTTTTTTTTTATAATATTATTTATTCTTTTATTCCCTTTGTATTGCTAACTTATTAGAATATATTATTTTTTTTAAATTTATATTTTTAATATATTTTTTATATTTCCTTTAGCGTATTTTAATCTTTTTTTAGCGTTTTCTTTGTTAATTATAGGTTTTTTTTTACTTATATTAATACTATAATCCTCCTCTTTTAAAATCCTTTATAAGGATCTTTTTAAAATATTTAGACTATTATCTATTAAAATCCTTTTATTTTCTTTTTTAGGGCTTTTAATTAAGTCTCTATTAATAACTCTTTTTTTCCTTTAAGTTACCTTAGAAACTCTACCCCTTTTAATTTTATTTATATTATTATTATATTTTTCTATACTCCTAATACGTTGTATAGCATAGCTAATAAAGGTATACACATACTCCTCCTTTTTTGAAACCCCTTTTAGTCACCCTAAGCCACCACAGCCACACTATTTGTTCGATTAGTATATAAATATAGTATAGTAAATAGTAGTAGAAGATTTTTTTAATATAGTAGCAATTAAACTGGGTAAATTATTTACTTTTAAAAGAAGTTAAACTTTAGATTTAAGATTTAAGGATTTTAACTCTATTTTAAGGAAATAGGAGTTTAAGTTTATAAAAGTAAAAAGATATTATAATATACTATAATACTAATAATATATTACGTAAGCAGTAATTATATAAGCCTTAGTAATAATTTTTTAATTAATATAATTTTATTATTAGATTACTAATATACTTTAAAAATCTAGTTACGTAATCTAGACTGGGCCTAAAAAGGGTATAATTAAAATTTTAGTTAAATATATTTACTAACTAAAAAGTTATAGGAACCTAAAAAGGAGATTAAAAAAATTACTAGATTTAGGTAATTTTAGTTATTTACGTATACTTAGTAAGTAGTAACTATAATAGTAATTAAGATCTTCTTAATTTTATCTTTAAAACGGTATTATTTACGTATTTTTAGCACTATTGTTTAATTTTATATTAATTTTTAAAAAAGATAACTTTTTAGATTAACCCTTTTTTATATCACCCCCCTGTAATTTAGATAAAAAGTAAAAGTAATTTAGTATTTATTAAAATACTAAATTTTTTTATTTCTTATACTAGTAAGGCCTATATAACTAAAGTTCTTATACCCGAAGTTAAACTAAATATAAAAAGGAATAAGTTATATAAAGTATTTTTACTTCTTTTTTTATTAATATAATAATATATATATATATATCTTTTTCGACACTTTTTTTTTATATATATAATAAAGTTACTATTAGTAACTACCTAATTAGAAAGAAGAGTACTAAATATACTATATAAACTAATAACTAGCTCTTAAAAGGTACTGCGCTAAGCTTAATTAGAAAAGATAGTACCTACTAAAATAGGTATATAATAACTACTTAATAGTATTTAATAGATTTATAGCTTAGTATAATTTATTATCCTATATAGTAACTTATACTAGTATATCTACTATTATAAACTAATACTAAGCAGGCATTTATAAAGGAAGAAATATTAATATATTATTAGAAATTAGGGTAGAGTAGTAATATAGTATAATATATAAAACGAATTAGGTATATATTATCTATAAGAGTAAAGAGATAAATTATTACTAAGCTAAGGCCCCGTAGCGTAGACTATATATCCCTTATTACGTAAGCACGCTCCTATCTAGAGCAGAGATACCTAAATTGTAATATATATTATAATTATAGTATATATCGCAGCGTTTAAAGTGCTATTTACTAATAGTAGTATACTATTATTTTATAACTAAAATACGTACTTCTAGTACGTTAAAAAATAAAATTTTAGTAAAATATATATACTAGACTTATTTTAGCCTATACTATAGAGTATAATATATACTTTAAGCTTTTAAATTAAACTAAATAAATAAGAAACGTAATATAGTAAAAATATCTAATATAACTATTATACTACTACTTATCTTCGCGGGTAACCTATAAAAGTCTAGACTTAAATAAAATAATTTTATTAATATAGGCGTAGACTTAACTGTGTATAAAAAGAAACTATAATATTTTATAAAAAAAGCTAAAAATCTACTATTTAGGGGTACTACTAAATAAAAAAATTATATTAAAACTACTATAGCTGCACTACTATACTAAGTAATTAATAAATAAGAGTAAGTTACTTACTACTAATAATAATACTAACGCTAATAACTATAGGGCGCTAAAATAAAAAGATAATATAATTCTTTAATAAGTAACTAAATATATTAGAGACTATAGTTTATAGCGTAAAGAGTGTATATAATCTTAATTAAAGTAATATAAAATAAAAGTTACTAGTATATAAAAGAGCGCTATAGCTTAATACTATAAAAAATATTTAGAGGTAAGCGAAAAGGGGTTTTTAAAGAGTGGATAATAGACAGCTAGTATAAAAAATATAAATAAATAGCTTAGTATATAACTAAATAAAATAAAATATTCTATATTAATTATTTTATTATAATTCTAAAACCTCTAGGTCTCTGTTAAGATCGTCGATATATTAAGTATAAAGGTATATATATACTTCTTTTTTTTTTAAAAAAATTCCTTTTAGTTACCCCGAGCCACTATAAATATACTATTTATTTAATTAATATATAAATATATATTATAATTATAATCTATATATTTATATTAATACGGGTTAGTAATTTTAATAAAATAACACTCCTATTTATAAAATAATAAACGTTTTAAATTAGTTTAAAAATAATAATATTAAATTTTTTTTTACCTAGTCTATAGTCTTAATTTAGTCCCTATAAAAAATATATAAAGTTATTTTATGCGAAGAGAGGTAAAGTGTAGCGTTAAGACACTAGTCTAAAAAAGTTATAGGCTAAAAAAAGTTATTCCCCTAGATACAGTTATAAAAATAAGCGTATATAAAAATTACTAAAAATATTTTTATTTTATTTTTATTAGTGAGAGTTATTTAAAATCTAGACTAAATAAAAATAAAAAGGCTAATTTAGGTATAGAATTAAGTTTAGTAAGTATAAAGTTTTTTTTAAAAAAGCTATTATAAAGTAGTAGAATAATATACTATAAGAAGTTATTAATAATTATATTTTATTACTCCCTAACTATTATAAGGAGGTTATAAAAGCTAAAGGCTACTATACTAAGTACTAGTAATATATTATTTACTAGTTTATTATTAAAATTATAAAAATTTAACTTTTCTTAATAATTATATTATATAAAGAGAGGTAAAGTGTAGCATAGAAACGTTAGTAATAATTATATAATATAGTATTAATTATTATATATATAAAAATAGGCTAATTTTACATATTAAATAAAAAGTTATAATAGCCTAAAGTAGGGTCTTAAAAATTTTTTATATTTACTAATTTTTTACTACTCCTAAACCCCTTAGTAAGTAGCCCCTAATAAAGTAAATAAAGTTTACTAATTTTTTTTTAAAAAAACGCTAATTTTCTTATATTTTTAAGCATAGTAATTAAAAAGTTATATTATTTTAAAAACGATTTATTTTTATTACTCTTTTTTTATATCACCCCCCTATAATAAGGTTAGTATACGGACTAGATAAAAGCGGCGAGTTACTAAGCGAGTCTTTATTTTCTACTTAGGAAACCTCTATTTCTAGATATAGTTCTACCACGACTAATATATTTTAATATATATAATAACTTTTTATAATTTTTTAGTATTAATATTAGGATCCTAAACTTTTATAATATAAATATATATTAATATTAGGAAATCATCTATATTAAGTAGCCAGAGAAGGTATAATAAATATAAAAGTATATTAAGTATTAAGGTATATATATACTCCTCCTTTTTTAAAACTTTTTTTAGTCACCTATACAGTTACTATAGCTACACCCTTTTATTTAATTAATATATAAATATAAATATATATAGAAAAGTATAACTATATTTTTTAAATTTTAAAATAAGAGATAGTTAGTTTATATATTTATTTTAATTAGTAGGGAAAGCTATATATATCTAGTAAAACTATTTTAAATTTAGATTATAGTTTTAACTTATTTATACTTTATACTATCTATAGTTTAAAATCTAACTATAACAGAGAATAGTTTTAATTTTATAATATATCTTACTCTAAAATATATAGGACGTATACTTTCTATTTTACTACTTTAATATAATTTAAATTCTCTAGAGTAATACTAAATATAATCTTTATATTATATTTTCTTATAAGTATAGTTTTATTAATTTTTCTTTTACTTCTACTTTTTTTTATTAAGAACTTCTATTGCTACTATTATTAATAGAAATATTATTCTTTATACTAATAAATACTAGAGCTATTAGTAATATATATAATAGTTAAAACTAATACTAATAATAAAAGTATAATAATATTACTAAGATATAGTATTTATATAATATATACTAGCCCCATAGGTTCCCTACCTATTATAATAGTTGTAGTAGGAAAGTATCTAATTATAGTAACTAAAACTATTAGTCTTAATAGAGACATAGAGGTTTTTAAATTATAATAAAATAATTAATATAGAATATTTTATTTTATTTAGTTATATACCTAGCTGTTTATTTTTATTATTTTAGATTTATTAGCTATTATCTCCTTATAGCCTAATTTAAAGAATTTTTTAATATTTAGGTTTTACGCACCTACTACGCTCCCGTAATATTATATTCCTATAGCTTTATAATATACCCAAAGTTATTTAGCCTACTTTTATATAAAACTTTTAAGTTATTTTACTATTTTTATATAAAGTTCTTATTTAACTATAAAAGTTTTATAAGTTATTAGTTTTAGTAGTAAACTTACTAGAATAGTAGTAGTTATACCTAAAATAATTATTATATATCGCCTTATATTTTAAATATCTAATAAGTATCTAAAAGTACTAATAATACTAGCTTTTTATTTAATTTATAAGGTATTCTGCCTTATTATTTATACTTTAATTAAATTTTTAGTCTTTTAGTAATAGTTACTATAAGTATATACTACTTTTTAGTTATATTAAGTATACTATTATATAGTATTAAACTAAAAGTAGTATAAATATTATCTATATTACTTTACGCCGGTTATAGGAGATTACTTATTTTAATTTTAATTTCTTTATTATTTCTTTTACTTATTTATTTAATATATACCTTTTATAATACGTGCTACGAGAGCCTATATATCTATTATTAATAGATTATCTATTTTATAGTTTATTAGGTATATAGAAGCTTAGTACTATAGTTAATAAAATCTACTATTTTATGCGTCGCGCTACGTATTATAAATATAACTTTTTTTCTTTTTTTATAAATACCTACTTAGTATTAGTTATAATAGTAAATGTATAAGTATAAGTTATTATATAAAGTAATAAATTATATTAAGCTATAAATCTATTAAGTACTATTAAGTAGTTATTACGTACCTATTTTAGTAGATATAATACCTTTTCTAATTAAAATTAGTATAATACTTTTAAAAGCTAGTTATTAGGTCTTATAATATATATAGCACTTTTCTTCCTAATTAGGTAGTTACTAATAGCAACTTTATTATATAAAAAAAAAACTAAAACTACCGCCTAAGCAATTATACCAAAAAGGTTATCCAGTTATGATAAAGTCGGAGATCTAGTTATGGATAGCAGGGCTCTAGCAATAGGAATGTCCAGCCCTCTAGTTAATGACCACATGGTGGTAGTTGGGTAGCCCTCCAAGGCGTCGCGCAAGATGCTGGGTGCCAAAAATAGCCATCACGTGTCGCGTCATGGAACTTTCGAGATGAAGGCCCCACCAAAGTCCACCAACACTACTGAGGGATTCAATGACTCAGTTTACATCCAGTTGGATAGGCTTATCCTGTAATTGTGCGAGTGATGTTAAGATACGTTGAGCGCTATAGGGATCTCTTAACATTCTTTCTTCTGGGCATCTGAATCATGAGTTCTGCTCCCGCGAGCCCAGGTTTCTACTTGATCGCTCAGGTCTCGCAGGGTCGGCACAGAGAAAGCTTGATGGTTCTCTCTTGTTGCATAGCCTCTTATCCAAATTCGATGACGCTTGCCAGGTTCCGAGAGCTTCTCCAGCAGCTACCTGTTGCGCAAACGATGCTACCAGTGCTCTATATAATACGGTATCTTAGCCTTATCGTTCTTTTTAGTAACCTCCCTGGACTAACGGCTTTAGCCAACGCAAAACATTCTCTCTCACGCCATCCGAATCATGCTCTACACCCTCAACAACCTCAAAAACACTCCGTATCCCATCCGCTTCCCACGAATCTCGTAATTCTCTGAGCGTGTCCAGTCTTCCCTTTTCTCTCGGCGTCAAGTCTTCTTGCTCCCCTAGATTTTCATAGACCCACTCCCAAAACCCGGAAGGGCTATCCGAAGCGTTATCCTCACTGCCGACTATCAATTGAATGGGCACATTAGCGATCGCCGTCTTGTCAATTGTTCGACCTTCAAAGACAGATGGGACGTTTGCAATTCCATGAGGCCAGCTTTGCCAGTTGTTGAGAAAGGTAACATGGCCTGGAGCACCGACGCTGGCAGCGGCCAGACGTTCAGGATATAGATATAAGAACCTAGATATCTGTTAATATTGCAAGTTCGAATCAGTGTAGAATTCATACATACCGATGCACAAATTGCCCACCGCCCGAAAAGCCCATCAAAAAGAACTTTTCCGTCTCCACACCTGGCCATCGATATGAAATCTCGCTCAGCATGGAAAGAAGAGCTAGGTCCGATCGAAACAAGGTTGTGTTTGACAGCTTGTATGAGTCGACATCGTACGACGATGTGATGGCCGCTGGAAATAGCGGTACCAGTACTGCACAGTGCGTTTCCTCTGCGAATGCGTTGAGATGCTTCGCTGCTTGGGTAAGATTCCGGCCGGTGCCGTGTACACTAACGACAAGTGGGAGTTTCGGAAGCGTGTATGAAGCATTCTGCGGGTCGGGGTTGTAGTACTTGGGCGGAATGTACAAAGAGTAGGAGAGCCTCCGGTCGGAGGGCAGGATGCGGTGTGGTATGTTGCCAACGAACCCTGCGTATTCGAGGAACTGGGGAGGAATGTCAGGAGTTGTGAGGTCTGGTGTGCTCGAGTTATTTGATGCTAAGGCCTGACGAAGGTTTGGTGTTGCAGTGCTGGTGCACACCATTACGCTGATGATTAAGGACCACGAAGGCTGCATGGTGTTGTTGTGGCTGTTGTTGTGGCGTCCTTGAAACACTCCGAACTTTCGCATAAAGGCATATTAAGTACTCTAGTATGGGAATGAGGAGCAGATATGTAGAGCGAAATTCGCACGAGGCGCCGGATTACCCGGCAGTAGTAAAGATATTTTATTTGGCTCAACTATGGTTCGTAGTTCTCGTTTAGGCTTACGAGGCTTAGCTCAGATACTATATTCGGAAGTGTTTGCGACATAACCCTAACCAAGTCAGAAAAGCCGCAGTAAAACCTCTGTTACAAACAGATACGATAAGGGAGTAGTAGGACCAAACAAAAGTGTTGAAGGCGTGCATGGACAGGAAGGTCATCACTAATAGTATACACTTTATGAAACCTCTTTTCAACTGCTTAAAGTCAAAGTACCCCTCATATGTCTCGGCACGGAGGGTGTCTCGCTACTTAGGGAGAGATGTTAGTGCAGGTATTATTAGTTCTTTACTTAGTTATAGGCTAGATTGTTTAATTATATCTAGTTTAGTACAACCTCTTAAGCTTTTACGTAGTAGAAGAGAAGATTTAATATTGTTAACATACTCGTACATAAACTTCCTGAGTCGGATCTCAATCAATCAACCACTCTACGCCGTACAGCACTAATAGGTTATGAGCCAGGACTCGCGCGAAAATGCCTCAATTAAAGGAGCTAAGTATCCCAAATCAACTCTAAAAATCTATACTAAGCAAGTTCTGGATATTTTAAGAAGTTATTCACGAGGCTGCGCTGGTCTCCCCATGTTTCTCAAACCTTTTCTAACAAACATACTACGCTACGACGTCAATAGCTTAACACGTACTCGAACCTTGAAGATTACCCCATTCAGGGTCTCTTTTATCGTCGTTACCGACCTGAACAGATTATGCGACAGCCAGCACGAATTATAATATATTAATTATAGTAAAATAGCGTACTAAATAAGGATATAAAACTAAAAAAGTTTAATAGGGTAATAGTAGGGTCTTTAAGCATTTGTACTATAGATAGTAACCTTAATACTATAATAAAGGGCGACTCTCCTGCAGGAAAGGGCTCTTTAAAAGGGCGTTAAGTATCTAAGTGCAGACAACCGCGTCTTCCATCGTCCCTCCACCGACACCTCGAAAGATTACCCCATTTGAAAGCCGAAATCACATTGCTTTTTATCAACAGAAACAGATTCCACGCACTATGACGCGGATTAAGTGGTACTTACGAGGTGACACACGAGACGATACGTAAGAGACCTACGTATGAAAGATCACCAGAATGCTCGTGCATTGGCCCCATTCTTACTCTTGTAGTTATCGGAAAAGTGGAGGAAGCGCGCAAAGTGGGCGCGAAGAATTGCGCCTGCCTGTCCGTGCGCCACATTTTTGCCAACACACATCCCAGCCACACCATTCTTCAATTGTCCTCAAATTTCTATCCAATCACGATGATTCTCTGCCCTGGCGGCGGGTCGCCTGGCTTGGCGACCATACCCGAAATGTGGCCCACTAAACCTGAGGAGGATTTCCCGTCAGCAACTTTACTATATAAATTATTATAAAAAAAATTATTGTCCTATTTATACCTACTTAGTCAATGCTGCTGGGGTCATAGACAGTATTGTGACTCCCAAAACGATGAACACTATTGAAGGTGGAGTACCATATTGAGGCTACACTCGGGAGATTGTGTAAAGACAGCAAGCTGGTCCGCGCATGGTGTCCAAATCCTTTCGCACGCAGTGTGTAACGTCGTTAACGGGAACCAGTACTCGCTTCCCTCGCAGCCGAGTATTGTTTGTTCCTTGATTCATGTTTCAGGTGGAGCGTTG
Source organism: Pleoardoris graminearum (assembly GCA_030770415.1). Lineage (NCBI taxonomy): Eukaryota > Fungi > Ascomycota > Dothideomycetes > Pleosporales > Didymosphaeriaceae > Pleoardoris > Pleoardoris graminearum. The sequence goes on along the minus strand of JASEKS010000077.1, from coordinate 44,299 downwards.
GTTGCAGCACAGGCACCGTGAAGGCTCGTACACCGTCCTGCCACGCGTGTACCACGTGCAGCCCCGCACGGGAGCAAGTCTGCCAGCTGACGAATGATCTTTCAGGACTTTCAGATATCGGCGTCACATCTCCCTCCTTTACATGCACCCGCGTAGCCGTTCCACGGCCACCATCGCTTCCAGGGTTCTTGTGCACAAGGTCAAAACTCAGGCTTTATCAGGGCGGGCTACCTTATTCGTTAATTTGCTTTCACGCCGACGTACTTGCTCTGACTCTCCCCTCGTCGCACAGCATGCTCCAGGCTCGGACTTTACTCAGGGCTACCTCACACGTTAACGGGCTTTCGCACCACTCATTCTGGCGTCCACTCCTTCACCCGCTAGCCTTGGTCGCGAATACCATGTAGGTTCCACATCACCGAACGTTATAACTACGTCGAGCACGAGAAGTACGCCTGGGCTGCATCCAAAACCGATAACTTCGCAGTAAGGGAAAGCAGTAATACCTAGGTATCCAGCTACGTACAAGCTATCTTCATGACCTCCCTGATCGAAGCAACCGGCAAATCAGCTCGGCCAGCCCCACACTCCGCAGGGCGCCGTGAGCACGAGCAGACGGGCAGAACGAGCAATACACACTTCATCGACCAAAAAGGTCTACCCGTCGAACCCACACAGCCTTGCAGAAGCACCGATATTTGGCGTACATTCCATACGCTATGGATATTGCTAGTCACTCCCTGGCCGGCCATACCAACCATACAGACCAGTCTATCTTTTAAGACCACCGTCATCCCAGCACTCGACCATCTGTAAACGCCAAAACCACTGCGCCTCGAGTCCATCCTTGCTCACGTAATACTACCACTACCCGCTCAGTGCGCAGCCTCTACTTCCTGAACCACTGCATAACATCATGCGCAAGATCAATCGCACCCGCCAGCCGATCCCCCACGCTCTCCTCAATCAGCTTTTCAAACTCCCTTCCGGCCTCTGCCTCGCTCTTGCCCAACCACATGCGCTGCTCGACCTTCCTGACACTCCCCTCGCGCTCCACCTTGATATCCTGAATATTCGCCTCCTTCATCAGAGCAAACAAGTTGAGAATCAGATTGCTCGACTTGCGCAGCGTCGACCACGCCGTGAGGCAGTACTCCTTGAACGCGAGGTAGTTTGCGTGCTCCATGCCGCCCATGCCCTCGATCATCTGGGGCGCAATCTTCATCTGCGGCGCGTAGGGCTTGGGGTCGCGGCCGAGGATGTAGCCAAAGTCGACGTGGAAGAAGCGGCCGTCGGGGGAGATGAGCAGGTTGTCGAGGTGGCGGTCGCCGACGCCGAGGAGGTACGTGATGACGGAGTAGCCCGCGCACGACTTGATGTAGGTGTCCATGGCTTCTTTACGGACGCCGAGGGGCGCCGAGTCGTCGGGGTTGTTGGCGCGGAGGTATGCGAGGAGGCTGCCTCTGTGCTTCTGCAGCGCAGCGGCAAGCGACATGGAGGGAACGAATTGGAAGGCGCCTGTGATGGGGCCGGTGGCGAGGATGCGGTACGGCGTTAGTTTCAGGTCTAAGTTTTCCTTCTTCAGGAGCTGATCCATTAGCGTTATTATCTGGATCACGAGCTGGTCCTGGCGGAGGTCGTCGCCAGTCTTGAAGATGAACGGATACTTTTTGTTATCTGTAGTGCGGAAGTTGAGGACTATAGGCAGGAGAGACGACTTGAGCACGTTGCAATCATCGGGATAGAGGCCATTTATCATAATGGATGGATCGAGTGGTAGTGGTAGAGCTTCGAAGCTGGCTAGCTCGTTTTTGGGGTCTGCGAGCGCCTTTTTGAGGCGCTGGATCTTGGTGGGGCGGTCACCGCCTCCTTCACGGACTTCTTTTGATAACTTTGCAATGACAGTGAGCAGTTCTGTCTGTCGTCTGAGCGTCCGGCGCCTCTCCTTGCCTTCAGCGGTCTGTTCGAGCTCCACGTTGAAGTCCCACGCTACCTTGCTGAACAACATGCGATGCTCCTCGGCCTGGTCAATGCTGTTGTCGCTGGCTTCCACTGACAGATACCAGTGTAAGAAATTGCCAAGTGCAAGGCTATCAGCGGCGCGTGTGATTAGGAATCGAGCTAGCGAGGAGTCGTCGCCATCACCGGCGGCCTCATATTTGAGAGCTTGCACTAGCTGAAGGAGATAGAGTTGCAGTTCATCGTCGCCGGCCTTCTTAAGGCGTTCCACAGCGTAGCTGCGCACGACAGGATGATCGAACTGCGGGCCCAGCAACTCCAAAGCATCATCAACGTCAATCTCCGCCCACTTCTCTAGCATGGGCGCTGCTTGTCGTGCCTCTTTCTCATCGTGCCAATTCACGCTCTTGACAAACTTGGTCAGTGCGCGTTTTTGGGTGGAAAGGAAGTAGCGGAATTTCCAGATTTCGTCACGTTCTTGCGCAGTAAGTTCGTCGAGCGGGCCTCTTTCGATTAGCGCATAAAGTTTATCGCGAACGTGAACGTTTGGCCTCCTGTCACGGTCCAGTGAGTCGGTCTGCTGGCTGCGCATCAGCTCGCGATGCTTGTCTTCGGCCGGATTCGCCCTTCGCCCAATTTCGGGATCGTAGATGCGGATGAGACGCCCAGCTTCTGCATCGTCGTTGCCAATGCCAGGACCGAACGACACTTCTGGCGGTGGGCGGAACCGGATTTCGGAGTCTGAAGAAAGCTTAATGTCTGAGATTGGAGGAGGTGGATATTCAATGTCGGTAAAGACGATCGAATGGTCGAACCGTGGTAGCTCAATGTCCAGATAGAAGAGATCCGCTTGAGGGTCTTGCCCACCGAGGTCGTTTGTACCGTTGAGGTGTGACTTGCGGCGGTCAATAGCCGCATGCTCCGCTGCGATAGCCTTGTCCTTGATCTTCTCCATCTTGCGAAACACGAGCTTATCCAACCAAGGATTCTCTGGTATGTCGCCCATCTCCTGCTTCTTCAAGAGCTCTTCAAGCCGCTCCATCTCGGCAATCTGCTCGTCGACGGCATGCTCTTGTGGCGCATCATTCCTGCCCTTCCGCGCTGGTGGTATTACCCACGGCGTGGTAGTGTTGGACAAGCCGTCCGCAGCCTTGAAGCGATGTATGCGACAGCGCTGGCGGCCTTTCCGCAGAGTATTGTCCTTCTCAAATAGCGGTATGGTCGTCCCTCCAAACGGTACCGCGTGCTTATCCGATTCCTTGTCTTCAGCGGGTGAGAGATCCCAAACGGTTATGGCAATCTGGGCGGAAACGGGAAGGTTCGCATACGTAATCGGGAGTGGAAGCCATTCGCTCCATATTCGTGCATTTTTGAAGGACTTGTACACGGTTTGGACCTCGACAGTAAGAGGCTTGCTATCAGCCCAGATTTGTGCGGTCACGTAGAGTTCGGAGTGGGGGCTAGCTATACGTCAGAAAATTACATTTGTCGAAAGGGTTTCTCTCACTTGATATTCGAGGCTCGGTGCCTCAAGTCCGGCCGCTTGAGGAGAACCGAGTATGGAATAGGCTTCTGGTGGCCGTCTAGCCGGTCGCTAGGCACTATAAGCATCCACAAACCACGCATAAGTGAGAGAAGTCATTACATCTTCACATGCACCGACAGCTCAGAGAGGTCGGTCGTGGTCGCGAAGTGGAAGGCTTCCATAGCCAGCGTTGCCGGTGCGGGGTCCTGGTTGCATCGGGGTGGTCTCTGGGCGGGGAAGTCAATTATCTATCTGTCTCCAATGCTCCGTGCACCAGCAGTGGCGCCATGCATGGTAGCAGTTGAGGTGGTTGACCGCGGTATCCAAGTCACAAGTCACTCGCGCACTGATAGTTCCAAGGTTACGCGCCTCACACGTGGGGGTTTCTTGGCAACGACGACGCGCCCCTGGTCGCTCCTCCCATGTCAAATCGCGCTAGTGGGAAGCGTCGACCTCCCACCGCGTCGCGAACCTTCACTCAACAACGCGCCAGCGCTGCACCTTTTCGTCCCGTCCGACGTGCGCAAACGATGGCGCGGTTGAATACGCATACCTCTGCCATGCCCCTCCAAAGCCGCGCCACCACCGTCGATACTCTTTATCGCGACCCGACGCCCGCGGGGCGTAGCGGCAGAGCGCGGCAGACTACGTATTCTGTGATGAGCCCTGGGCCATCCCAGGCTTCGGACAAAGAGAACGATATCCCGGAATCGCGCGAAAACACACCCCAGCCCCGGAGTAAGAGAAAGGTTATGGCAGGTACGCGCCCCCAGCGCCTTCCCACGCCAGACTCGGCCGAATCCGCAAACCCAAGCAAGCGCCGGAAGACCAACAACACTTCCCTGGGTAGATCCCATCTACGAGATAACTCTGAGGAAGAAGTGGATATATTTCAAGACCACCAGGCCGCAGAACAGGAAGACGATGCAGAGGAAGAGGACGAGCTAGACCAGGGTTTGCCTACCCCAGTTGATGCCGAGAGTGATCGGTTCGGGACGCAGGAAGAAGATGAGACAGAAGAACCCTTCCCCACTCTGAATGATGCTGAGGAGGAGGAGGAGGATGAAGACCCAGCATTGCGTTTCTACAATCCCCAGCAGAATCCCGAGAAGCGCCGACAGATACGGACATCCTATCGCACGCTGCAGCGAGAAGTCGACGGTAAGGAGTAGTTTTTGTGAATGCACTCGCTGTTACTAACGTTGCTAGATAACCGCGACGAGTACATCAAGCCAGGTAGCAAACGGCTAAACGAACTGATCCCACAAGCAACGCGCGTGTTTGGCAAGGTCCGGATGACTGCTGATGCTGTGCTGGACTCCCACTTCTTGACATCGGTTACCGATCTCTCATCGAAACAACTGAAAAACAGCGTAGACCAGGGAAACCAGGGAATAGGGATCGATTTGGATCAGTTCGTGTCGAGATGCATCTTCTATATGAAGGAAGGAAGGCCACCTGGTGCCGATGAAGATGCGCAATCCCGCTCGCACGGACCGCGACAGACCCAGCATAATGAGGACGACGAAGAGGGCGATGGCGAAGGCCTCGACTGGGCGTTTCTCGGGAGAAGCGCCTGCTTCCCGTCCAACAAGCGGCCCCCGCTATCGAGTTTCCTGTTAGGTCCACTATCCGTTCAGAGGCGCGTTCGGACTACAACGCGACGCGCCACCCAGAGACGGCAGCCGTTGGGCCCTACTACACGACCAGAGGAGGTGAAACTCGACGAGATACAGAAGAACGAGAACTCCAGTGTGATGCATATGGTCAAGACGGTTCAAGACCGATTGGCAGAACATATCGACAGTGAATGTCAAGCCATAGGGGATGCGGAAAGTGAAGAGGAGTTTCGAATTGCTTGCAAACAGCATCGCATTTATCCAAATACACGCGGGGAGCCGGCGGTATCCTTGTTCGACTTTGCCATCAATCCAGCATCTTTCGGTCAGACGGTCGAGAACCTCTTCTACATTAGTTTCCTGATCCGTGAGGGTTTGGCGAAGGTCGAAGCTGACGCGGATGGTCTTCCATTGTTAGGTGTGTACATACGCTAGACTGCTTTTTTAGACCCTGCTAACTAGTTCAAGCCCCCCAACTTACCAATCTCGCCGAGCAGCGCGAACAGAACGCGGAGAAACGCCAGGCCATCTTCTCTATCGATTATGCCACGTGGAAGGCGCTGATAGAAGCTTTCGACATTACCACGCCCCTAATTCCTCATCGCGTCCCAGAAGAGACTAATGTTACTGCTGGCGGCTGGTACAGTTAGGCACCTCAACAGGGGACATTGCGTCTTATCTATCCTCTTACGGCGGCGATTGTACGAATAAAGCGGCGTCATTGTTCATGGATACAGCGATGGCGTTTTCGGCGCATTCCAAAATAAGAGGTGTTGGGCGGAACTCAGGGTGGAGCCTTTCTATTTATCGATACCCAGGATTTATTTTCACCAGGCTGGTGCACGGGTAACTTGCATGATGTCGTAGAATCTGATCGACACACATTGCTGGGCAGTTTATATGCGAGTCTGACCATACAATTCAACTGTCTTGTGTAGGAACTCGGCTAATACTGCAGGCGAATGTCCATGTCGTCGGGAAGTTCGCCCAAGGCTGCTGCAACATGTCCATAGTGAGTGCGGTCGAACCTCGCAATCAAATTACTTCGTACGTTAAAAGGATTTTTGTTTCTCATACAACATCTTTTCAGATGTCTCATGCATCAACGCTGAAGATTTTATGCATCTAGTCGTGCTACGATTACAATGTCCACTCCGAGACGCTAGACCATAATAGGTGATTCCTGTAAGCGCAAGGGCCTAGAACCTGATCAGCCCCTAAACCTAATTACCCTACTAAAATTGGCTACGCCCGTTTAAATTATAATATCTATTAATAATTAATTAGATTTAAAAAGTTATATATATAAATACTTATATAGACTTAGTAATAATAGTATTTATAATTACTATAGTTTTTTTTTTTGTTTTTTTTATATAATAAAGTTACTATTAGTAACTATTTAATTAGAAAAAAAAGTACTATATATACTATAGAACCTAATAACTAGTTTTTAAAAATACTATACTAAGCCTAATTAGGAAAAATAGTACTAAAATAGGCACGTAATAACTACTTAATAGTATTTAATAGATTTATAGCTTAGTATAGTTTATTACTCTATATAGTAACTTATACTAGTATATTTACTATTATAAACTAATACTAAGTAGATATTTATAATAAAAAATATTAATATATTATAATTATAATATATATTATAGTGTCTAAAATACTATCTATTAATAGTAGTATACTACTACTTTATAACTAAAATATATACTTCTAATATATTAAAAAATAAAATTTTAATAAAATATATATACTAAACTTACTTTAGCCTATACTATAGAGTATAATATATACTTTAAGCTTTTAAATTAAACTAAATAAATAAGAAATATAAAGTAATAAGTATATCTAATATAATTACTATACTATTATTTATTTTTATAAGTAATCTATAAAAGTGTATACTTAGGTAAAATAATTTTATTAATATAAGCGTAGACTTTACTATATATAAAGAGAAACTATAACGTTTTATAAAAAAGCTAAAAATCTGCTATTTAAAAGTACTACTAAATAAAAAAATAATATTAAAATTACTATAGCTATATTACTATACTAAGTAATTAATAAATAAAAGTAAGTTACTTATTACTAATAATAATTGTTAAAACAATTATTAAAAGTAAGTTAAAAAGGACGTAGGCTAGCCTAAAAGTAAAGTAACAGTATAAGAATATATATACTTTTATTATATACACGGGTATAAGAAGGCGTATAAAAGAGGAGATAATAAAGGCGCTGCGCTAAGGCTAATTAAGTTACTAGCTATATATAGCTAGTAGTAGCACGTGCGCTCCTAATAAAAAAAAAGCTAATAAAAATAATAAAGTTTAGTAAGAATACTATATTAGAAATAATACGCTATAAAATAGGTTATAGTTATCTTATACGTATTACCTTTTTTATAACTATTCTTACTATTATAAGTTACTTTATTATTATAGCAGCTAGAAGAAATTATTTAAAATAAGTATTTTACGTACGTACTGTCGCGGGTAAGCCAGTAATAGTTAACTAAAAACTAAAAATATTAATACTTAATTTTTACGTTAAATTTAATTCTACTAAAGATAAGATTAAGCTAAAAGCTTATTCTATTTATCTAGATAGACTAAATAAAGTTAATAATTATAAAACTACTACTAAAACGTGTGTTAAAGACGTCTAAGGAATAATTACTTTATAGTACTTAAACTATTAGAATTCTATTTATACTTGGTTATATTAGAAGAAAAAAGTTTTTTATATTAATATTATATAAGCGCTTTATCTAGCCGAGCTATAGTAGACAGCGTAATAATACCTAAAGGCAGTAGAAAATAGGTAAAATTTACTAAAGTAGTTCTATAAGCTCTAAGATTTTAAAAACTAAGTTAATAATAACTTATTATTATTATTAAAGGACTAGGAGTTTCTATATAAATTAATAACTAAATTTTAGATATAGGAGGTCCTGCGTAATATACTAGTATAAAAAAAGTTATTTTTATTTTAAGTACTAAGCGCTAAGCGCGGAGCGCAGAGCATAAAAAATAAAAAATAACTAAAGGGGCGACTATATAGAGTTAGTATATTTAGGGATATAGAAGCTTATAAGATATAAGGAGTAATAAATATAAGTAATAGCACTTAGGATATCGCGTTAGTTAGTAGGCGTAATTAATTATATTTTTATAACTTTAAAAGTAACTATTAGATAGCTGCCGGAGCTAAACTTTTAATAGTTATATAACTAACTTACTAATAATAATAATAAAGGGACAGTTTAATAAGAAGGATAATAATAACTAAATAAATAAGTGCCGGTCTACTAATAATAATACTAATACTAATAATTATAAAATGCTAGAGTAAAAAGACGGTATAGTTTTTTAGTAAGTAATTAAATATATTAAAAACTATAGTCTATAGCGTAAAAGGCGTATTTAATCCTAATTAAAGTAATATAAAATAAAAGTTACTAATATATAAAAGAGTGCTATAGTTTAATACTATAGAGAATATCTAAAAGTAAATAAAGAGAGGTTTTTTAAAAGGAGGATAATAGACAGCTAGTATAAAAGAATATAGATAAATAGTTTAGTATATTGTTAGCCTTAATAAGAGAAGGATTATACTATACAGGAGCTAAATACTATTAGTAGTAGGTTTAGTATATATACTGCGACGTACCTTTATACTTAAAAAATATTTTGGCGAGTATATTTCTTTTATTTAATAAACGTTTAACTGTGTTAACTGTAAGGATAGAGAAGAGATATATAGGTAGTAGTAGCTACTATACCCTGTATATCTCTCCTCTATAAATAAATATAGTGTCTTTACTAATCTTTTTTACTTTTTTAACTTAATATTTTTTTAGGGGGGGGGGGCGCGCTAAGTACGCTAGTATATTAGTAGTTAGCGTAGTACTATACCTTTTTTAATCTAGCCTTATCTAACTTTTTTAATATATTAAGTATAAAGGTATATATATACTCCTCCTTTTTCGAACTCCTTTTAGTTATTTTAAGTTACTATAGCTACACTTTTTGTTCGATTAATATATAAATATATATATAGTTTATTATATAACTAAATAAAATAAAATATTTTATATTAATTATTATATTATAACTCTAAAATATTTAAGTCTTTATTAAGACCGGAGTTACTATAGTTATATTAATTATAATTTTAAATATAAAGATCTTTATTATTATAGCCTAATTAATTATATATTAAATACTTTTAATATTTATAAATTACTAGTTTTAATTAATTATAATACGTTATCTTTTTCTTTTTTTAAAAATAAAAATTTATAGTTTACACTTTAGTTAAAATATTTACTTTTATTATTAAACTACTTAAATATTAACTATTTAAATAGTTTTACCTACGTGTAGAAAATATTATAAATATTATTTTTATAGAGTTAGTTATCTATATTATAATATAGTATATATAGTAATATTTATAAAAAAAGATAATATACTTTATAGGCGAACAACCTATACGGGTAAATAACCTATCTTTATTAAAACCCTACTAAAACTATACCTATTATAGTATAAATTAGCACAGTTTAGTCCTATTTAATATAAAATAAAATAAAATACTACTTAGAATTAATATTTATAGCGTTTTTATACGTTTATATATTATATTTAATTATTTAGTACTATTTATAGCACTTTTAAAATAGTTTACCTACTTTAGCGCGTATATATTTTTTTATTTTTTTTATTACTACGAGTTCTAAACTCCCGTAAAGTATTTAAACGAGTATTATTATTAATTATTAAAATCTCTTTTACCTAAATCTACTTTCTTTTATATAATTTACGTTATATAGCGATTTTATTTATTATTTTAAGTTTAGCTATTTTCCGTTACGCTAATACTAATTTATATATAATAATTACTACCCCCTTTAAAACCTTTTTAAATGCCTTAATTATAAATATTAGTAAGTTATTTATATATCTCTAAATTCTTAACTTTATAAGTATTAATTATAACTCTAGTTCTAAAGTATTACTAAAAATTTATAACTTTTAAAAACTATTACTAAGTAATAGTAGTAATAAAGTACGTAATTTTATATTAAAATATAATATAATTTATTTTAATGTAAATAGGACTAATCCGGTATTTTAACACTCTTTTTAAATATTACTAAAAATAATTACTATATTAAAAGCGTGCTTAAAATAAAATAAAAACTTAAGTTTTATAATATACGTATTATAATTCCTTATAAACTCTTTAGCTTAACGCTTATATACCATTTTTAGTAGCGTAAAATATTTTATATTAAATAATTAAAGGAGGTGCGATAAGTAAAAAGGTATATAAAAAATAATAATTTTATTATTTTTATAGTATTACTTAAATTTAAGTAAGTTATAGCTCTTATAGCCGTTAATAATAAGTAATTAGTAGTTACTAACTACTTTTTTTTTATATATTTATTAAAGTGCTTTAACTAGTTAAAACTAAACTTATTAGTTATTTAGTTATTTTTAGAAACTATAATAACCTAATCGTAGAGTAAATTACCTATTTTATACTAGTTTAATAAGTATTAGCGTATCTTTAAAATAATAAAGGATAAAATAGCCTATTTTTTAGTATTAATATTTTAAATAACTATTATCTACTTTTAATTATTTAGTTAGACTATTTTAGACTATTTTTATTTTTTAAAAACTATAATAACTATACTAGTAAATATTTAGTTTATTATAAAGCCTATTTTATGAAAATTATACGTATTATTATCTTAAATATTATACTTAGTTTTAATATTAGCTACTAGATTAAACCAGCTCTATATTAATCTAAAATTCTTATAAAGAGCTCTTTTATAGTTATATTTATAATTAAATTTTATTTTAAGCTTATTATAGCATTTTTTAAATATACTAGACTAGTAAGTACTAACTAGCGCTAAATTATATTTAGCGCGTAGAGAATTAACTATATTAGCTATATTTATAAGCTAGAGTAGAAATCTTTACGTAACTAAGTTAAGTATATATTTAATAATTACTTTTTTCTTATTTTAGTTTAGCTTCTATAAATTAAGTATAATATTAATATATAAAAGTTATCTAGTATATCTATAACCTAAAATTTTTTAATTAACTCTATAGATAGCTACAGCGTATTAGATTAAGAGTTTTATATTTTATTTAATAGTTTAAATTATAAACTATATCTAAGCTTCCTTTAACACGCCTAACTAGGGTTATTAAGTTAGTATTAGTATAGATAAGATATTTTAGTAAAGTCTTAGTAAAGGTAAATTATTTACTTATATATGTTGTTTGTCTATAGAATACGTTATAAGTAGTTACTCGGTATAATAAACTATTAGTTATACTTTATATATATATATATATATATATATAGTACTAGGGATACTAGTATATATTAATACTATATAGTATACTAATAACGGCGTAAACTATGACTACTATTTTTTTTTTATAAATAGACGTCTAGTACTAGATTAAAAAAAATTATATATTAACTTATTATAGGTAATACTTTTTAATTTATTATAACTAAGTATAATAAATATATTTTTAGCGTAATATACTAATATACTAATATATAACTATATAATATTTTTATTTTTTATTATTATATTTAAGATATTATAGAGCTGTTTTATAAAACCTTTTATAGTAACTAGTAGTTATTTTTTTTTTTAAAAAAAAAAATATAAGTACTACGCTAAAAGCGTAGCTTTATTTAAAAAAAAATTTCTTATCTACTTTTAAAAGTAGTATATAGATAAATCTTAATAGCTTTGTTAATTATTATAAAGTATATTAAGAACTATATGAATTTTAAAGTTTTTAAAATATATAATAATTAAATCTATTAATTATATAAGCTAATTTAACTATTTAGAAGTTACTAGCTAATTAAATATTTATAATAATATAAATATCTAATTAAAATTGTATAACAATAGACTAGCTATATACTATTTTAATTAAATTATTTTTTAATTTAGATCTTACTTTTTAGCAGTATAATACTATTAAATATACTATTATTTTTTAATTAGTATTATATTATTTAGACTTTATAAATTATAAATCTATTTCTTATAAACTATTTTTATAATATTAACTATTAATAGATCTAAAGACTATTAAATATATATTATATATAAAATTAAAAAAAAATATTTTATTAATATAGTAGATATAAAAATTTTTATATTAATATAATTAGTATCGAAAAGTAAAAGTACGCCTAGACCTTAATTTAGGGGTATAAATATAATAAGGGAACTCTATTAAGTACTAAACCGTATACGTAATAAATATAATTAGTATAATTATTTAATATTAGTAATTAGTACTACTCTTAATTAAGTTTAGTTTTAAAATAAATATATATTATAACTACTTTATATTAATAAATATTAATATTAATTTATTAATCTGTTTATTAACATTATATAAAACTAATTAAATATATTATTATTAAATTATATTATTTATAAATTTTAATTATTAAAAATTACTATATAGTGTAGCTTTTAGTCTATAACTAATATAATTTTAATTATTAAAACTTATTTATAATTCTTTAGTAATTTAATATAAGTCTTTTTTTTAACTTAATAGTAGTATTTTAAAGTTTATACCTACTGTAAAAATAATACTAGTTTTAATTATATTTTATAAATGCTTAATATATATATATATATATATATAAGTATTATTTTATTATTTTAAATAATTTCAAAAAAACTTCTATTTAATTAATAAAAGTAGTAGTTATACTATTATTTAAAAATTTAGTAATTATTATAGTAATACGTATATTTTAATAAATTAAATTTTATAAACATTAATAGCTAAATAGAAGTGTATTACTATTTAAAAAAAATGTAAATAATTATTTCTTAAACGCGTTTAAAAAAAATTATTTACATTTTAATTAAGAATTTAATATAAAAATATATATATGCTCTTTTTTTAAAAACTCTTTTTAGTTACTCCGAGTCACTATACCTATACTATTTATTTAATTAATATATAAATATATAAATATATAAATATATAATTTACTTATAAATATTTATATAAAGATATATATATACTCCTCCTTTTTTAAACCCCTTTTAGTCGTCCTAAGCCACTATAGCTACACTTTTTATTTGATTAATATATAAATATATATAAATATTTATTATAATTATATATATTATATTTATATACTAATCGAATAAATAGTATAGCTATAGTGGCTCGGGGGTAACTAAAAGAAGTTTTAAAAAAGGAGGAGTATATATATACCTTTATACTTAATATATATTATAATTATATAATATTAATAATATTACTATCTTAACAGGCGTAGCTAATTTTAATAGAGTAATTAGATTCGGGGGCTAATTAGAATCTAGACTCTTACGCTTAGGCTAGCGAATAGATTAGAGTTACACAGACCACTTAGGGTCGTATATAAGTAAGAATAAGTAAAAAAGACTTTAGTGTTCTTGCAAAATGTAGCCCTAGCTTTATAACCCCGACCCCAACCCCAACCCCGCCGAATTTACCAGCGTACTTACGCTTACGGCCAAGACCCACTCTATCTACTGTCGCACGAGATAATATCTAGACCCACAATGGCCGAAGGGATAAAGTGGGAATGCTAAATCCATAGGACTAAACTGCACCACACACACTTCACTTTATTCTTTCGGCCACTGGCCCAGCTCCAACTTGAACATTCTACCACGTTTCTACTCCACACCTAATTGCGCAATGGCTACTGACCAAACCGATGGGACTCATGGCACGACAGAAAGGGGATTAAACATCGGCATCGTCGGCGCAGGAATTGCGGGTCTGGGCGCTGCCGTTGCGCTGCGAAGAGCAGGCCACGATGTCGAGGTCTTCGAGAAGAGTAGCTTCAAGAGGGAGGTTGGCGCTGCGATCTTGCTGACGCCGAATGCGAATCGGATTCTGCGGCGGTGGGGATTCGACTTCGACAAAGCGCGGCCAGTCGACTTTAAACAATTCCGCCAGATAAATGCCCAAGACTTGATCGTGATGGGGGGACATAGCTTTGCGGGCGTAGAAGCAAGGTTCGGGGACAGGATGTGTGCGTATCACCGCGTGGACCTGCACTCCGGGCTACGAGATCTAGCGGAGAAGCAGGGCGCCAGGATACGCCTGGGTGCCGAGGCTGTAGATGTCGAGCCCCAGGACGGCATCATCACGCTCCAAGGCGGCGAGCAGGTGAAGAAGGGTTTCTGGGTCCTAGCAGATGGGTGCCACTGCCCGTTTGTATCCAAGATCGCGGGCGAGGACATCCCTCCCAGGAAGATCGGAAAGAGCATGTACCGCTGGCTCGCCCCCTTCGACAAGGTGCTCGAACATCCCGACGCAGCGAAGCTGTGGCACGGCCAGGGCCCAGGCTTCGTCATGTTCTCGAACCCTGCGACGGGCACCACGATGCTGACGTATCCGTGTCGCGGCGGCACGCTGCTCAACTGCGCGGTTGTGCACGACACGCGCCCCGATGAACGCCACAAAGACGACTGGAACGCAGACACGACGCACGAGCGCGTGCTCGATGCGCTGCGGGGATGTCACGATGCGGTACGGCACATCCCCACGACGGCCGCCCAGATGAAAGTCTACACCATCGTCCAGCGCCCGCCGTCCACGCACCTGCATCGCGGCCGCGTGCTCTGCATAGGCGACGCGGTACACCACATGCTGCCCACGCACGCGCAAGGCGGATGCTCCGCCCTCGAGGACGCGGCGCCGCTAGAAATTCTGTTCGATAGATCAACCCTGCCGTCTCCGCTTTCTCAAGAGGACCTTGCCAAACGCTTGGACTTGTATCAGCAGCTTCGCCTCCCGCGCTCGGCAACGACGCAGATCCTGTCTTCTACACTGCAGTGGCTCACCATGGACCAAGTTTCCAAGAAGACGGAGGAGATACGGCGGTTCTATGGGGGGCATTTGCTGGATTGGCCGAAGGGGGCGGAGTGGATGGGTGAGGCGGTCAGAGAGTTTTGGTATGGGTATGATGTGGTCGGAGAGGCGGAGGAGGCGATGAAGTATAGCGATAGTGGGAAGTTACCCGAGGGGTGGCGGTGGTTTGGGGGTGCCGGAACGATGGCGGATGGGAGGGTTCGAACTTGAGGTGGGCATTACAGAGTATCGTGAGCGTGCAACGTGCGTACGGCCTATGGAGTGCAATTGCTGGGGCTTGTAGAAACCTGCTCCGCGGAGCCGCGGGAGGGAGGCGTAGGTTTCATACCAAAGTCGACACTGGGATCTCATTAAGCGTTTCCAATCAAGGTCGGAATGTTCCCCATCATCAGGAGCTCATCCCACATCATCCGGGGCAAAATGTACATGGTTTATGATCGGCTGTTGTATTCCATATCCTGGGGCAACACGACGGCCTGAGACGGTATGACTTCGGCTCGTTGTAACTGACCCCGTACCTCCATGTGCAGGCAGAACTAAACCGGCGGGGTGAAAAGTTTGTAGCGCATCGCTGATTACTTGTCATGTTGACGGAAGCGGCGCTTGACCAGTTGATGCCACCGAACCTTGGATGCCCCGCCTTCCTCTTGACCTACCGTACTCACTGAGGAAGGAGCCCCTAGCCCATACGGAAGGAGCTGTACCTATATAGGCAGCGCCCCCGGCCTACCAGCTCCATCACTTCTACAATCAACTTTGCATGATCAACTTCTCGACTCCTTCCAACACTCACTTCCCCGCCACAAAAATTTCTCCTCTTGCGACGACCGACCGCGAGACGATTCCATCATCCTTCCAACGCTTCCCGTGTTAACAATGTCCGCTCGCACTCCAATGGACGCGCCGTGCGTGCTTGAGGCGCGGCTTCCCTACCGCTGCAGGGCACGCATACTCCCTGCTCTACCGCTTGAGAGTACCAAGCAATACAGAGAGCGATATTCGACATCCTGTAACAGGAAACGATATACTGGAAATGCTTGGGTCCAGCGAAGAGATATCGAAAACACCAGGATCTGACAACTGCATAGTACACGTCGGTCGCGGATGCATACATCGATTGCGGCCATCATTTCAGCCACGCCCCCACCAAGCAAACTCTTCCATCAGTCCAATGTTGATTGGCATATCGAAATTCCAGATGAGTCCTACGCTAACAGCGCCATCACAACTCCAATAGAATGAAAATCCCATCCCGACATTATGGACGTCTGGCCCTTGGCTGCAGAGTTTATACTTCAGGAGACACAAGATCGAGACTGGGTTGCTCTTAACTGTGCGCTGCGACAATCGAATGACTCTCACGCCCAAGTTGAACCAACAGGCTCGATATCTGCCTTAGACGATCCTACAGCGGATCCTACAGCGGCAAGGTCAGTCCTCGAGTTTGCAAATGCTGTTAGCCTAAAATAACTACGCCGAAATTATTTCTTTACGTTTGTCTGTAGGAGCTATATCAACTTTAGTGTATACTATATCCTTAGTATAGAAGTAAGTAAAAATAAAAATACTATAATTAGGACCTATTAAATATAGGATTTTTAGGATTTTATAATAGCTAGTAGAGTAATAATTTAAACTAATAAACTTATTAAACTGTAATGGCAACAACGCTATACTAAAATTATAAACTAGTTATATTCTATTAGTATTTAAAACTAAAGAAAAATAGTATCTAATTTCTTTTACTACTAAATTTAGTACGCTTTAGAAATATTAATTAAAAAGTAAAAGTATTTCTAGATCTTAATCTAGGGGTATAAACGTAGTAAAAAAACTCTATTAAATACTAAACTATATACGTAATAATTAAAAGCTAAATAAAAGCTAACTTTAAAGGATAATATCTATTTAAATAGCTACTTAATTAAATAATAAGTATACCAGTAGGCTAGTAGTTAGTATTAAACTAGTAATTTATATTAGTAGGTACTTAGTAGGTACTATAGGGAGTAGATAACGTAATATAATTACCTGCGTATAGTATATAATAATAAAAAAACTATATAGGAACCTCTATAACTTTTTTATTATTAAAGTTACCTAATTACTATATTTAATATTAAAAAGTTTAAATAGTATTTACGCTTTACTATTAAGACTAATAAAGTATTAAAAAATAAAATATAAGTAAATCCTCTATATAATCTCTATATAGTTATAAATAAATACTTATACTTTTATACTTTATAGATTACTAAATTAAAAATTAAAGACGTTAAATTATATAAAAGTAATTTTATTTAGTTTAAGTAGCGCGTATACTTCCCTTAGCTAAGTATAATAGCCCTTACTATATTTAAAATTAATATTATTACCTAAATATATAGTAACACAGCTATTTATAAGTAGTATATATATTAAATAAACGCCCTTACTACCTTATATAATACTATTAATAGGTTACTTTAAAAGTATATAATAATTATTACTAAAAATATAAAAAAGCTAGTAGTATATTATAAAAATAGAATTTATAACTTTAAGTTATAATTAGAGTAAGTATAAAGTATATACTTATATATATATAGAAAGAGGGACTAGGTAAAAGTAAAAATATAGGAGAGTTGCTAAGCATAGATACTTATAGTAGGCGGTAGTAGTAGTAGTATCTTAAGGCGTATAATTTTTTAAATTAGAAATATTAATATTATACTTATTATAGAAGTTTTTTATATAATTTATTATTATAATTTTACTATTGTAAATAATTTAATAACGTTTTAGCTATTAATTTTAAAAACTAAGAATACTATTTTTAAATACTAACTTACTATAAAATCTTTTTAAATATTTAGACACTGGCTTAAGGGTAAATACTATTTAGGTTTTTTATTTTAATTAGCAGATATACTAATAGTAACTTAAATAAATAAAACTATAATAGAGTATATTTTCTATTCTAGAATATAATATAACTGTAATTTTTTATTTTTAATACTAGTATTATATAGACTTAAACTAAAACCGTTTTACTAGTAGTAAATTTAATATTTTATTTTTATCCTCTATAAACTTATAAATAAAATTTTTTTTTCTCTTTTACTACTCTATATATCCACTATTTTATTTAAACTAGAAGTCTTATCTATTAATTTTTTATTTATTTTTTAACCTCCGTTAGTACCGACACGATATATAGTAATATTTATTAATTAATAGTTTTTTTTTAAATAAGAGTTAATATACTAAATCTAATGTAGAAAATAAAATTAAGTTAAATATAAATCTAATATATACTAAAAATAAAATATAGCTTTCTAGTTATAAAAATTATTTTTTTAAGTACTATTTTTATATATTTATATATTAATTAAATAAAATAGTATAGCTGTAGTGGCTGTGTAGGCAACTAAAAAAAGTTTTAAAAAAAAAGAAGTATATATATACCTTTATATAATACTAACTTTAATAATTAGAAATATATAGTAAATAAGAGTATATAAATAAGAACTATAAAAATAGTAGTACTTATCTACTTTTTTTTTTTTTTTTTTAAATAAAGCTACGTTTTTAGCGTAGTACCTATATTTTAAAAGAAATAACTACTAACTATTATAGGGATTCCTATAAAACAGCTCTGTAATATTCTAGATATAATAATAAAAAATAGAAACAGCGCGTAGTTATATATTAACGCGTTATGTTAAGGACGTGTTTATTATATTTAATTATAATAAGTTAAAATAGCGATATATAAGTAAGTGTTACCTTTTAACCTAGTACGTAGTATCTATTTATAAAAGAAAGAAATACTATAGTAATAACTCCTTACTATTACTAATATACTATAAAATATTAATATACGCCGGCGTCTCCGGTACTATATATATATATATATATAAAATAATAAAAAAAGTATAACTAGCAGCCTACTATGCTAGGTAACTATATTATACTTTTTACTAGATATTTATAACTATATACCGTATATTACATTACAATAGCTAAACAACCTTATAAAAATAATAAGTATAATACTTAGTATTCTACTAAGTATATCCGCGTACTAAAGAAAATCCTTTTACTAGTAATTTTTAAAAAGCTTTAGGACACCGCGGTAAGTCTTAAGCTATTTAAACTATTTAAGTAGCTAAGTAGTATAGAATAAATAGTAAAGGTAATATTTTTAGACTACAACTTTATAATTAAAATAGGTAAGTATACGCTATACTTATACGAGTACAGTAATAGCAATTATTACTAACCTATATAGTAAATAAAGGCTATATTACCGATACTAACCTAAAATACGTTTTTAAATAAAAGTAATAGCTTCTAGTTATACTAGATAATTAGGACAACCCCGACTACGCTAAGTTTAAGAATAAGATAGCGCAGTACGCAACGATAATAATAACTTTAGTATAATAGCTATAGAACGCGAATAAGCTAGTAAAGAGAGTATTAGTAATAATATAAAAAGAGCTATATATAAGATAGTAAATATAACAGACAAATATAAAAATAAACGTAATAATAATATATAAAGGAGTAGGAAGGGGAGCGTTATAAAATGCCTATAAGTATAGGTAAGATAATATATAACAGTTTAGGTATAAAAAGAAATAGATAGTTAGTATTAAAAAAAAATAAAAAAGTCTCTTTCTTATTATAAAATACCTTTTAATAAGCACTACTATTATAACCTATTAGACCTGACCTGTTACGGTTAAGCCCGACTTATCTACTTAATTATATTAAAAATTAATAGAATTAGTAAGCTACTTATTTAATACTAGTCTATAATATATACTAAAATATATATTATTAATATAATATAAATACTAAATATACTTTTAAAAAATAATTTTATATATAACAATATTTATTAGTACTTTATATATATATTTTTTAATTAGCTACTTAATTAATACTATATAGAAATAAAAAAAAATACTAAAAATCTAAAAAACTAAGTGTACTAAATTTTTTTAAATATACTAATAGGTGTTCCGTCTAATATATAAAAGAGTAATAAGTATAAAATTAAATAAAAAGATAAATAAAAGTATATATAAAATATAAAGATTTTGTTTTCTTTTAAAGAACTTATATATTTATATTATATATTTATATATTAATCGAACAAATAGTGTGGCTGTAGTGGCTCGGGGCGACTAAAAGGGGTTTTAAAAAAAGGAGGAGTATGTGTATGCCTTCATACAAGAACTTATATATATTAACTTTAACTTAGGGATTAGATACTAAGAAAGGTAGTAAAAAAGTATAACTAAAAGTAAATAGATCGGGATAAGGTCTATATATATATATATAAAACAAGACTCTAGTACTATAAATAAATCTAGTAGTAATTAAAAAATAGTACCTATATAGACACTATAGAATATAAGCCTAACTCTATATATAACTTAGTAATTTTATAGTAAATTAGCTATAGACTCTTTTTAACCTTTACTATTACAGGGAAGTAAAAAAAAAATAATTAAAAAAAATAGCTTTTTTAAATATTTATATAAAATTAATTACTAAGTCTAAAAATACGTAAATAATACCGTTTTAAAGAGAATATTATAGTAAAAAGTATAGAGATTTTAATTACTACTTATTAACTACCTATAATAATCTATAATTATCTAAATATAGTTATTTTTTAAACCTATTTTTTAGATTCCTATAACTTTATAGATAGTATATATATATAACTAAAATATTAACTATATTCTTTTAGGTCTAGTATAGGTCACGTAATTATATTTTTAAAGTAAATTAGTAATCTAATAATAAAATTATATTAATAATTAAAATTTAGCTTCTACTTATAAAATTACTAATTACGTAAGATATTAATAATATTATAGTATATAATAATATCTATTTAATTTTAAAAACCTAGACCCCTATTTCTTTAATATAGTATACCGACAACAACTATTATAATTTATTAATTACTTTTTTAACTTTATTTTTATAAAATAAAATAGATATTATATTTATATCTATTACTTTTCGCTTTGTCTATACACAGGTAGTATAGCGTTTAATAATAGTTAATATTTTTTATTTATAATTATAAATTCTTCCTTGCCTATAATAACATAATAACTAAATACGTTTTATATATTTATTTAGTTTATATACTAAATATACCTATATATATAAGCCCCCTTAAAACTTTTAAATATTAATTACTTTTAGTATCTCTACCTACTAAAGACTTTACTATCCCTTACTCTTTACTTATCGCCCTATAGGCTCTAAGCTTTAAGCTTAAAATATTTTTACTTTTACTGCTAGTACGCCTAGTAGTACTTTATATAGCTACGCGTTATAGTCTAGATTATATATCTTTATTATAAATAATATATTAACGCGCTAACTCTCTATTATTTATTACTAATATAGTACTACTACTTTTACTATTACTATTATCTTTACTTTTACTTTTACTTTTATCTTTATTGCTATTGTTTTTATTTTTATATAAACTAGCACTACTAGCCCTAGATTTTCTAATTTTATTACCTCTACTATTATTAGCGTTAGTATTATAATTTTATTTATTTTACTATTTACCTTACTATCTACGATTTTTTAGTATTAACTAATACTTAACTTAAAAAACTTAGTAATTACGTTAATATAAAATACTTCGTAGTATTAAGAAGGACTTCTTATATATTACTATCTAGATAAAATATAGCGAGAATAGTTTATATATTTAGTATAGTTAGTATATTAAAATTTATTTAAATAAGTATAGTATCCGCTAAAATAAGAATTAAAAAAGTAAAAAGAGTTTTAAAAAATAATATTTTAGTAAGTATAGGAGTAGGAGGACCTTTAAAGAATAATATTTTAGTAAGTATTTTTTTAATAAACGTTTGGCTGTGTTAACTATAAGAGAAAATAGAGGAGAGATATATAGGTAGTAGTAGTAACTACTACCTATATATCTCTCCTTTAAAAATAAATATAGCGTCTGTACTAGACTTTTTAAACTAGACTTTTTAACTTTTTTAACTTAACGTTTTTTAAGGGGGCGCGACGCTATACCTTTTTTAATCTAGCCTTAACTAACTTTTTTAATATATTAAGTATAAAGGTATATATATATTCTTTCTTTTTTAAAACCGCTTTTAATTACCTATATAGCTACTATAGCTACAACCTTTTATTTAATAAATATATAAATATAAATATTTAATATAGTACTAAATTTAATAAAACTTAAATTTAAAGTTAATCTTTTTTAAAAGTAAATACTTTTATTCTAATAATTATATTTACTTTATAAGTATATCTAATAGTATTTATAACACTATATAATATATTAATAATATATTTAAAATAATAATAATATAATTAAAGCTAAATAGGACAGAGTTTATAAAGTAATTTAAAGATAAAAAAGAATTATTAATAAAGACTTAATTAATAGCCATAAATATAAAATAAAAAAGTATTATTAAAAAATAGCCTAAATATTCTATAAAATATATTATAAAGGGTTTAAAAAGAGAAGGTTTATAATATTAATATAAGTAAAAAGAAAATTATATATAGGGTGGTGGAAAAAAAGACTAATTAAAAAAGATATCTTTTTTAAAGTACTATAACTTTTTAATTAGTAAGTCTAAAAATACAAAAAAAATACTATATTAAAAAGAAAAACTAGCGGATCCTATTTACGTTATTATAAGTTACTTACTAGTGGGTTTAAGAGTAGTGAACAATTAGTAAATATAAAAAATATTTAAAGTTCTACTTTAAATTAGTATAACTTTTTATTTAAGATATAAAATTAGCTTATTTTTATATATAGTTAAATACATACTCTATTATATTAGTATATTAATTATCTTTATAGTTAAATATATTAATTATATAATTATTAATAGAAGTTAAATTTTCACATTTTTAATAATAAACTAGTAAATAATATATTACTAGTACTTAGTATAGTACCCTTTAGTTTCTATAACCGCCTTATAATAGTTAGGGAGAAATAAAATATAATTATTAATAACTTTTTATAGTATATTATTCTACTCCTCTATAATAGCTCCTTTAAAAGGCTCTATACTATTTAAACTAAATCCTATACCTAAATTAGCCTTTTTATTTTTATTTAGTCTAGATTTTAAATAACCCTATATAGTTTCTATAGGGGCTCAATTAGGAATATAGACTAAATCAGAATAAAGTTTAATTTTATTATTTTAAAACTACGTTAAAACGTCCGTAGTTTTATAAATTAGGTCGTTATCTTATTATAATTATTGATTTAAATTAATATTAATATAAAAATTATAATTATAATATAATAT
The DNA here is from genome assembly GCA_030770415.1 of Pleoardoris graminearum. NCBI lineage: Eukaryota > Fungi > Ascomycota > Dothideomycetes > Pleosporales > Didymosphaeriaceae > Pleoardoris > Pleoardoris graminearum. The sequence goes on along the minus strand of JASEKS010000077.1, from coordinate 20,874 downwards.
AGTAATATATATATTATTATATTATTTTATTAATAAAAAAAGGGGTATAAAAACTTTATAAAACATACTACTTTTTATAGTTAGTTTAACTTTAGGTATAAGAATTTTACTAATATAGTCCTTACTAGTAAAAATAGTAAAAAAATTTAGTATTTTAATAAATACTAAATTATTTTTACTTTCTATTAAAATTGCACCCTAAACTTATAAAGTAAGATCTTATCTTATAAAATAATAAATATAATTAATATTATAAAATTGTAACTATAGCTTAAAAATAGATAAAAAGTTATATATTTTAATATTTTAAAAAATTAAAATAACTTACTTCGTAATTAGTTAATAGATAGTTCTTATTTAATTTTATTATTACTTTTTTTTTATAATATTATTTACTCTGTTATCCCCTTTATGTTACTAACTTATTAAAAAACATTATTTTTTTAAATATATATTTTTAATATTTTTATTATTCTCTTAAGTATATTTTAACCTTTTTATAGCGTTTACTTTATTTATTATTAGTTTTTTTTACTTATATTAATAGAGTAGTCCTCTTTTTTTAAAAAAATTTTATAAAGACTATATTATAATATTTAGACTATTTTCTATTAATAGTCTGTTATTTTGTTTTTTAGAACTTCTAGTTAAGTCTCTATTAATAATTTTTTTCTCTCTTAGAGTTAACTTTATAACTCTACCCCTTTTAATTTTTTTTATATTATAATTATTTTCTTTTTTTTAATTCTTTTTATAGCGTTATAAATACTTTACTATAGCTTCTTTAAAGTAGTAGTAATAAAAAAAAAGAATTATTTACTTTTAAAAGAAGTTTAACTTCAGATTTAAGTTTTAAAAAATAAAGCACTATTTTAAGAAAATAGAAGTTTAGATTTATAAACGTAAAAATATTTTTTAATATTAATAATATATTACGTAAGTAGTAATTATATAAGCTTAAACTAAATTTTTATTATGAATATAATTTTATTATTAGATTACTAATATACTTTAAAAATCTAGTTACGTAACCTATACTAGGCCTAAAAGAGTATAGGTTAAATTTTAGTTAAATATATTTACTAATTAAAAAGTTATAGAAACCTAAAATATAACTTATAAAATTATTATATATAGATAATTTTAGGTTATTACACGTAATTAATAAGTAATAAATAAAGGTATACACATACTCCTCCTTTTTTAAAATCCCTTTTAGTCGCCCCGAGCTACCACAGCCACACTATTTGTTCGATTAATATATAACTATAATAAGTAATAAATAAAATCTTTAAAATATTACTTATAATATTCTCTTTAAAACGGTATTATTTACGTATTTTTAGGCTTATTAATTAATTTTATATAAGTTTTTAAAAAAAGTATATTTTTTAATTAGGTTTTTTTTTACCCCCCCAGTAATTAATATAAGAAAATACTAAAAAAGATAGAATATACAAAAACATAAAATATATTAAAAATATAAATATTTTTTAAAAAAAAATTATAATAAGTTAGTAATACTAGTTTTAATAAAGACCTAAAGCTTTTAGAGTTATAATAAAATAATTAATATAGTATATTTTATTTTATTAAGTTATATATCTAGCTATTTATTTTTATTACTTTAGACCTATTGGCTATTATCTCTAATTTAAATTTTTTTTAATATATAAGCGTTATCTACTTACTACGCTTTTATAATATTATATACCCGTAGCTCTATACTATATCTAAAACTTTTTTTTTAGGGTTATTACTATAATATTACGTAACTCTAGACTAGCTATTTAAACTTTTACTACGTAATTATTAATACTAATATATTCTAATAAGCTTCTTATATAATAATTATAATAACTTTTTTACTAGCGCTAACAACCTATAACCTTTTTAGATAAATAGTAATTAAAGTATTAAAATATAATATAGTACTCCCTATAAAATTTCTTAATTTTCTTATAATAACTACTAACTTTCTAATAGTAATTACCTATATTACTACCTTACAGCGCTATAGTATACTCTTTTTTTATTACTTACTACCTACTTTACTTTTATATATACCTATATTTTTACGTCTAAACGATTTTAACTACTTTAATAAGCTTTTTTTACTAGAGTTTTACATTCTTTACTACTTTAAGAAAGTTTTTTTAATTATTATTAAAATACTATTATTACTACTATTATTACTACTACTATTACTACTACTACTATTATTACTACTACTATTATTACTACCGCTGCTTCCGCTATTCTTTATTTTAGAGAAAAGAGTTTTACTTTTTTTACACTATTATATTATAATGTCTACTATATTATTATATAATTTAAAATGGATTTTAACGTTCTTATAAGTATTATTAAGATTAAAAATTATATCGTTTTTAAGTAAAAAGAGGTGTATTAGAATTAAATTAGTTAAAATTAAATTATAATAATAAACGTTAACTAAAGAATCTAGTTTATTAAATAGGCTAGCCCTTTATATAGTATTAAAGTAAAAGTTAGAGTAGTTTTTAACGTAATTTAGCTAGTTATTACTATTAGTAAAAGCTTATATTATACGCTAGAGGTTATTTAGTAAACTAATTATTAGATACTAAATATTAACGTTATAAATATAATAATAATAAAAGATTTTTAAACTTTAAGTATATAGTATTTATAAGAAGGAGAGAAAGTTACTATATTTACTATTTTAAACGCGCTCTATATAGTTCCTATATTTATATATTAATCGAACAAATAGTGTGGCTGTGGTGGCTCGGGGCGACCAAAAGGGGTTTCAAAAAAGGAGGAGTATGTGCATGCCTTCATATATAGTTCCTATTTTTATAATTTTACCCGTAATAAACTATTACTATTTTATAATTATTGCCTTACCGTTGTTACCGCTATAGTCTAATAAGTTATTAACTTAAGATATTACTCTACTAACTATAATATTTATAAAAATTCTATATTTAATAGGCCCTAGTTATAGTGCCTCTAATTTTTATTTACTTTTATATTATAAGTAAAAACGTAACGTATACTAAGTTAATATAGCTCTTATAGATAAATATTAAAAAATACTATATTTAAAATTATTTACTTTACCTTTATATAGATTCTTTAAAATACTTTACTATTTTTATTTAAAATTTCTATTTAGTTAGAAAAGTTTTATAAATTATTAGTTTTTATAGTAAACTTTTTAAAACTATTATTATATATTACTTTATACTTTAAGTATTTAGTAGGTATTTAAAGGTACTAGTAATACTAGTTTTTTATTTAATATATAAGGCGTTCTACTCTATTATCTATACTTTAGTTAAATTTTTAGTCTTTTAGTAATAGTTACTATAAATATATATTACTTTTAAGTTGTCTTAGGTATATTATTATATAATATTAAGCTAAAAATAATATAAATATTACCTATATTACCCTACGCTAGTTGCAGGAGGTTAGTAATTATAATTTTAACTTTTTTATTATTTTTTTTATTTATCTATTTGATATATATCTTTTATAGTATGCACTATAACAGTTTATATTTTTATTACTAATAAGTTATCTATTTTACAGTTTATTAGATATATAAAAGTCTAGTATTATAATTAATAAAATTTACTATTGTACGCATTATGCTGTGTACTATAAATATAATATTTTTTTTTCTCTTTTTTTTATAAATACCTATTTACTATAGTATTAATTATAATAGTAGATATATAAGTATAAGTTACTATATAGAGTAATAAATTATACTAAGCTATAATTCTATTAAATACTATTAAGTAGTTATTACGTACCTATTTTAGTACTATTTCTTTTAATTAGGCTTAGCGTAGTATTCTTTAAAAGCTAGTTATTAGTTTATATAATATATTTAGTACTTTCTTTCTTAATTTAGTAGTTACTAATAGTAACTTTATTATATAAAAAAAAGTTAGTAATAAAAATAAAATAAATTAGAAAGAAGTATTATAAAAAAGAAATAATAATAAACTTAAAAATAAACTAGCTATTAGCTTATTAGAGAGTAAGTTATAATAATATTTTAATATATTAAAATATATTACTTCTTATATATTTTTAAACTATAGTTTTATATTTTTAAAATTTATTATATTAATTATTTTATTACTTACTACTTAATATTATAAGCTTAGTACGCTATTTATTTAAAAAATAAAAGTAATTTAGTATTTACTAAAATACTTAATTTATTTTTTTCTTTTACGAGTAAAGACTATAGGAAAAAATTCTTATATTTAAAATTAAACTAAAGATAATTAGGAGTAAGACACTTAGTAGATCTTTTAGTACTTTTTTAAATATAATAATCTAGTCTTAATAGAGACCTAGAGGGTTTAGAATTATAATAAGATAATTAATATAAAATATTCTATTTTATTTAGTTATATACCTAGCTATCTATTTTTATTACTTTAGACCTACTAGCTATTATCTCCTTATTGTCCTTATAGCCTAATTTAAAGAATTTTTTAGTATTTAGGTTTAGCGTACCTACTTCGCTTCTAAAATATTATATACTTATAACTCTATAATATACCTATAGTTATCTAGTCTATTTTTATATAAATCCTTTAAGTTACTTTACTACTTTTATATAAAGTTCTTATTTAATTATAAAAGTCCTATAAGTTATTAGTTTTTATAATAGACTCCCTAAAACTATTATTATATATTACCTTATATTTTAAGTATTTAATAGGTATTTAAGAGCACTAGTAATACTAGTTTTTTATTTAATTTATAAAGTAGTCTGCTATATTATCTATATTTTAGTTAAATCTTTAGCCTTTAAGTAATAGCTGGTATAAGTATATACTATTTTTTAGTTATATTAGATACACTATTAAATAGTGTTAAGCTAAAGGTAGTATAAATATTATTTATGTCGCTCTACGCTAGTTATAGGAGGTTGCTTATTATAACTTTAACTTTTTTATTATTTCTTTTATTTATCTATTTAATATATACTTTTTATAATATATGCTATAAGTGCCTATAATATAAATACTTATATATATATTACTAGCAGGTTGACTATTTTATAGTTTATTAGATATATAAAAGTCTAGTACTATAGTTAATAAAATCTACTATAGGCAGCGTAATTTACACTATAAATATACTATTTTTTTTCTCTATTTTTATAAATACCTACTTAGTATTAGTTATAATAGTAAATACGTAAATATAAGTTAGTATAAAGTAATAAATTACTAAGCTGTAAACCTATTAAATATTATTAAGCAGTTATTACGTGCCTATCTTAGCGTAGTACTTTTCCTAATTAAAATTAGTATAGTATTTTTAAAAGCTAGTTATTAGGTTCTATAGTATATATAGCACTTTTTGTCCTAATTAGATAATTATTAATAGCAACTTTATTACATAAAAATTATAATAATAATAATAATATATATATATAATTATATTATACTATAATTATAAAATTTATATTATTATTAATTTATAGTAGTAATTCTAATTAGTTAATAGTTTTATTTATATAATAATAGATATTTTAAACTAGTTTAAGAATAATTACAGTTTTTTTTCTTTATCTAGTGTATAACACTAATTTAGTCGATATAAAACATATATAAGATTATTTAAAATCTAGACTAAATAATAATAAACAGTCTAATTTAGATATAAAATTAAGTTTAAAAAGTATAGAAGCTATTAAAAGATCTAGTTTTAAAATATATAATAAAATACTATAAAAATTTATTAATAATTATATTTTATTACTTTCTAGCTATTATAAAATATATATAGAATCTTAAGAATACTATAGTAAGTACTAGTAATATATTATTTACTAGTTTATTATTAATAATTTAAAAATTAAACTTTTATTAATAATTATATATATAATATATTAATATATAAAGATAATATAAATACTAATAGAAGATAGTGTCTATTATTATATATATAAAAATAAGCTAATTTAATATCTTAAATAAAAAGTTATAATAACGTAAAATAAAATTAAAAGGATTTTCTATATATACTATTTTTTTATCCCTAAACCCCTTAATAAGCAGCCCCTAATAGAGTAAATAAAATTTACTATTCTTTTTCTTTAAAACGCCATTTTTCTCGTATTTTTTATCTTACTAATTATAAACTTATTTTACATTATAAAGGCATCTTTTTTAATAAGTCTTTTTTTTTTATATATAATTATAATACTAATAATAATTTATTAGTAAAATTTTTATATTATTAAAAATTATTATCTTAATATATTATTATTTAGTTATTATTTTAATATTAAAAAAAATTAAATAAATTTTTTTAATATAATATAATAATAAATATATTTTATTATATATTAAATATTTATATATATTCTTTCTCTCTTTATAAAATAACAATATTTTACTTTAAAAAATAAAAATCTATATTTATATTATATAACTTTTTAATTAATTAATAAGATATTAAAATAATTAATATATACACCTTTTATATAAAATTATTAAATATTATAAAATTATATTTGATTTTAATCAATTTAAAAAGAATATTAAATATTTAAATTTTTATAATAATAAGTTTTAATAATATATAAATTATTCTAGTATATTATTAGTAGTATATATTTATATTTATATTTATATTTATATATTAATTAAACAAATAGTGTGACTGTAGTGGCTCAGGGCAACTAAAAGGGGTTTTAAAAAAGGAGGAGTATATATATACCTTTATTTATTTTTAGTAATATTAATTTATCTATATAATATTTTATTTATAATATAATATATATTTATTTAAAAAAAACTACACAATAATATTAAATAATTAAAAAGTTATAGGACTTTTAATTTTTAAAGCTTTTTTAAAAAGTATATACTATTTTTATTAATTAATATTATATATTAAATTATAATTATTTTATGTTTTATAATTATAAATATATAGAGTATAAAGGCATACATATACTCCTCCTTTTTTAAAATCTCTTTTAGTCGCCCCGAGCCACTACAACTATACTATTTATTCAATTAATATATAAATATAAATATATAAATATATATAAAATATACTAATATATAATAATTTTAAAAAAAGTATTAAAAAGAATAGCGTAAGTATAAATTTATAAAACTTTAAAGCGAAAAATATATTTAGTTTAAGTAATATAATATAATATATTATTAATATAATATAATACTAACTAAAATATTATATAATATAAATATATAAAAACTATTTCTAATTTTAAAAAATTTTAACTTTAAAAATTTTTATAATAAAAGTTTTTAAATAAAGTACTATAGTCTTATATTATTAGCGGCGCGTTAATATTAGGGTACGTATTATCTATCTCTACGCACTATTTTAGCACAGTACTTTATATAGGCTGTGTATAAATATTATAGTATAGAAGGTTAGGGGGGACACTATATATAAGAAGGGGGGCACTAACTATATTTTATCTAGTTAATAACTGTAATTGTAGAAGGGTATAAAAATAAAATAAAATTATACGCAGTAAACGAAACAATTAATAATAAAATTAGTATTATTATAGTTTTACTACTATTAACTAGAAGATTAAGCTTAAAACTTTAAAGAATAACTAGATACTAACTACGACTCTAAGTATAGAGGAAGAAGAAAGTTAAAATAAAAAAATAATATCTACGTCCTAGCACGAAGAGTAGAATATTAATTATCTTTTAATAATTATATAGTATACTATATACTAAAAAGCGCTATTATATATTTTAGTAAAATAATTTATTTATTTTTTATTTACTAATTTTAATACGCCTTCTTCTTATTTATTAACTTAATAAAGTCTTATATAGTCTTTTTATAAAATTCCTTATATATAAATTTTTTTTTTAAAAATACTATTTAATTATTATTATAAGTTAGTTAAATATAAAAATTTTTAATTAAATATATTACTTATTTAGGCCGAGCGAATACTACTTACTATACTAAAGATATATTTATTTAAATAGCTTTAGTACTTATAGACGCTAATTTTTTTTTAAAAATAAGTTAAGTATAAATTAATTTATTTAAGTTATAATAGTATTTATTATATATATTTATAATTTTATTACTATATTTTAGATAAGCTTTAGGTTAGATTTAGTACTAGTAGTAAAAAAAAATTTTTAAGTAACTTTATAAATATTAGTATAATAATTAAAATTATTATAACTAATAAAGTAAAATCGCGTTAAAAATATAAAAAATAAAAGATTAATAAATATAGTTATAGTAAAAATTTATATATTTTTATATACTATTTTCTACGCGTACTATAGTTCCTCCCTAAAGTAATAGCCTTAATACTAACTTTATTAAATTAAATTATTTTTATAGCGCTACTAACTTGTGCGCGCGCGTATTGAAGCCTAGAGGGAAAAGGGTAGGACGTTTGTTGGACGGTGGGTGGCGGTCTGGCATCCTAGCAGAACTCTATGTCTTGCAGCAGCAATGCAGCACACAGCCGTGTCGCAAAACTGCTGCTACTCTCAGGCAATGTTTGGCTAATGTAGATGCACAGATTTTGTGTACAAAGTGTATGGAAAAGAGGGTGTTGTGGCCGGTGGATCATGCAGACGGATCATGGCCCTGATGTTCCTGGACGGATCGGTGGACTCTTGGCGGGATGGCAGGTCACATGATCTGGCGACATGGGTTCGTTAGCGTTGCCCCACTTCGCGCTGTTATCCTGTCCACCGCCAGTTCGGTACCAGAGATCGTAACAACAGCTAGGCAAAGTCAGCCTTGCGCGGGGAGCCTCCCGAAAACATTTTTAATTCGCGATAGTTGCCCTTCTTCTAATTGTCTGTAATATTGGACTTGTTTCCCAGCATATACCTACTTCAATTGCACTTCGGGAAGCACCATGGACGTCTCGCTTTGCGGAGATTGTAGCGACTTCTTCCAGAGCAATCACCACGATAGCTGTTACGGCGACGAGAGCTGGCGACGTTTTAAGGACAGCTTAGATTGTGAGAGACCCATCTCTCGAGTTATACAGACAGCCGGTATGGGCTGCAATGTGTGCGAGATTGTCGTATGCAAATTCAGATCTCTTAAGTCAGATCTACTGGCCGTCGCCCAGAAGAACGGCGAATCTGTTACATTCCGAGTGGTTATTGAGGAATATTACAACACAAACCTGCAGTGGCAAGAGGATATCGACAGACCCTTTCTGCGGGTCACTATCTCTCAAGAAGAGATCAAGTTCCGGTTGTGGCGCATTTCAAAAACCCACGAAGCAGGCTGTGGAGTGAACAATGATGATCAAAGCACAGGGTCAGAAAGCAGCTTCTTAAGAGCAGAAAAATGGTTGCGCAAGTGCATGCACGATCATGACAACTGCAACAGCGTTGATACTCTGGGGGACTGGGCCCCTAGTCGGCTGCTCGATATAGGACCGGCAACAAACCCATTTCCCACGACAATCAAACTCAGAAAAACCGACAGCTGGCGGAGGTCGGTGCACTATACTACCTTGAGCCACTGTTGGGGTTCTGTGCAGCCCTTCAGGCTGTTACGGAGCAATCTGAGTGAACTCATGGATGGAATATCTATAGATGCCTTGCCGAAGACCTTTCAGGACGCCATCTATGCTACTTGGAGGTTTGGGATCCAGTACCTCTGGATCGACTCTCTATGCATCATCCAGGACTCGAAGAAAGACTGGAATGTCGAATCGTCTCTGATGACCCAGGTGTATGGCAGATGCCTGTTGAATATTGCAGCCACTTCCTCAAACGATTGTACCGGCGGCCTATTCCAAAATCGACCACCTTCTTACTTGGGCTCACGCTTCATATCGGTAGAGAGCATGACAGATGGCTTCAAGTCATATTACCAGTTATGGGATCAGAACGTCTGGCCTGCCAGCTTCGAATCCGCCAAACTTAACACTCGCGCATGGGTAATGCAGGAGCGCCTACTGTCACCGCGAACACTGGGCTTTGCCAAGGCACAGCTTTTTTGGGAGTGTAGATGCGACCGCTATTCTGAAGAATTTCCTTTTGGGTACCCTTCCGAATTATATGAACGACGCCAAAGGGACTTTCCGCAGCCTGGGATACAAGATAAGCTGAAGACTCATTCCCTGAACCACCATGCGGACAGTCGATTCGAAGACGACCACGCCCGACGCCTGAGTCTTGCATGGCATAATTTAGTTATGCATTATTCGAGGAAGGAAATGGCGTATGAGCAGGATAAACTGCCTGCAATCAGTGGGATTGCTTCTTTGTTCGCGCAGCAACTGGGAACGGACTACCTCGCTGGGCTATGGAGGTCTACTCTTCTAAGTGACCTCCTCTGGGAAGCTAATCCCGGCGACTCCGCTATGAAACAACCTCTAGAGTACCGAGCCCCTTCATGGTCATGGGCTTCCGTGAACTGCCCTGTGAAGTATCTCCCTGGATGGATTGCGTCACCCGAAGTAACAGTCATCGAGGCAGAGGCACAGCTCGTTTTGGAAAGAAGTCAATTCGGCAGGGTATCAGATGGGTACATTCGTCTCAGTGGAAAGCTCATGCATAATCTGACTGTTTCCCCTTACCGTGGACATTCCTACGCCTTGCAGGCCTGCGGCTCAGAGAGCCATTCAATAGCTGCGGAGTGCACGCCAGACCAGCTATTAGGACCCACAGACATGCAGCCCGAGATTTTCTGCTTGCCTGTGGGATCATCCTATGAAACCTCCCGGGCACTTGGAGACAAATTGTACGTAGGACTGGTCTTGGTAGCAGATGAATTACAACGTAGAGGCTACTACAGAAGATGGGGTATCTTCATATCACATCGGGGGTGGTTTGATGATACAGACAACCAAGCACCAAACCACCGATATACCAACGATGGACATAGCACAATTGTTCTCTATTGAAATAAAGCCTTTGGTCGTGTAGCTTCGGACCTTGTATAAAACGTTACTGTCTATTAATATTATAGAGGTTGCGATATTCTAGGGCGCGTTAAGGTATATATCTTTGTTAGAAAGACACTCTAAGCTTTTCCTAATATCCTTCGAGGTTAGGTTATACTTTCTTAGCTTAGATCGGCCAAAGTAGGTAGAGATATTATTACTAGTAAATCTAAAAGATAAGTATAAGAATATTAGATTACCTTCTTTGTCGTCGTCCTTAGAGAACGCTTTATAAAGTGGGGATATATCTTGAACGGATTTTATTCGTATCGCAGCTTTACCCCGACGTGGTAGGGCGTAGTAGTAGTGTATGAGAGGTGTAGCGAAATCGAACTGGGTAGAAGCCATTGTTAGCGACGTATTGAAAGCTGGATGCGATGATAGTACCAGGCTACTTGCAGACTTCAGGCGTCTCCACAAGGAATGCATCCATTTGCGCAAGCTTGGAAGCATGTGTATCTTACGTAGGGATCCAAAGTGGTGTTGCTTAGAGGCGCAATGAGCCTGCAGGTTGTAGACGTGCGAGGTCGCTGGTAGGACCGTATTCTTTGCGTGAACCTGAGTGATGAAGGCTAGTAAAGCAGGGTAAGCTGCGCTGCAAGCGTTTCTAGTCCCCGCTGGAGTTTAACGTGCCCCGCTATGCCCAAACACCGTTCAGCGCTAAAACTAAAATAGTAAAAAGCTTATATTAAGCACTACAGTACTATAATTACTTTATATAAAATATATATTTATCCTTTACTTAGAGTTTATAAGTTAAAGTAGAGAACTTACTTCTCCCTAAGACCTAAAACGCCCTTTTTTAACTAAGGCGGTATATACTACTATAACTATACTCTAGCTCTAGCTACTACAGCTACAGGTTAACTAAACATAATAGTAATATATAATATTAATTTCTTTATTTATATACGTAGCTATCTCTAGTCTATAATATTATATAAATATATAGTTATACTTCTCTATATTTTTATTATTTATAATAAATATACCCTACTACTACTATAGTAATCTATTAGTTAGTTTTTTAACTTTATTTTTATAAAACAGAAATTATTTTTATTTTTATTACTTTTTACTTTACCTATATATGGATAGTATAACGTTTAAGGCCGGCACTTATTTACTTAGTTATAGTTATTCTTTTTATTAAACTATTCCTTTATTATTAGTAAGTTAGTTATATAATTATTAGAAGTTTAGCTCCGGTAGCTATTTAATAGTTACTTTTAAAATTATAAAATATAACTAACTACGCCGTTTACTAATTAATTTATAATACTCTAAATATTATTACTTATATTTATTACTTTCTATATTTTATAAGCTTTTATATCCCTAAATATACTAATTTTATATAGCTATTCTCTTTATCGCCCTTCGCGCTTTGCGCTTAGTACTTAAAATAATTTTATACTTATATCTCTACGACCTATATAACCTTCTAAATATTCATAATATTATTTTTATTAGTTATTATTAATAGTATTTAGTTTTTATTTTTTTAGTAGTATTACGGAGGTCCTATATAACTAAATTTACTATTTTAGTATATTTACTTTTTTTAGCTTCTAAATTTTATTCTACTGTTTTTAGAGCTCTAGTATTTTAATTACTTTTTTAATTTCTATATAAATTATATTCCTAATATACTTATTTTTAATAGTATATTTAACCTTATAAATAATTAAATTATACTTATTTAGCTACTAAGTACTTAACTACTAAATAATTTTCTACTAAATCTTAGTTACAGTTTTTTTTTACAGTTATAATATTAACTTATACGTAAGATAGATTTTTATATAATTTACTTAAAATTATATAAACTTTAATAAATCTAACCTATATATAACGTACTAAAGTATATACTAGCTATTAATTACTACTACAATAATAAGGTAACTTATAATAGTAAAAACTATTATAAAAGAAGTATTATATATAAAATAGCTATAACTTACTTTATAGCGTACTTTTAATATAATATTCTTACTAAACTTTATTTTCTCTTTTATTAAAACTTTTTTTAGTAGAAGCGTACGTGCTACTACTATCTATAGTATAGCTAGTAGTTTACGCCTTTATTATTTCCTCTTTTATACGCCTCTTTGTATACGTATATATAGTAAAAATATATATATTTTTATACTATTACTATACTTTTAGGCTAGCCTATATCCTTTTTAATTTATTTTTAATAATTATTTAATAAGTATTGTATATAATGTTTAATAATAGTTAATATTTTTATTTATAATTATAAATTCTTTTTTAGATATAAAGATAACTATAACATTAAGTACACCTATTTACTAACCTATTTATCTAGTCTATTTTTTAGCATTACTTTACCTAACTTTTTTAACACATTAAGTATAAAGGCATATATATACTCCTCCTTTTTTAAAAACCCTTTTAGTTACCCTAAGCTACTACAGCTACACTATTTGTTCGATTAATATATAAATATATATCTAGTCTATACACTAATATATATATATATAGGCTCTTCTAAAACTTTTAAATATTAACTACTTCTAGTATTTTTATAAAGGTTCCTTAAAACGTTTTTACTTTTACTATTAGTATACCTAGTAGTATTTTACGTAACTATACTCTATACTCTAGACTACTTATTTTTATTATAAAACTAATATTAATACGCCAACTTTATATTTTTTTAAACTACTATAATACTACTATAACTAATCCTAAATTTTTAAATTCTATTACTTTTACTATTAATAAAGTTACTACACTAATTTTTTTTACTATCTATTTTATTATACTAATTATCTAATATTATATAAAATTAATAAATAGTACTTTTATAAAACTATATAATTATATTATATACACAATACTTTAGTAATATTAAAAAGAATTTTTTATTATTAAACTTTATTACTTTATAAGTAAAGTATAACGCGAATAGCTTATATATTTAGTATAGTTAGTAAATTAAAATTAATTTAAATAAGTACGGTATCTACAAAAAAAAAGGTAAAAAGTATAAAAAAAGTTTAAAAAAATATTTTAAAAAATATTTAGTAAGTATTTTTAAATATTTAGCTGTACTACTAATAAGGACAGACGAGAAATATATAGGTAGTAGTAGTAGCTATACTCTATAGTATTTTTTTTTAAAGAATATAGTGTCTATACTAAACTTTTTAACTTTTTTAACTTAACGTTTTTTAGGGGGGCACGCTAAGTACGTTAGTACGCTAGTATAATTTAGTACTACGCTATACCTTTTTAGTATTACTTTACCTAACTTTTTTAATATATTAAGTATAAAGGTATATATAGGGAGGCGACACAAAAAAAGAGTACTCTAAAAAGAGTAGTTTTAATAGTATAATAAATCTATTAATATTTAATTTAAAAATTTTAAAAAAACAATTTTTATAAAAAAAGCCCTAAAATATAATATAATAAAACTAAATTAGGCTTAGCGTATATATGGCCTTTTAGTTATATAGTCTTAAACCTAAGACTTTTTTATTACTTAATTTTACGTCTTTATAACTTTGTAACTATAGGATAAAATTAGTTATAAAATATATATATATTACTATTTTATATAAGTTATATATATTAATATTTATAATATAGTTTAATAATATTTTACTAGACTTATCTAATAGTTTATTTTAATAAAAGAATAGTAAAAATAAAAAAATTATATAATATATCTTACGTAATTATTATTCTAAATAATTTTATATATAATATTAAATAATTTACGTATAATGTATTGTGAATAATATATTATTATTACTAAATAATATATATGTAAAATTTAACTAACCTAATTAAATAATAATAAAATATTCGCTCTTTAGTATTTTAGATAGTCTAATATTTAAAATATAATATCTTTTATTATCTTTACTATATAAAAAGTTATTAAAAAGTAAAAGTATATCTAGACCTCGATCTAGGGGTATAAACGTAGTAAGGGAATTTTATTAAATACTAAACTATATACGTAATAATTAAAAGCTAACTTTTAGTAAGAGCTAACTTTAAAGAATAATATCTATTTAAATAGCTGCTTAATTAAATAATAAGTATACTAGTAGGCTAGTAGTTAGTATTAAACTAGTAGCCTATATTAGTAGGTACTTAGTAGGTATTATAAGGAGTAGGTAACGTAATACGGTTACCTACGCGTACTATATAAATAATAAAAAAACTATATAGAAACCCCTATAACTTATTTATTATTAAAGTTATCTAATTACTATATTTAATACTAAGAAGTTTAAATAGTACTTACGCTTTACTATTAAAACTAATAAGGTATTAAAAGATAAAATATAAATAAACCCTCTATACGATCTCTATATAGCTATAAATAAATATTTATACTTTTACACTTTATAGATTACTAAATTAAAAATTAAAAATATTAAATTATATAAAGGCAACTTTATTTAGTCTAAATAGCGTATATACTTCTTTTAGCTAGGTATAGTAGCTCTTACTATATTTAAAATTAATATTATTACTTAAGTATATAGTAATACGGCTATTTATAAGTAGTATATATACTAAATAAATATCTTTACTACCTTATATAATACTATTAATAAGTTATTTTAAAAGCGTATAGTAATTATTACTAAAAGTATAAAAAAGTTAGTAGTATACTATAGAAATAGAATCTATAATTTTAAGCTATAGCTAGAATAAATATAAAGTATATATTTATATACGCGTAAAAAGAGGGACTAAGTAAAAGTAAAAATATAAAAGAGTTACTAAGCGTAGGTACTTATAGCGGGCGGCGGTAATAGTAGTATTTTAAAATATATAATTTTTTAAATCGCAACTAGCAGAGGTGCCTAAAAAGACTTAAATTAATTAGTACTTTACTAAGGATCTTTTATTAGGAGCCTTTATTAGGAGCCTTTATTAGGAGTCTTTATTAGGAGTAAAATTATTTTTATAGAAGGAAAGTTAGTAAAAAGATTATTATTATTAAATTATTAAGTATTAGAAAAAGCTGCTGGTAACGGCGGTAGAAAAATTTTATATTAAGGGCCTTAGCGTTTTAGAAAATATAATATTATAGAACTAGATTAAACTATATTAAATAAAAACTATTAAAATAATAGTAAACTTTATATATTAATTTTAGTAAATATAACGTAGTTTTTAATACTTAGGTTACCTAAGTAGGGCCTGTTATTACCTTCTACCCAGGAGGGATATAAAAAGTTATAATACTTTAAATTAATCAGAAGTAAAAAAAAGTTTTTAGGTTATTACTAAGTTAATATAATAGTAAATTAAAAATTATTTTATTTTTAAACTTATTATATAGTGTTACTTTTATTTAGTATTTTAAATTTTTAAAAATAAATTATATATATAGTTTTTTAAACTAAAACTTTAAATTGTAAATTTAAGATACTAAATATTTAAATAAGAAATTAACCTTAAAGATATATTATAAATATTATATAGTAATTACTAATGTATATATAGATTATAGCTAATTTTATACGCTAGTTAAAAAGTTATAAAGACGTAAAAATAAGTAAAAAATAGCTTTTATATTAAAGACTATATAACTAAGACTATATATATACTAAGCCTAATTTAGTTTGATTATACTATATTTTATAATTTTTTTTATATATTATATTTTGTAAAAAATTTTAAATTTAATATTAATAGAGTTATTAAACTTTTAAAAACTAGTCTTTTTTAATTACTCTATTTTAATATTACTCTACTGTCGTCTTTTTAAACTTTTTTAAAGTAGAAATAATTAGAAAAATAAAAATATTTATTTTTAAAAGTATACTAACTTTATATATAACTTTTAAAAAATTTTATACTATTTTTAAAAAAATTAGAGTCTAGATTTATAAAATCTGTAATATATTATAATATATTACGTAAGTAGTAATTATATAGGCATATACTAAATTTTTAATAATAATATAATATTATTATAATATTCCTAATATACTTATAAAATATTATTAAGTAACCTATATAAGTCCTAAAAAGATATAGTTAAAATTTTTATTAAATATATTTATTAATAAAAAAGTTATAGAATTCTAAAAAAAAGAGTAATAAAATTACTATATTTAGGTAATTTTAATTTATTATACGTAATAGATAAGTAGTAAGTAAAATTTATTATAATTTTCTATAATTTTCTTTCTAAAACCTTATTATTTATATATTTTTTAGCTTAGTAATTAATTTTCTAAAACTTTTTTAAATACTCTTTTTTACTGTCACTCCCCCGTATAAGTAAGCTAGAAGGAGATTAAATAAATATTATAGACTATTTAGCTATTAGAAAAAAAATTTAGGTAATTTTATAAATACTAACTAATAAAATTAGAAATTGAAACTAAAAATATAAAAAAAGCTTCTAATACTTATACTTTATATTTTACTTTAAACCTAAATATTAAAGTTTTAATATACTACTATTCTTTTACCTACAAAGTATATATTACAGGGAAGTAAAAGTAAAAAAGCGTAATTAAAAAAGATACCTGTTTTAAAAATTTATATAAAATTAACTAATAAGTTTAAATATACATATATAATCCCGTTTTAACTAAAATATTATAATAAATCTTATAAATATTTTACGTACTATATACTAATTATATATAATAAATTAAAATTACATAAAAATAGTAATTTTTTAAATCTCTTTTTTAGGTTACTATAACTTCTAAGTTAGTAAATATATTTAACTAAAAGTTTAACTATACCCTCTTAGGTCTAGAATATATTACGTAACTAGTTTTTTAAAGTATATTAGTAATCTAATAATAACATTATATTAATATTAAAAATTTAACCTTTACTTATATAATTACTACTATTATAGTATATAATAATATCTCTTTACTTTTATAAAACTAGACTCTTATTCCTTTATTATCGTGTAATATTTACTAAAACTTAAATTTTAATTTAATCTTTTCCTAAATATAAATACTTTAATTCTAATAATTATTTTTACTTCAAAAGTACTATTAATAGTATTTATAATACTATATAATATATTAAAAATAATAAAATAATAATATTAATATAAATAAAGTTAAAATCGATAGAGTTTTTAAAATAATTTAATGAGTAAAAAGAATTATTAATGCAGACTTTATTAAAAGTTCTATACAATAAATTAAAAGACTATAATTAGATAATACTCTAAATATTATATAAATTTTTTATAAAAGGATTTTAAAAGAACAGTATTGTAATATTAATATAAATAAAAAAATCTATACTTAATAAAGAAGACGTAAATAAAATTTTATTATATACTAAAGAAAATATTAAAAATATTAAAAATATAAATTTTTTAAAAAAATTTATTATAAAAAGTTTATACTATTTTATTACGTTTATCTATAAGAGTTATATTAATTTTATATACACTATATTCTTATTTAATATAGATAAGTAAAAATAGTAACGCTATAACTAAAGCCTATTAAATATAAATTTTTTTAAATTTTATAATAGTAGAGTAATAACTTAATAGACGACTTATTAGGAAGTTCGCACTCTAATAAGGAGAGATTAAAAAGGAGTATTATAGAAAAACGGGTAATAATAGAGTTAAAATAAGAATTAACTATTATATATTAAAACAGTAAGTTATTTTAATATTTTAATTTATTAAAATATATTATTTTTTATATATTTTTACGTTATAGTTTTGTTGTTTTAATATTAAGTATATTAATTATTTTATTAGTTACGATTCTACATTCTAAATTTAGAATATAATTTAGTTAAAAAATAAAAGTAATTTATTATTTACTAAAATACTTAATTAATTTATTTCTTTTACTAATAAAGACTATATAAAAAAATTCTTATATCTAAAGTTAACCTAAAGATAAATAGAGTAAGTAACTTTATAAATTATTTAGTACTTTTTTTAATATAATATTATAATTTTTTTTATTTATCTACAGGAACTGTATTAACTTTATATAAACTACGTTCTTACTTAATATTAGTAAATAAAAATAAAGGTGCTATAATTAGGACCTATTAAATATTAAATTTTTTAAATTTTATAACTAGTAGAGTAATAACTTAAGCTAATAACTAATTAGGCTACAATAGTAATAACAGCGGAGTAATAATTATAAAATAAAAATAATTTATTATAGGTAGAACTATAGGCTATATATAGTGTATTTAATACACAGCGCGTTTAAAATAATAAATATAATAATTTTTTTTTATAAATACTATATAAAGTTTAGAAATTTTTTATTATTATTATATTTATAATATTAGCGTTTTAGTATCTAATAATTAGTTTACTAAATTATTTCTAGCGTACAGTATAGGCTTTTACTAATAATAATAACTTAATTAACGTACTTCGCGAGCTTTATAAAGCCGCTAATAATAATAACTAACTAGACTATATTAAAAACTATTCTAACCCTTATGTCCGCGTAGTATAGTAGGCTGGCCTATTTAATAAACTAAATCCTTTAATTAACGTTTTTAATTTTAATTTAATCTAAATACGCCTCTTCTTACTTAAAATAAATATAATTTTTAGCCTTAATAATACCTATAAGAACGTTAAGATTTACTTATAGTTATATAATAATATAATAGCTTTTATAGTATAGTAGTATAAAAAAAGTAAAACGCTTTTATTTAAAATAAAGAATAACAGCAGCAGTAGTAGTAGTAGTAGTAGTAGTAGTAATAATAATAGTAGTAGTATTTTAATAATTATAAAAAAGAACTTCTTTAGAGTAGTAAAAAAAGTAAAGCTTTAGTAAAAAAAATTTATTAAAGTAGTTAGAATTATTTAGGCGTAGGGATATATATATATATATAAGAGTAGGGTTTTAAAGTAGATAGTAGTAGTAAAAGGGTATACTATAACGCTGTAAAGTAGTTATATAAAACTATTAGAGGAGTTAGTAGTTATTTTAAGAGGACTAAGGGGCCCTATAAAGAGTATAGTATTATTTTAATACTTTAATTATTATTTATTTAAAATAGTTATAGGTTATTTACGTTAGTAGAAAAGTTATTATAGTTACTACGTAAAAAAATTATTAAGAGTTAGTTAATTATGTAATATAGTAGAAGTTTAAATAGCTAGTTTAAGATCGCGTAATATTACGGTAATAACCCTAAAAGAGGAGAATATAATATTATATATATATATAGATTATTATATTATACTATAATTATAAGCTTTCTATAAATATTACTTTATATTAGTAATTTAAATATAGTAATATTATTATTTATAAAATAATAAACGTTTTAAACTAGTTTATAAATAATTAAAATATATTTTTATTACTTAGCCTATAACACTAATTTAGCATGTATAAAAAATATATAAAATTATATAAAATCTAGGGTATATAAAAATAAAAAAGATAATTTAGATATAGAATTAAGTTTAAAAAATATAGAGGCTATTAAAGAGCTATTGTTAAATAATAAAATATAAAATTATAAAACGTTATTAATAATTATATTTTATTACTCCCTAGCTAATATAAAATATATATATAATCTTAGGAATACTATACTAAGTACTAGTAATATATTATTTACTAGTTTATTATTAACATTTTAAAAATTTAACTTTTAATAATAATTACATAATAAATATATAAATATATAATAAAGATATATATATACTCCTTTGTTTTTTAATCCCCTTTTAGTTGCCGCGAGCCACTACAGCTATACTATTTATTAAATTAATATATAAATATAAATATAAATAAATATATAAATATATAAATATATAAATATATAAATATATAAATATATAAATATATAAATATATAAATATATAAATATATAAATATATAAATATATAAATATATAAATATATAAATATATAAATA
>JASEKS010000076.1:91582-330283 GCA_030770415.1 Pleoardoris graminearum | reverse complement strand
TACTAAAGCTTTTTCGATATATTAAATATAAAAGTATATATATACTCCTTCTTTTTTAAAACCTCTTTTAGTCGCCCTAAGCTACTACCGCTACACTATTTGTTTAATTAGTATATAAATATATATAGTATTATAAATATAATTAGGAGTTCTTATAAAATAAAAATAATTATTAGAATAGAGGTATTTACTTTTAAAAGAACATAAACTTATAATTTAAGTTTTATTAAATATTATATTATTTTAAAGTAGTAGGAGTCTAGATTTTAATTAACGTACTTCGCGAGCTTAATAAAGCCGCGGTACAACGTAATAATAAGGAGTCTAGATTTATAAAATTAAAAAGATATTATTATATAATATTATATTAGTAATATATTACGTAAGTAGTTATTATATAAGTATATACTCTATTTTTATTATTAATATAATTTTATAAATAAATTATTAATATACTTTTATAAATTAGTCACGTCACTTATACTAGATTTAGAATAGTATAGTTAATATTTTAGTTAAATATATTTATTAACTAAAAGTTATAGAAACCTAAAAAAAAAGTCTAAATAATTACTATATTTAAATAATTTTAATTTATTATATATAACTAATTAGTAGTGTGTAAAATACTTATAAAATTTATAATAATTTTCTCTCTAAAACGGTATTAGTCACGTATTTTTAGGCTTAGTAATTAATTTTATATAAATTTTTAAAAAAAGCTATCTTTTTTAATTAGTTTATTTTTTGTTTACCCCCCTATAATATATAAAAATTACTTATTATAAGTATATACTTTTTTTTTAATTTTATATCTAACTAATTTTATAATAATAATTAAATAGTACTTTTTTTAAAAAAAAAAAAGATATAGTTTATATATAAAAAACTTTTTAAAAAGACTATATAAGTCTTTATTAAGTTAATAAATTATTAAGTAATAGTATAGATAATAAATCTTTAAATCTATACTCTTAATTTTTAAAATTATTAATTTTTAGTTTATTATTATTAAACTATATTCTCTTACTATAGTATATATATATTTGTATACTAATCGAATAAATAGTGTGGCTGTGGTGGCTGTGTAGGCGACTAAAAGGGGTTTTAAAAAAGGAGGAGTATGTGTATACCTTTATTACTTACTATAGTATTACTTTTAGATAAGGTATTAGCGTATCTCTTATACTAAATTAAAATAATAAATATTTAATACGTATATTAAGATTAATTAATAAAAAAATAAAAAAATATTTTATTATATTTATTTATATATATATATTTGTATATTAATCGAATAAAAGGGTGTGGCTGTAGTGGCTGTGTAGGCGACCAAAAGGGGTTTTAAAAAAGAAGGAGTATATATTTGCCTTCATACTTGATATGTCGAAAAAGATTTTATTATAATATCTAATCGTTCCTTTTAGTGTGTAGTACACTATATAATTATGAAAAGAAAATTAATCTTGCTAGGCATTATTATTCACTTGTCTAGGGCACGAGAGGGACTTTGTAGGCGACATGACTGAGCGGAGCTGCGTCGGCTATAGTAGTGTACAACGCATGTAACCGTGTAATTATTTAGCCAAGAGTGTAGCGTTTCCTTCGCAGCTGTGAAGTTTTAATTTCCGTTTACAGCTTGGCTTGCATATCGGCGGCGTCCGTGCTCGTCCCGCATTATTAGCCTGTCGATCCCATTTCCGGCGATGCAGCACTTGGCAAATGCTCAGCCAGGTTAACGAGACGACATGCGGCTGCATCAATTATCGCCGATTTTCTATGCAAGTACATGACCAATCAGCTTCTCGCCCAGATAGAGTTGCTCATGTGAATCTCCGATTGACTCCCACAATGTCCGACCCAGTAAGGCAACTTCAAACTTACAACCCTCCAGGGCTCCTATCTGTTTCCCAATTCGAACACGCAGCTTGAGGCACATGAAGGGAAGAATGCATACATGCTTATGCCCCTTGTCATCCCACCAATATTCCAATAAGATCTCTTGACGGCTGCATCGAGCTCAAACGTTCGTTAGGTTGTTCCAACTATAAAACATCCTTGACATTCGTATCGTCATGATTTCCCGCAAATTTCAATTTATACGCCAGTCATTGCCCAAGGCGCTTATACGGGGCATTCTATGGAGCTGAGAACCTTGTGATCGGCCCTCTGCACATGTGCCGGTATCATGCAATGTATACCATCAGTGAGGAGGAAGGATTCACCGCGGGTTTTAGAAGAGGGGTTTGTGTTACTTCAGAATATCATTTATATACTCGAAAGCGCTCCACGGAAACTCACGGACCTGTACCGCTTTGCATCAGCTAAGCTCACCAAAGACAAATAAATAGTCTGAACCAACGAAGAAAGAGTTTCATTAGGTTGTCAACAGCTAACGACAGCTACCTATCAGTGAACTAGAAGGAGTAATCCTTATTAAGAGCGACCAGAAATCCTGAAAGTCTTCCATTCAATCTTAGCGTACCAAGGCTCTATAGAATATGAAGAGAATTTGTCAATTACAATACTACCAGCGAATCAGTTTCGTCAGCTTACACACAGCACTATCCCTCTTGTTGGGACTGCTCTAATGTTCCAGGAATGATCAGCTTTACCTTTGTGTACTTTCTTAAACCTTGATAGAGATGGCCAGAGAAGAAACAATCCGAAATCCATTATCCAGCGTGCGGCCACAGTTCAGACCAAACATTAATATCATACGACTTTTTCGGGAGCATCCGTAGCGATATAAACGACTCGGCAAGGAGATACACGCGCACAAACAAGCACGGGATAACGCAAATCCCGAATAGCACGCCGCACATTTTCCGGAGAAGCGGCCGTCTACCAAGCCAGAGAGAGAGCACGAAACCCGACCATCCAACTGCCGTGATAGCAGCAGCTACCCGCCAGAGCATCTGCTCCGCCTCAGTCGGGAACCTGTTTCGCCAGGCTGCGAGATGAACACCTCCATAGACAAGGCCGACGAGAGAGATGGCCACCGCCTCGCGCCAGAGCTTTGCACGACTGCGCCACAGCCTTCCGTACCCATTTCCTAGAGTCTTGAAGTATGATTTGGTGTTGAATAGGTCGTCACCAAAGAGGTCAATGTATAGAAGCTTCCCGAGTCCGGCGCGAGATGTTAAGTAGCGGATACAAGCGCTGTGCTTGCCCAGTGGGCTAGTGGCCTCCTTGACATCTATCATATCCTTGGTATCCTCTTTAACCTCGCTATAGTCCGCACTGAGCTCGTCGAGCAGGGCGGAGTCTTCGAAGTTGACAGCCGTGGGAAGATCAATATCAACAGGTTTGTACCACCAGGTCGCGTACATGGCTATGGCACAGAAGGTGTGTAGGCATGTATGCAACTCAATGAGAGTCACTGGGAGATTGGCAGCGGTACGGGCAATGACCTGAAGGATCATCCAAAGAGCCTGGAAGAAGACGATTGTCTTGGTCAGCTTGCTGGCTTTGTTTTTGTCCTTGACGTCTGCTGCCGTGATGTCGGGCAGCTTCGCCTTTTTGTAAACGAGGTAGACGCCCTGTGGCGTGAGCGTTCGGCGCTGGTTTTCTGCGGCTCTGACGCGGGCTATGGCTCTGTCCACTTTGGTGGTCTTTATGGCCGCTGCATTTTCTTTATTTTCCGGCGTGGTGGTGGCTTGGGACTTTGTAGGTACTATTTCAGCCTTCTCAGGATCTGGGGACGATGCTGGCTCGGGAGCGTTGACAGGCGCAGCGCACGGAGCAGAGGCCGAATCAACCGGTTCGGCAATCACGAAGCCGCCCATGACTGCATAGTAGCAGAGTGTGAGATCCCAACCTTCCCCTGTCTTAGGGTTCTTGATAGCCTTGTGCAGGAGGTATGCCGCTCTCCGCTCATACGCGGCGATTGCTAACGCCGCTTCGGGCACAATGATGGTGACGCAGCTCCAACCGAGCTTTCTCACGATGCGCCCCGCGAGGAATTTACCGAGCCACTTGTTCTCCAATGGCGGGATGAGCTTGAAGAGCGTATTGTTGATGTTGTCCTGCGGGGGTTCGATGTTTACCTGCACCGTGGTCCAGATACAGAGGAATAGTGTGATTACACAGGTGAAGATGATGTTGAGCGTGCCGCGCGTCGTTGGGCCGGGCACCCATCCGGGCTCGAATTCTTCCTGCGACATCGCCGACGTGCCTGTGGTATTAGCGGCTGGAGTAGTGGTGTTGGTTAAGACGGTGTTGTTGGCCTGGCGAGCTCCAAACGTTGCTGGCATAGCGAACGAATGCCGGGTGAGGACCAGGACAGTGACAAGGAGTGGGCCGGCCCATGGTTGTCGATTAGACTTGCGACCACAATTCATCGTAGCTAACACTAGCAATGTTCGTCAACAGCTGTCAGTTGGAATCTGAGGAGAATAATGGTATATCTACCAAGTGATATTTCTTGCCCATGAATCTGCGCGCGGTCTCACTAGAAGAGATAAAGAGATAAAGAGGCGGCTTACTGCTATGACAGTACCAAAAACATAAGGCTGCCCAGGTGCTATGCAGTATAATATACCTAGTCCCGACCCCTCTTGCGACCGCACAAGGTGTCCTCTCTAGGCAGCGATACACGTGCGTGAGGCAACTGTAATAGTAAACGTTGATTGATTTAATAAGATATTATATTAAGATTAATGCCTAGGGGTGTACACTATAATTTATAGTAAAAAAGGATATATAAATACTATCTTATTACGTATGTAACTATCGTAAAAAATTTTTACTAAATACTAGTCTAGATAATAAAATTTTTTTAACTTTTCTAGTATTTCTTATATACGCTTATAATATCTACAATTTATATTTTATACTTTTTACGCTACGTATTTTTTATATAAATAATAGAAGTGTAATATAAGTCTAGTATTAGTATATATAAATTATATCTTATATAAAAGAAAATAAAATATTATTAAAATATTATAATATATTTTATATTTTATTAATATATTTATAATTTTTTTTAATTAAATAATTATATAAGTACTATAAATATATAGAAAAAAAATTTAAGTTTTTTAATTAAAATAGTCTATTTAAATTATTATAACTATTTTAATTAAAGAAATATATAAGTTATATATAATTATATTTTAAAACTTTAGAAAAAGTGATTTAAAATTAAAAGTAACTAATAATATATAAATAATTAGTATACTTTATAAGCTTTATAAAGTCGTGATATAATATAATAATAAAAACTTAATAAGTACTAAATAATTTATATACGTAATAATATAATAATAAAAACTTAATAAGTACTAAATAATTTATATACGTAGTAAGACTACGTATAAGTAATATAAATTTTAAATTTTAAAGTTATAGTTTTTTTCTTTAATAAGATTAAAATGTTCTCCTAAATATAATAATATAATACTTAGACTCTAAAATATATTTATAGATTAGTAACTACTTATTATAATTATAATAACTATTAGTTATTACTACTTATAATTATATATAAAGTAGTTAGTTAATTTAGAGTTATTATATATATAAACTATAAAAGTAATAAAATTATTAAATTATTACCTAAAGTCTATAACTAAATATATCTTTAAACTAGTAAATTTTAACTAATTATATTATACTTTATATAGTACTATTAATTTATATTTAATAATATTTTATAATATTATATATTTAAAAGACTTATTTATTATTAAAATATTTTATTATTATACTAATCTTTACTATATTACTATATATTATACTACTTACTATAAATAATAGTATTAAATTTAATATAATATTTCTATTTATGTATAGCTTTTTAAAAGATTTTATACTAATTAATACTTACGTAACCTTTTAATAAATTATAATATTTTTAAATATATTATTTTTATCTATATTAAAGCTTTTCTTAGTATATTATTCTTTTATAGTTATATACGAAACTATATATAGAAACTAAACTAATAATATTAAAATTATATAAAACTAGATAATTAATTAAAATATAAACTAAAAGATTTAGTATAGCTAAAAATGTTAAAAGTAATAAAGTAATTTAAAATATAAGAAAATAAGATAAAGTGTATCTATTAGTACGTATTTAAAATCTAAAATAGAAAAAAGACTTAAAGATAACCTTTAGAACCTTCTAGAATATATAAGTAATATAACTATATACTTTTTTATTCTTAACTTATAAGTAATTACGAACTAAATAATAAATTATTCCCTTTTAGTCGCCCCGAGCCACCACAGCCACACTATTTGTTCGATTAATATATAAATATAATAAATTATTATAGATAATATAAATATTAAAAATAGTAAGTATAGTTCTTTTTTTTCATTCTTTAAGACTATTAGGTAAGCTAAGTATATCTATAAATTTTTTAACTAATTAGACCTTTAGATAGTATTAATATCTTAATGTATTTATATACTAATTAAATAAATAGTGTGGCTGTGGTAGCTCGGGGCAACCAAAAGGGGTTTTAAAAAGAAGGAGTATATATATACCTTTATTATTATCTTAATAGAAAATTTAATAGATAATATAAAATCTTAGTATAAAATTATATAGAAAAATTTTCCTTTAAATTATATAGAAACCTATAATAATATTATTAGTTTATACTATTAGTAAATAAAATAAAACGTAATAAAAATAAAATATAAGAAAAGATATAAGTCTTTTATACTTAGATGTTAAAATGGAATTATATATAATAAATAATATATATATAATATAATTTAAAGTAAAACTTTAGCTTTAGATATAAGAAGCTTAATAAATTATATATTTTTAAAATAACTATATATTAGTTTAAAATAATATAATAAAAATATTAATTTTTTACTTAATCTATAACTAATATACTTATAATATATAAGTTTTATACTTTAGTATATAGTAATATGTAACTCTGTGTGTTTGCGCCGTAATATATATTATAGTTTAGTTATATAATATAGAAATAAATAAAGTTAACGTTAGTTTCTTATATCGCGCTTAGGGATCTATCGTATAAAATAGTGTATTATTACTAGGAACCTTATCTATATAGTCTATATATAATAACTTTTTATAATAAAGTATTTTACTATTTTTAATTTTTTTAAAGTACTTTTATAGTATCTATTTTTTACTTTTAGTAGTTTTATAAAGAATATTTTATTAAATAGGAATAGCGCTATTTATATATATAGTATTAGAAGGCGTATTTTCCCTAGTATAAATAATAATATACTAAATAATTATATTAAAAAGCTAGATTTAATACTATATTAATTTTTACTCTTTATACTCTTTTCTACGCGTCTAAACTAAGTTATATATATATTTATTAATATTATTACTAACTTCTTAATTATAATATATATATTAATTTTATAATTAATATTACTATAGTTATGTATATAGTATATTTAAAAAATAGAAAGCTTTTAGATACAATTCTTCTTATTTATAGTATAAGACTCTTAGACTATAATATATTAGTACTAGCTATAACTACTATTCTACTACTTACTTTAAATTTTATATTATATTATATTCTTTATTAGTGTCGCCGGCGAGGGAATTTATACTTATAGAAGGAGATAGTTTAATAAAGGAAAAAAGGTTATAGAGTCTATTTTACGCAGCTAGTATATAACTTAGTACTAAACTTTAATAATAATAATAGTATTAAAAAGGTTATATAAACTAGAGATAATTATACGCTTAATAATAAAAGTCCTACTTTAGGCCGCTAGTAAGGCACTGGACGTATAATATATATAGTTAAAAATTAAATAAAAAAATATAGCTATAATAATAATAAAAACGACTATAAGGAGTTTTATATATATATATATTTTATATATTAAAAATAGTGTACTAAAACTAAAACGAAAAAGGAATAGTACTACGCTAGTATACTAGTATACTTAGTATACTAGTTAAAAAAATATTAAATTAAAGAAGTCTAGTATAGATTTTATATTTATAAAAAAATATATAAATAATAGTGTACGTATTTTATATTCTTTATATATTTATATATTAATCGAATAAATAGTGTAGCTGTAGGGGCTCGGGGCAACTAAAAGGGGTTTTAAAAAAGGAGGAGTATATATATGCCATTATACTTAATGTGTTAAAAAAGTAAGTATAATGTAATAATCTAGTTTTTGATACATTAAGTATAAAGATATATATATACTCCTCTATTTTTAAAATTCCTTTTAGTCGCTCTGAGCCACCACAGGCACACTTTTTATTTAATTAGTATACAAATATAAATATGTAATAATCTAGAATTATATAATATTAAAAATTAATTCTTAAAAAGAAAATAATAAGTTATATATATATATATATAATATTTTAGCACGTCTTATATAATATACTATATAAATATATATATTATATTTTTTAAAATATTTTATTGTTACCCTAGCTTACTATAGTTATACAGGGGGGTGACAAAAAAAAGTATAATTAAAAAAGATATCTTTTTTAAAAATTTATATAAAATTAATTACTAAGCCTAAAAATACGTAAATAATACCGTTTTAAAGAGAAAATTATAAAGAACTTAATCAGCATTTTACTTACTAGTTATTAATTACGTGTAATATATTAAAATTACCTAAATATAGCAATTTTTTAAGCCCCTTTTTTAGGTTCCTATAACTTTTTAGTTAGTAAATGTATTTAACTAAAATTTTAACTATACCCTTTTAGGCCTAGTATAGGTCACGTAACTAGGTTTTTAAACTATATTAGTAATCTAATTATATAATTATATTAATTATAAAAATATTACTAAGACTTATATAATTACTAGTCACGTAATATATTACTAATATTATAGTATATTATAATATCTTTTAACTTTTATAAATCTAAACTCCTATTATCTCAAAATAGCGCTAACTTTTTTAAAACTTAAATCTAAAGTTAAACTTCTTTTAAAAGTAAATAATTTTCCTTTTTTAATTACTATTACTTTAGAAAAGCCTCTACGAACTATTTATAGTACTATAAATAGAATTAAAAAGAAGGAAAAAGATAATTATAATATAAAAAAGATTAAAAGGGGCAGAGTTTCTAAAGTAACTAAAAGAGAAAAAAGAGTTATTAATAGAGACTTAACTAGAAGCCCTAAAAAAGAAAATAAAAGACTATTAATAGATAATAG
Organism: Pleoardoris graminearum; assembly: GCA_030770415.1. NCBI lineage: Eukaryota > Fungi > Ascomycota > Dothideomycetes > Pleosporales > Didymosphaeriaceae > Pleoardoris > Pleoardoris graminearum. Next base: position 321,110 of record JASEKS010000076.1, on the reverse strand, counting down.
TCTAAATATTTTAAAAAGATCCTTATAAAGAATTTTAAAAGAGAAGGATTATAGTATTAATATAAGTAAAAAAAAACTAATAATTAATAAAGAAAACGCTAAAAAAAGATTAAAATATACTAAAGAGACTATAAAAATATAAAAAATATAAATTTAAAAAAGATTATATTTTTTAATAAGTTAGTAATACAAAGGGGATAACAAAATAAATAATATTATAAAAAAAAGGGTAATAATAGAGTTAGAAAAGAACTGGCTGTTAGCTAATTACAAAGTAAGTTATTTTAACTTTTTAAAATATTAAAATATATAACTTTTTATATATTTTTAAGTTATAGTTTTAGTTTTTTAATATTAATTATATTAATTATTTTATAGGACAAGACCTTAAACTATAAGTTTAGGGTATAATTTAGATAGAAGGTAGAAGTAATTTAGTATTTACTAAAATACCTAATTCTTTTACTTCTTTTACTAGTAAGGACTATATAAATAAAGTCTTTATACCTAAGGTTAAACCCTCTATAAAAAAGGGTAAGTAACTTAATAGGTTTTTTAGTTCTTTTTTTAATATAATAATATATATATATTATTATATTATTATATTATATTATAATTATAAACTTTATACTAATATTAATTTAGGTTAGCAATTTTAATAAGATAACGTCCATATTTATAAAATACAGGACGTTTTAAACTAGTTTAAAAATAATAAAATTAAACTATTTCTTTACCTAGCCTATTGTCCTGATTTAGCCCCTATAGAAAATATATAGGGTTATTTAAAATAAGGACTAAATAATAATAAAGAGGCTAATTTAGGTGTAGGATTTAGTATACAAAGTATAAAGGCCTTTAAAAAAGTTATTAATAAAGAGTAGTAGAATATACTATAAGAAGTTATTAATAACTATATTTTATCTCTCCCTAACCGTTTTAAGGTACTTATAGAGGCTAAAGGCTACTATACTAAGTACTAGTAATTTATTATTACCAGTTTATTATTAAAAATTTAAAAAAATAACTTTTATATATAATTATATAATATATTTGTATATTAATCGAATAAAAGGGTGTGGCTGTGGTGGCTGTGTAGGCGACCAAAAGGGGTTTCAAAAAAGGAGGAGTATGTGTATGCCTTTATATATAATTATATAAATAATATATAAATATATAAATATATTTTATATATTTATATATTATAAGTACTATTATAATATATATAAAAATAAACAAATTTTACACCTTAAATAAAAAGTTGTACTAACTTAAAGTAGAGTCCTAAAAATTTTTTATATTTACTAATTTTTTTGTACCCCTAAACCGCTTAGTAAGCAGCCCCTAATTAGGTAAATAGATTTAACTGGTCTTTCTTTTTAAAATAGTATTTTTTTTATATTTTTAGGACTACTAGTTAAAAAGTTATATTATTTTAAAAAAGATATCTTTTTTAATTACACTTTTTTTTTGTTACCCCCCTGTACTACTTTCTATAATTAATATATAAATATAAATATAAATATATAATTTCTATAGTAAATATTATATACACTTAATTAAATAATACTATATCTTTTATCTATTATAATATTTACTAAATTTATCGATTTTACGGTACGTGTATATAATAAAATATATATATTTTTATTTATATAAATATATAATTATAAGCTATAATTTTAGTAAATAAGTAGCTACTATTATACTTATATTAACTTAAACTTAATATAATATCTAGTATAATATTTTAAAGATAAATTCTTTATAATTAAAAAACATTTTAAGAGGTTAATAAAAAGATTATTAATTTTTTTATTATATAATACTAATAGTATAAAATAAGTTAATAAAGGTATATATTTACTCCTTCTTTTTTAAAACCCCTTTTGGTCGCCCCGAGCTACTACAGCCACACTATTTAATTAATTAATATATAAATATAAAATATATAAAATAAGATATATTTTAATTATTTATAAAATACTAACTATTATATAATAAATGTACGCTACTCTAATATATACTTAATATATTAAATATAGATTATATTTAAATATAAATTATAATAAGAAAAGATAATAACTTTTAAATAATTTAATATTACTAATTGGGAATATATTTAGCTATTTACTAGCTTAAATTTTTTAAAAAAAATAATTTTTTAATATTATTTCTTTACGTTTATTTATAGGAGCTGTATCGACTTAGTGTATACTAAATACTTAACTAATACAGAGGTAGGTAAAAATATAAACACTATAACCTAGGGCTTATTAAATATAAAATTTTTTAAATTTTATAGCTAGTAGAGTAATAACTTAATAAATAACTTATTAAGTAGTAACTATAATAACGGCAGGGCAATAACTATAAAATAAAATAGTTTATTATAGGTAAAACTATAGATTGTATATAGCGTGATTAAAATAGTAAGCGTAATAGCTTTCTTTCCTTCCTATAAATACTATATAAAGTTTATAAATTTTTTATTATATTTATAATATCGGTATTTTAGTATTTAATTATTAAGCTAAGTAACCTATAATGTATAGTATAGGCTTTTACTAATAGTAATAACTAGTTAGATTATATTAAAAACTATTTTAACTTTTATCTCTACATAGTACGAGAGGCCGGCCTACTTAATAAACTAAATTTTTTAATTAACGTCTTTAATATTAACTTAATTCTAATACGCCTTTTTTTACTTAAAATAGTTATAATTTTTAACCTTAATAATATTTATAAAAACTATAAAATATAATATTACCTATATAAGGATATAGTAAAATTTATAAAAAAAAATAGTAAAAAAAAGAGTTATACTTTCTTATTTAAGGTAGAGAACGGCGATAATAATAGTAGTAGTAATAGTAGTACTTTAATAATAAAAAAAAGAAACTTTTTTAAAATAGTAAAAGAAGCAAAGCTTTAGTAAAAGAAACTTATTAAAATAATTAGGGTTATTTAGACACAGGGGTAAATATATACGTAAAAGTAAAATAAGTAATAAAAAAAAGTGTACTACAGCGCTATAAAGTAGTTATAAGAGTTTATTATTAGAGAAGTTAGTAGTTATTTTAAGAGCACTAAAGGGTCCTATAAAGGAAGCGTTATATTAATACATTAATTACCGTTAAAAAGGTTATAGGTTATTAGTAATAATAGTAAGTTATTATAGTTACTATATAAAAAGTTTATTAAAATAAGTCTACGTTAATTACGTAATATAGTAGAAGTTTAAACAGCTAGTCTAGAGTTAGGTAATATTATAGTAATAACCCTAGAAAAGGTATTTTTAAATATTATATAAGTTTAAATTATCGAAAAGTTTATAATAAGACTTTTTTTTTTAGTTTATATCTAATTTATATAAGTATTTTATATTATATAAAAACTGAATATTTATATATTAATTAAATAAAAGGGTGTGGCTATAGTGGCTGTATAGGCGACTAAAAGGGGTTTTAAAAAAGGAGGGCTAAATACTGTATAAAAAATAGTAATTAAATAAATTATATAAAGGGAATATAAATAGTTTATTAAATTAAATTTATATAAGTTCCTACGGCTAAAATACGTATATTAATATTATTAAAAAGTAAAAAGTACGTTTAGACTTCTATTTAAAAGTATAAATATAATATAGAAACTAATTTAATTTTATATTAGTAGACTTAGTACTATATTAGTATTTTATTAAAAAAAAATAAGTATAGTAAACTAAATTATACTAAGTAATACTAACTAAAACTAATTAAATATACTAGTATTATACTAGCGTATAAGTAAATATTTAATTTTTTAAGTAGGTAAATAATTTTAGCTAGTTATAATTTTATTTTATACTATATTATTACTATAATAATATATTAAGCTAGTGTTATATAATTTACGTCTATATATTTATATAAATTTAATATAAAAAACTATTTATATCTATATTAAATATTCTTTCTTACTCTTTTTTAGACTATTAAGAAATAATAAATACGTTTAGAGTTTAGTCTAGAGATATAGACGTACTAAGGAAACTCTATAAAATATTAACCGTTATATATAATAATTAAAAACTAACTTTTATAGACTATATTTAATTTTATATTAGCGTACTATATAAATTAAATACTTCGTTAGACATAGAAGTAAATTTTATATTTTTAGCTTATAATATAATTAATTATTTTATTTTAAAATTTTAAGTTACTAGATAGCTAACTAGGTTACTAAATTCTAATATATGGTTACCGAAGAGTTGTTACTAGATGAAAATTATTATCGCGACTATGCAGACGTGTTATGAAGAATTTTTAAATATATCAAGGCCAATAATTTCCCTCTCGCGGCTCTGCGTTCAGCTTGAGCCGGCATATTTACCACAGCGACCAGAAAAAGAAGGGTTCAAGGTTGCAAGTTCCGAGCGAAACGGATTGGTTACTGTGACTTTCTCACCAGGATGAGAAGTTCAGCTACGCCACTGCCTAGGTTCTGGGTTTTGGCCAATCCTGGTTTGGAGTAGCTCAGCCCTCCGCTATGCGAGAACGCCTGAGCTCCGCATAATGCGGTGCACGTACAGTTGTCGGCGAAGGTCAATCACCGGAATCGTGAATGATACGCAGCCTGAAATGCGTCTGGTCGCCATCAGTCTCATTACCACGGCATATTGTCAAGATAATGAAGAGAAGCCGGCCTGGTCTGCCGATTGGAGCTGCGGTAATGTCCACATGCTTGAAGCGGAGATGCCTTTGCTGTATTTGATCCTATAGCAATCACTTTCGCAGAGTATACTACCATCTCCCTGACCAAACTCGTCGGCGAATATCCAAGGCGCTGGGATTGCACCCTCACTGCCCGTCAACATACTGGTATTGTGGCTGGTTGGACCGCACATTTGAGCGAAGAGAAATTGGCTTTTAGGGTGCCCGAAATATTGTAAATCCCGCAAATTAGGGATTGTGGACAACGTTGCAAGGCAAGTACGCCTCAAGTACGCCATTGGATGCCAGTGGTTTCGAAAGTGGCAGAAGACTATCGGTTGCTCTCCGGATAAGGCTAAAAAAGCGAAATACTGCGTGGCTCATCTTTGCCAGTTTAATCCTCGAGGACGTCCACGCTGTCAGCAAAGCGGGAAGGTCAGCACGGCCCGGGGGTTTCGGAGGAGCTGAGTTTGGCGCGTCCCGAACGTTCGGGTCTATGGTTGCACTAATAGCCTGCACATGCCTATGATCGACGGTGTTCGGCGTATGGAGAATTAAAAGGGATCTCAGGGGGAAGCGAGTAATCTCTAGTTCTGAGCCAGTCAAGGGTGCTATAGCAGATCCGGATAAGAGGGTTGCCCGGTGGTTGGCAATACGAAGTTGAAGACGAGCGGTAGGGTCGAGAAGCCTGCAGCTCTGAATCACTCCGTATCATTTTCGTCTATGCTAGGATTTTCTAACAGTGGACCCGGTTGAACGTGGCTGCTTAGGCTTAGTACAGTGCGCCAAAGCGCAGCTATATGACAAAAGCAATAAATTCTTGGGATCGTAACGAATGATCGAAGTGGTTTTTCTAGTATGGGAGTGGTGGGGAGAAATGCAGCGAAGTCGCTCGTTTTTGAGACCTTTGGTGTGGTGAGAAGAGCGATGACGGCGCAGAAAGAAAGCCAGCGTATTGTCCCAACATTGATTATACAATAACTAAAGTTCGTTGGGAAGACGTCATCACTTAATTACACTAATGAGGGACCGCAAATCCGCTTCCGTACATTACCCATCAAGGCCTCACCTCCGTTCGAACTCCAACATCAAGTCTCCAAGGCTTATGTCACACCCTCTCAGCCTCTGTAACCCTTCCTAAGGTTGAAATATGTTATCGGTTTGGTATACTAGAAAGGGAGAGTCCAATAAAGTTTCGTTGCATTAGATGAAACAGATTGTTGATGTATTAGAAATCAACGTGTTTGGGAGAAAAGAGCACCAACAAGGAAAGGAAACCAACAAAGGAGACCAGTGCAAGACGCGTACAGTACATAGATTTATCCAATCCATGTCATTTCACTTCTTGAGGAAGAACCTCTGGCTTCTTTTCCTCGAGGGTCAAGGCGGGTGTAGGCTGGAAAGGCTTAATCTGCATTTCAGACCTGTTTCACTGCGTTAACTTTGACCGGACATCATGGGAGGAATCAGGATAGAAAACGCACTCTCGGTCGGAACTTTCCCAGCTAAACGTCCCTCTTTCGTACTTCGGACGCACAAGTACCAATTGCTTCTTCTCGGTATAATGCGGCGTTGCCGACTTCCGCTTCCACTTATCACCCGAATCGACCTTGAACGTTTCATTGTCCAACGAGCTGTATAGAACCGGCGCCTTGAGTGCGTTGACGTACGCCCATGGAAGGGGCTTAAACGGGTTGTCTGTTAACAGATTGACGGAAAGGAAGAGAAAGACAGTGATAACGGGGATGATAATCAGCACCTTCACGGAGAGCGCCGCGAAACCGCTTCCGTAGATGACAAAGTCCGCAACACCGTCTTTGTACTGCTTGGTCGTCTGATCGAAAGCCAAATTGGGAATGTCTTCGTACCGGTCGTCGAACATGGTCGTCTCGGCCAGTGTGTTTCTGGTGGCAAAGTATGCCCCTAGCACCAGCCGCGTTAGATCACTGTGGATACTAGCTGTCGCCGCGTCGAAATATGGTCCTAACGATGTCTGGGCGGACTTCAAAGCCGAGTTACCCAGCGCCTGCGTGAGCGTGACGATACTCGGAGTGTTGAGGGCATTCTTGAGAACGTCGAGGAGTCCCTTGCGAAGAACGCCCAGCTGGTCAATCTCAGAGATTGATTTCTTTGGTCCTCCATTATTTGACATCATGCTTTCTTCCCAACATGAGAGTGGGGGCCGGCCACCAGTGACCTGGTATGCAGCACCCTGGGAATCCCTACGCAAAGACTCGGTCAAATACCAGGGATCAGATCCCTGCGTGAAACTTCTTCGCATTACTGAAGAGGTGAGGAATGCGAAGGACATGTTTGCACCCTTACGTTCCTTGTCGGGGTAGGCAGTGGTGAATGGGCGCCTCCCTTCCATGTTGGTGACGTTGTGAGTGCTGTTGAAAATGGTGTACCGGTCCGTGTATATGCCCGTAGTTTCATTGGGACCACTTTCTTCGCTTAGATACCAGCTGTACTCGGTGCGGCAAGAGCCTCGAACTTCTAGCTTGAGATGGGGCAAATGCTGTAAACCGAAATCCACACCAGTAATGTTGTACGAGTAATCCACCTGGTACATGTCGTTGTTTGAGGAGTCGTTCCACCGTTGAGGATTCTGGATAATGATATCGAAGCTGGATGTGTTGGCTGCCCCTCCTGTTTTGGGGTCTTTAGCTTGGAGGACTTCTATGGCACGGAGGTATGCCGGTACGTGCAGAGACAACCAACGAAGATACGGGGAGCCCTGCCGGCCCTCAGGGACGGATGGGACGTAAATAGATTCCAAATTTGCAGGAGCAGCGGCGCCGATAATGAGTTGCGGGGAGACAAGCAACGACATGATGGAAGATCCCGCCCACGCGAGGAACGCAGCGGATGCCCAGAAGGAGGCGTACTTCGGAATGTGCCATCGGTAGTCAAACATGGCCCTGATGATGCTCAAGGGAGAGGCCTGGGAGTTCCAAATGGCGACATTGGCGACGCCATGGTTGCGCGTGAGCTTCTTGTTCCTATAGGCAAGGGCGATGGCGAACAAAACGAACAGATACCACAGGTGTAAGACGATAACACTAACCATGAGCGTGTAGAATGACAGCAGAATTTTGCTGGCCTCGACAGTCACGGCAATGGCATCCCTCGACCCGTCCTCCGTGGGCATACGGAATCTTTGCAGTAGCACATAGTCTTCTCGTCGCGAGGTATGTTGCTGTATTTGCTCAGCGATGGACATATCTCGTCGTAGAGTTGGTACTGTGAACTAAGTAGAAAATTGGCGACTCAAATCAAATCGAAATCAATGTATTGATAACCGGATGGCGAGCACTGCCATGCGGAGGAGGAGTGGCATTTGAACCTGTGCTCTACATATCAAACATGGGACAAACGCAGACCCTGCATTTCGATTTCCACTGGGAGCCTCAACACCCAAAGCTGGCGGATGTGAAAAGCCTGAGACCGGTCTAGGTGGGCACGCCGCAAACTCATCGTCGATGCAACCTTACAGGGAGAAGCGAATACGCATCAACACTCAAAGCTGGCGGAAGTGGAAGCCTGAGACCGGTCTAGGTGGGCACGCTGCAAACTCATTGTCGATGAAGCCTTACAGGGACGAGCGAATATGCCGCAACCTGAAGTCTTGGCGCCCCGAATTGGCTCACCAGACTCGGATGTGGGCTATCACTGTAAGGACTCCGGAGGACATCCACCAATAGACGGTCCGGCGGCTGAAATCGTAGGTTGGTCGCCGATGACAAGTTCAGCCCGCCCCCGAACAGAGGGGGCAGTTATATTATGTAAACTCGAGCCAATCAGGCCCCTGTTCAGTGTTGAATGTGGCGTGCTGACATTTTCCTTCGCCCCTTCAGCTGCGAGCCACGCATACAGCATACCCAGCATACCCCAAGAGAAACTGTCCCAACGCGGGGTCAGGAGACGATCCTTCTCAGTTGGACTTAGCGACTGGACGAACTGAGCGCCGGTGACATTGCCATTCCCCGTATACATGGGTATTGTATCTCCGTGTCGGGCTTCGTGCAGTCGTTATGGGCAGTGCATGGTATCAGCTAATTTCTGTTCCCATATATATATGTAGTGTGTATCGTTCGAAGATCCGTCTAGGTAGTATTCGAACTCACACGCTATTTCAGTTAGCTTTACTGTCGCTTCTGCGCTGCAGTCTTCTCCTCGTTCATCCGAAACCTTCAATATTTTCTGCATTTATCAAAATGAAGCCCGCGTCCATGCATTCACTGTACATGCTCGTTTTCCCTGCCCTCATATCAGCTGTGTCTGTGCTGGAAGCCTTGAACGCAGCCGGGGCGACTTCCTTTGCGCAAGAAATTCAAGCCGACCCCGCTATCCTAGCCCTCTACACTTCATCTTCGGTTCGCACGGTATACGCGGTCCCGGACGTTTCTTACAGCAACGCTACTCTCCGCCGGCGACAGAATGGACCAAACGATGTACAGGAAAAAAGACTGCATGCCTCCTCAAAGCTCAGCGATATGGAGTCGCAGTCCCTCTTCCCAGGGGACGATATGCCAACCAACGCTGATTCTCCGGACCCGCCATCTGTGGTATCTGAAGCTGGTATCAACACAAACTCCTCGACCTCTAAGCATCGCCGTCAGTCCAATAATAGCACAGCTCCGTCGACGCCCGTAAGGATTTCTTCAGGGCTGGGGAACAAAGTAAATATTGTTCGCGGCGACATTCCTTATGATGGAGGAATAATCCATCTCGTTGACAAGTAAGCGTGATCCCTCTCATGATAACATGTTATCTAAACTGACGGACTTCACCCAGCTTCTTCACCGTCCCGGTGTCCGTCTCCGAGACCATCAATTCTATCGGGCTATCAACCCTCCAAACACTACTCGCGCGCGCAAACCTCTCCGACACCTTCACAAATTCAAAATCGGTAACCATCTTCACACCTAGCGATGAAGCATTTGCCGCAGCCGGAAGCAGCACCAACACCACTATCCCGGAGTTGCAGAACCTCCTTCTCAATCACATAGTCCCGGATTTCAAGGGATACCTTCCCAAGTTGAAGGACGGCGCAAATTACACTACAATGGCCGGCTCGGAGATCACCATCACAGTTCGGAATAACGCATATTTTGTCAACGGCGCGCGGATTACCTCGCCGAATACCATTACTGATAATGGGGTGGCGCACGTGATTAATGGAGTAAGTTAGCCCTTGATCTCTGAACTAGTCTAGTGGGGGCCTGATGCTGACGATTCTGCTCCATAGGTCCTGACTCCTACACCACCTCCTTTCACTGGTGCTGGGTGGGCGTTGAGGCCAGCGTATAGTCTTGTGGCTGCTATTGCCGTCATGCTACTCGTACATTGCCCAGACCTGATGTGACTTCAGACAACAGAGGGAGGGAAGGCCCCGATCTATTAGCTGTTCCAAACTTAAGTCCGATATAATATATAATTGGCATATAGTTATATAGTAATTATACCTTTCTTCGTCTTAGAGATTATTCAAATGTGCTGTGGAGTTAAAAATTCGGGTAAGAAAGGTTTTATCGGATATCCATTTGTAGGTGCTAGGTTGCGCATGTCGATGCTCCATATGCGTACCATATATCTTGTAGGAGAATCAACTAGCCTGGGGAGGCAAGGCAATACGTGTTCGAAGTCTTCGTACACCGGATAAAAGTAACCTTGCGCAGAAGTGCGTCCAAGATCGTGACCTAAATAACAGTGGCCATTGAGCAGTCCAGGGCCTCGTCATCTCTGACAGTACCACGCATCCGACATCCTGGTAGCCTCTTGCATCGAATCTCCAATACACTAAGCTTCGCCCAATCGCCACTTGCCTCGCCCTTGCGTCCTAGGTAGACGGCCCGTACCACCCTTGCCCTTCTCAACATTGCTGTCTACCCTCCCCGCCTCGGCCAGAAAATCCAGCATATCGGTGTCGCGGCCTCCACTGGTAGGCACTCTGTTATTCTTGTTCAGCATGTTGCGTTCTGTTCGCGCTTGCATCGCCGGTCCTGGTTTTGGTTTGCGCACACCGTCATCGATTCTTCCGGCCTCAGCCAGGAAGTCCAACATGTTGGTCGCGCGGTCTCCACTGGCAGCCGCAGATGCTCCGTTCCCCCCTTCGAGCATGTTGAGCTCCCCGCGGGCGATCATGGTCGGTCGCGTCTGTGCGAATCCGGTGGTCGATGGCATGGTCGGAGCTATTCGGCCAAGCTCTGTGGAAGGGCGTAGTGCAAATTCGAGAGGATCGGTTATCTGCTGCCTGGAGGGGGGAAGAGAGCTGCTCAATTTTCCAGGGTCCGTTGTGCTAGCTTTGCGGAATAGTAGTGGAATAAGCGGGAGGCAGACGCATATAATGCCTGTTGTCATTTCAGCCGTCCTATCATATAATTAGCCTGCGTATCTTATCGTAGGACATGCAACAAGTCAAGCTCGTTGTGATATGTGTCCCTTGGCATCATGTCCACTATATCGAGTTTGATCTCGTGAAGCCAAACGTGGAGAAAAACTATCCACATACATGAAAGTTAGGAGTACGGCGCTCTTTAATACAGAGCTGTTATATTGCTTTATTAATACTACGTATAACTATATATAAAGTTAATAATTTAATTAATTACTATTAACCTATTTTTTTTTTTTACTACTTTTAGGTCCTTTTTATAAGGTTTTTTATTTACTTACTATTATATTTAATAATTTTCTTTTTTATAGTTTATTATTTTAGATTAAGCTCCTGTTTAGTATTATTCTTATTAATAATAGTTTAAAGAGTTACTATTTAATAGTTAATATACTTCTATTTATAGTTATAATAGGCGTTCTTGCTTATTTATATATAAACGAATATACGTTATTTAAAAATAATAAACTTATACTACCTCCTTAAAATAATAAGGTATACTTTTAAAAGTTTAATCTTATATTTATTATTAAACACTTTTATTTTATCTATAATATATTTTTTTTTTATATTTACTTTTATAACGTCTAGTTTAATTACTTTACTTTTATAGTAATTTAATAGGTTAAAAATATTTTTATTAATAATAGAAATATATACCCTTTTAGCAGGTCTAGTATTAGGTATAACTATTAGCTTTTATAGTATTAGAAGTTATAGTTAAAGTATTAGTAAAAGTAGAATAATAAAAGATATAATTATCTATATTTAGGTACTTAATACTTTTTTAAAAAGCCCTTTTTTATAGAAGAGTTACCCTTTATTATAGTATAAAGATTACTATTTATAGTATAAATATTTAAAAACCCTATTATCGCCCTATTAAACCTTTTTTTTATATTCTTATTTAGTATACTATTTTACTATAATTAATATATTATAATTCGTACTAGCTGTTACATAATCTGTTTAGGTCGGTAATAATAATAAAAGAGACCCTTAGGAGTACAGCTATTATACGGGTAGAATTATTAGACGTTCTAGTCTTATACCGTATACCTACCTCTCTAAATAATAATAATACACGTGCGCGAGGCAATCGTACTAGTAAAAGTTAATAAATTTAATAAGATAGTATTAAGGTTATTATCTAGAGGTATAAACTATAGTTAATAGTAAAAAAGGGTATATAAAGACTATTTTACTATATATATAAATTTTTTACCTATCTACTATATATTTATTTATATTCTCTATCTTTATTTCCGCGATTATTATATTTAATAATAATAATTATTTTAGGTATAGCTGTACTACTACTTTACTTAAAGAGGTAATATATTAATAAATAGTTTTATAAACTTTATACTAATACCCCGTTTAACCTAGGGCTTCTTAAAAAAAATAAAAAGTAATAAATTAAGAATAATCTTTATTAGTATATACGTTTAGCTAAGTAAGACTCTAAAAATAATAATTTTAAACTATAAATTAAGCTTTTTATACTAGCTTAGCTACTGCACTGCTATCTAAGATCAGAATTTAATATAGATAAGTAATTATTTCTTATAATAAATAACTTATAACTTATATAATAAATAACTAACTTTAATAAAACTTTTATAATAGTATATTAAAAATAAGCTATTTAGAATTAAAGAGCTCCTTAAAAAGGACTATAAAAGACGCCTTATAAAAGACCTATAAAACCCCTTCTATTATAAAATATTAATAAAAAAGAAAAAAGCGTACTTTAACTTTTAGAGGGGGTAAAATATTTTACTAAAAAATAATTTATTATAATCTATAATTAGCGCGTTAGATATAGGTCGCGAGATCACTATATAGATTATTGTAGGAAAATCATTCCATATACCCACCCCAATACCGCTGACAACCGGTGCACTGGTCACTGTAAATGATTTATCCCATATTCGTTATTCGAAACGGTTAGAGCTTACACGGCACCGATTGTAAGCACAGCGCAGACCCCGATCTTCTTGCGCAATTCCAACTGTGGAGCCCAAATTGCGTGGATCGGAATAGCGAGGATGGCCACATCGCTGATTGTGTTGAATATGCCGCTGATATCTACGACCAAGAGACCATCAATGCAGTGACCCGGAAGCGCTTTTGCCCATGCCTTCTGTAGGGGATGACACTGCCAGATCATCGTGAACGTGGTGGCCATGTAGAAGGCGATACATATTACGCCTATGCCGAAGATTGTGATCCAAAGAGCAGAGAACCGTCTCTGCACGAGAAGTCGACGGTACATGAGCAGGATGCTTAGCTTTATGACAAGTACGACAGGTCCGTAGATGATTGTGTGTAGCCAGAAGAACTGAACGCTGTACTCAGCACTCTAAAATAAGTATCGTTAGTGATTACTTACCGACAGGATGGTCTGGACTTGTTCCGCGGTCAGGTACTGAATGTGCGTGCCCATATGGTTGTTGACCGCGGCGCTCACGACGATGGCGCATGCGAGAAGCCCTAGCTGTGAGTTGTCAGCCACTGCTGTATGAACTGCTGACTCCGACGTACAAAAGCCAATATCACTAGCCCTCAAGTATCATCAGCAGATATGATAAATGGTACCGATACTGCTCACAGTCTTCGATCAACCATTGCCTAGGGAGCGGTCCAAAACCCAGGCGCGCGAAGCTCCGTAAGAGAACCAGAATTCCGGTGACCGTCATGCAAACGACCTGCAGGATGACATTGGCTTTCCAAAATGGATTTGGAGTATCGGCGCGATGCACAAGAGCACCCATTGCAGACATGTCGTAACGAACGGCGCAAACAAACTCGAGCGGTGGGTCCTCTGGTCGGTTGATAAAGTCTCGCGCGTCCCTAGGAACACAGTGTTGGTGGTGGATTTGGAAAGGTGCCTAGAAGACAGATCGTTAAGTGAGAGGCGATGGCCATGACGTTGCTGCGATCTTAGTGAATGGAGTCTTCCTGCAAACGGAGGTGTCCACTTAGCGCATGCGCGGCCTAAAGATTCACAGCGCACGCAGAATCACGGAGTGCAATCGCTCCCATTTTGGAAACTCTTACGGTAAACTTTTTGAAATAGAGGGCAGCTCCTCCGCAGGTCGAAATCAAGTTTGATTGGTCGTCATTGGTCCATCAAATTGCTATAGCTGAAAGATGGTCGTTGGACTATAGGAGTTTCTGCGCAGGCTCAGCCCTCCGGAAATGCATTTAGACATAATGATGGCTCCTATGTGTGCATGAATCGATCGGATGGCCGTACGGAGATAAGCGATATCTGTCCAACAAGGAAGCTACGTCCAGCGAACTTTTCTGCAAACAACGCCATAGCCTCCCGCTTCACATCACACCAATCTATCGCTACCGATACGCTGCCCTCATCCACTCTTCGCCTTCTTTTTCGGGCAAACGGCGTGGTACCAAGGGCGAACAGCAAGTCTTGCGCGACCTATGCTCCAGTATGGAAATAGGCTGAGAAAGAACGCACGAATGGGCACCATAGATCTGAGGGGAGAGGAAGGTGCACACCGAACCGAAAGAGGATACAATCAACCAGACCCTTCAGTACCGCCAATTTCGTTTGCCAATACAATGCGTACTTCTGAAATAAGGCCTAACTACTCAATGACATTCATAAAAGTGTTGTCATCGACGTTCAGGAGACACATGGTGCGACGTCGCTGAATCTAAATTCAAGAAAAATGTAACCATTGTACGCCCGCTGGTAAACACTGAGCTCACATCCATTTGGACATTGTCACACGACAAGGATATCCATCAGCAGGATGCGTCCCGGCCTTTTCAGTTTGATAAGCCCGATCTCCATGCACCGTCATCACTGGCTTCCCTAATACTCTTGTTTTCAACCCGCCAAAAATGCCAACCTTCCGTGTCGCATCCCATTCTTCGTACGCAGGTGTGATGTCAAATGTCCGCAACGTAAGAATCAGCGCGATCTGAATTTCATTCCAAACGAGCGTCTGGCCGATACAGTTGCGCGGACCTTGCTCGAATGGGCGGAAAGCCGGCGGATAAGGAAACAGCTCATGGCCTTGCTCTACGAGAAAGCGCTCAGGTAAGAATGTGTTGGGCTGAGGCCATACACGCGGATTCCGGTGGACCGCCGGATGTAGGATTGTGGCACCCACATAGTCCATTGGGTATTGTTTTCCATGGCGGTCAATGATGGAAACCCCTGGTCGACCAGCTCGCATGGTTGCAGCTGGTGGGTAAAGCCGCAAGGTCTCTTTGATCACAGCCATAGTGTATTTGCATTGGTTGAGCAGTGCAGGATGCTGGACCAGCAGTTCTGCAGCTTTCCCAACGTCAGTCCCAAAGACGTTATCGTGCTCTTGGCGCGTTGCCTTCAGAGCCTTGGGATGCTGTGAGAGAAGATGATAAACGTAGACGATCGTCGAAGAAGTCGTATCGTTGCCAGCAAAGAGGAACAGCCTAATTTGATATGTAGCATACCGAGCAAAACGTTCCTCGAGCTTGGGCTTCTGTATCAAGTCGCTATTCTTGTTCTCGGCCATGTACGACTCGATCGCCAATGTTATCACGGACCTTGCACCGGAGCGCTTTCTGTCGCCAATGCCTCCATCCTCAAAGACTTCCTTTTTGAGCTCAGTAAATCTCTGGTCGAGTTCCTTCTGGATCAAAGTATTCATGACATGACCGAAGTATCGTTGAATGAAAGGTCGAAAAGGATGCATCAATATTCGAGGATCCCAGAACGAGTGCCATCTGGTTATGTAGCCAAGCGCGGCAGCTATAGGATTTTCTGAACGCTGGTAATCTATATCGGCACCTCTGGAGAAAGGTCTTCGTCAGCGCGCATTACAAGTTGCACAAGCAGGGTAGTGAAGGATCCTTACAAAGTTAGTTTCATGATCACGTCCATCGTCATCCTGGTCGTCAGGTCATCAAGGCATATGATCCCTTCCTTCGTCTTCTCCCTCAAAATCTCTTGAAACGTTTGTACCGACTTAACGATGTGAGGTACACTCTCCATCATGGCTGTCGTACTGAACCCCGGGTTGAACAGTGATCTCCAGATCTTCCACTCTTGGTCGCTCATGGAGATAAGATTCGGTCCTCCAGTAATCGGTTTCATAAACTGCAGGTGCATGCTCGTCTTGGGTAAGTTGTACTTGGTGGAGACCTGGACTGCAGCATCAGGCTCGTACACTATGAGAAGTGCCGGATAGACAGGCCAAAAGTCCATTAAGAATATTTCCGTATCGCTATGCTCTCGGGCAAGGTCCGCCATAGCAAGATTTACGTTAGCATCTGGTGGGAGCTGGTCGACATACTTTTGGAGGGTGAGAAGGTGACCTGTGAACCAACTCCAGCCGTGCGGCATGGGCTAGTAAAATGGATAGTTAGATCACACGAAGTGCATTAGAAGTCGCGCAACAACTTACAACACCTTGCTTCCGTAACTCGTTAATTCTCGAGCGATGTACATATGCTTTACGAATGAAAGTACCTAGGATTGTCACGGCCAAGATTGATACAACAGTGACCCACGCCATGGCTGCCATTGTACGGTGTCCAGTTGCAAAGAGGCAAGCCAGTTCAAGAGAAGCGAGCTCACTCTCAATATGGCGCGTGTGATTGAACTCATCAAGAGGGTGTGCGAGCAAGGCAAAGGTTGAGGCAGCGGGACGGAAGCGGAGGGTTGCCTTGAGCACGGGCCATTTCGCCCACGCCACAGCCGTCGATTCACCACCTGGACAGTAAACCATACGGATCCTTCCGCCTGCAAAATTTTTAAAATATCTATAATAGAAATTTTTAATGCCTAAAAGGTTTTATACCTTTTTAACTAATATTAATATTTGCTATTTTTATACTATATAAATCTTTATATTTTTTATATTTATTTATAAGAGCTATATTAATCTAGTATATACTACGTCCTTACTTAATATAAATACGTAAAAATAAAAGTACTATAAATAAAACTTATTAAATATAAAATTTTTAAAGTATTATAATTTAGTAAAGTAATAATTTAAATAAGTAAAGTTATTAAATAATAATAGTAATAATAGTAAAGTAATAATTAAAAATAAAAATAAAGCGTTTATAAATTATTATAAATAATAAACCTTTATATATATATTAAAAGAGTATAATTTTAATAGTTTAAAATAACTCTAAAAAGTATTAAAAAAAGTAATATATACTTTTATATTTTATATATTAAAAGATAAATTAAAATTAGTATCTAGTATAATTTTTTATTAATTACTTTTTAGTTTTCTTTTTATAAAATAAAAGTTATATTTATATTTAGTTTTTTACTCTATTTATATACGTAGCTATTTATTATTATTTAATAAGTTATATACTATATTCTAGTAATAATAAAAAAAATTTTATAGTTTAATATAAATATTAAAAAAAAGACTAAAATTATAAATTAAAATATTTAGTAGTAAAAGAAATATAAAAATATAATAAAAAATATATAAATAGATAGAAAATATATAGTTTATAAATATAATAATTTTTATATTATAAATTTTATTTTATAGATATATATTTTTTTTAACACATTAAGTATAGAGGTATATATATACTCCTCCTTTTTTAAAATCCCTTTTAGTCGCCCTAAGCCACTACAGCCACACTATTTGTTCGATTAATATATAAATATATATAGCCTTTTAAAAGTACTTCTCTTTTTAATTCTTTTAAATTAAATAATAATAATAATTCTTTAACTTTAAATAATAATAAAGAAAAGTAAAATAGAAATAGTTAAATAATTACTAAAAATAAAAATAAGCTACCTCCTAAGTATACTAAGCGACTTATTTTAAGTTATAAAATCTATATATATAGTGCTCCAGGCGGTAATTTAATAAAAGTTTATTTTAAAAAATTTAATTCCTTAAATACGTATTACTATTATTATATAATCTATTTATATAATTAGCTATAAGTCTTAATAATTATATTCCGATTATATATTACTAATTATTATAATTCTATTAGTACTTATACTATTTATATAACTTTTATAAAACTTATAATTAAATATAATACTATAAACCCTAAAATAAGTAATTCTCTTTTAAATTTAGTTTTATAGATTATACTAATTTATTATAACTTAATAATAAAATTATATCTATTGTTAAAACTGCCTATAATATTCTTTAGTAATACTAGACTATTTAGGTGCTAAATACTAAAATAAAATTACTAAGTAATTAAGATATACTAAACTTTTTTAATTAGGACTAATATTTAGGTCTAGTTTCTAGTAGCTAGGGCTATAGTAATTTAATTAGTAAGTATTCTTATAGGCGTATTTTAGCTATTACTAATATTTTAATTTAGCATTCTACTATCGTTTATTTAAGTAATAGATAGCTAATAATTATATTTAAATAATAAGTTAAAAACTCTCTTTAAAAGAGGATTTTATAAACTATATAAGTAATTTTTTTTTAACTTAAACTAAGAGCGCTTTAATCTGTTTTTAAAAGCCTATAATATATTTAATAATATTAGAGTAGTAATAGCGTAATTATTTTATTTTATTAAAGTAGTAAAAGATATAAAGTAAGTTATATCTTTATAATTAAAGTCCTTTTTCTTAAACTTTTAACTATTTTTATCTATTTTAAATATCGAGTAGGTATCTCTTTATATTTAAAATTAAAAAAAAAAGCGTTATAAACTATATAAACTACTTAATAAAACTTTAGCTATTGCATAGTTTTTTTTTAATATAATAAAGTTACTATATATTTGTATATTAATCGAACAAATAGTGTGGCTGTAGTGGCTCGGGGCAACCAAAAGGGGTTTCAAAAAAGGAGGAGTATGTGTATACCTTTATTAAAGTTGCTATTAGTAACTACTTAATTAGGAAAAGGAATACTAAATATACTATATAAACTAATAATTAGCTCTTAAAAGATACTATACTAAGCTTAATTAGAAAAGGTAGTACCTATTAAAATAAATACCTAATAACTGCTAAATAATACTTAATAGTATTATAGCTTAGTATAGTTTATTACCTTATATAGTAATTTATACTAGCGTATTTACTATTATCAACTAATACTAAGTAGGTATTTATTAAAAAAAAAATATTAATATATTATAACTATAGTATATACTATAATATCTAAAATACTATTTATTAATAATAGTATACTATCATTCTATAACCAAAATACGCACTTTTAATATATTAAAAAATAATATTTTAGTAAAATATATACACTAAACTTACTTTAACCTATACTATAAAGTATAATATATACTCTAAGCTTTTAAATTAAACTAAATAAATAAGAAATATAAAGTAGTAAGTATATTTAATATAGTTACTATACTACTACCTATCTTTATAGGTAATTTATAAAAGTTTATACTTAAATAAAATAATTTTATTAATATAGGTATAGACTTAACTGCGTATAAAAAAAACTATAATATTTTATAAATAAAGCTAAAAATCTACTATTTAGGGGTACCGCTAAATAAAAAAATAATATTAAAACTACTATAGCTATACTACTATACTAAGTAATTAATAAATAGGAGTAAATTACTTATTACTAATAATAATACTAACGCTAATAACTATAGGGCACTAAAGTAAAAAGATAGTATGGTTCTTTAATAAGTAATTTAGTATATTAGAGACTATAGTCTATAGTATAGTAAGCGTATATAATTCTAATTAAAATAACGTAAAATAAGGTGGGGTGGCACAGTAGGAGCATATGCCTAAAAAATACTAAGATTTCTTAAATTTTTAAGGTCTTCTTACGTATTAGAGGTTTAATTCTTTTTTTTATTATAGCGTTCTTTAAGCGCGTTTACTTTATTAGTAAAAAGTAGAATTTTTAAAAGTATAGGGCACCGCTAAGAAATTAATATAAAATTATAAAAAAGCTAAAATCCCTATATAAAATGTGTTTTATTTTTTAGGTATATTTTACTATCTAAGGTTAGAGATAAAAATCTATTTCTAAATAGGACTAGCGTGGCGAACTAGGCCTAATTAGGTAATAGATTAGTAATTAATAACTATTTAGTAATATATTAATTTAGGAATTAAAGAGCTAGTTATTAGTTTACTTAGGAGATAAAGCACTTTCCTTAAATAGTTAGGTAGCCTTAATTAAAAGGCTTATTTTTTTTAAAAAAAAAAAAAAAAATATAAAATAAAAGTTACTATTATATAAAAAAGCGCTATAGCTTAATACTATAGAAGATATTTAAAAGTAAATAAAAAGAAGTTTTTAAAAAAATAATAATAGATAACTAGTATAAGAAAATATAAATAAGTAGCTTAGTATATAACTAAATAAAATAATATATTTTATATTAATTATCTTTTTATAATTCTAAAACCTCTAGGTCTCTAATAAGACTGGCTATTTTATAGTTATAATTATCTACTCTTTTTATAATAGATTTCTTTTATTTTAAAATAAATAAAAATTAATAGGCTCTTTTTTCTTTACTTTCTACTTACTTAATAATTAGTAACTATATATTATATAAATTAAGTAGCTTTTAAAAACGTATAAATTATTATTATATAAGTGCCTTTATTAATCTATTAGTAGGTATATTTCTAGTTTATAAATAAATTACTTTTAATAAGTTTTTTATATATTTTTACTATAATTATATATTTTAAATATTAATATAGCGTAATTAAGTTATAATTTTTATTTAGCTTTAACTATAAGCCTAATTATCTATTAATTATCGTAGTAAATTCTCTAAATAAATTCTAAATTAAGTATAATTTTGTAAAAGAAGCGCTTTAAAGCTATTATATTTTTACTTATATATTTTAAAATAATTAGCTTAGTTTATATTTTAAAAGTAGTAATAATAGTCTATTTAACTATTTTTAAAAAAATTATACCTTTAAATCTTATTATAATATAGTTATAAAATTATTTTCTTATTTTATAGTTATTAGTAAATAAGATATTTCTATAAATTATAAAATTAGGTCTATTATATTATTTATATTAAATTACCCACTAGTAGGTATAATATAAGTAAATAATTACTTTATTAATAGTAGTAAAGTATTAGAGACTTAGATTTATTAAAAACTATAATAGCTTTAAAATTATATATATAATATTTAAGTAAAGTATAATTACTATATATAAAATTAATTCTATACGTTTCTAATATCGCTTAATATCTTACTTGGAAGCTTTTTTAGTAAACTTAATAAGCTCCTTTAAAATAAAGGCGTTTTAAGAAAACTACTACTATTATTAAAACTAAATTTTTTTTATAATTTTATTTATATATATATTATAAATAAGTATAATTACTTTATTTTTATAATTATAAATTACTCTAACCCTTAAAAACTATTAAATAAGTCTCTTTACTTTAATTTTATATTTTAAAATAATCTAGTTCTAGAGCTACTTTACTATTATTTTTAATTTTTATAATATAGTAGGCGAATATTATCTATATAAAATGAAATAAAAATTGTCTTCTTATAATTAAAAAAGAAATAAAACTTTTCTTTTAATACTATAAGCCTAATAGTATATAGTAAGCTTAAGAACTTTTTATATTAACAATAAGGTAAGTTATATAGGCTATATAATACTTAATTAAGCTTAATATATATATCTTACTTCTTAAATCTATTAAATAATTTATATATTACCAGAATTTCTATTACTATTAAAGTATTAAGAAATACTCTAATAATATTATACTATTGAATTTCTAGATTAAATTCTACTCTAAGCGCTATTATAGTACAGAATAATCTTATTATAAATATAGTAATATATATTAAGTATATAAAATCTATCTCTTAGAAATTACCTTTTATAATAATATATATCTTATATTTAATAAAATATTTATTATAATTAAATTTATAAGTCTAAATCTATTTTAATAGTAAAAATTAGCTATTTACTTTTACTTTAGTAATCTCTTTTTAAATTCCTTTCTTTAAAAGCGTATTAATTTTAATATATAAGACTTATTTAAATCTATTACTAAAAAGATATAAAGTAAACCACTTTTACGTTATAGATAGCAGAGAAAAATTATCTCTATATATATAATATAGATTACAATAGATAGAGTAATTAAAAAATAATATTTTAAATATGTTTTTAAGTATTATAGCTATTACCAGAGTATTAAAAATAATATATATATAAAATTTAGTCTATGCCTCTATAGTACGAAATATATATATATATATATATAAAATTAATTTACAAATTATTATTTTATAAATCCGTAATTATTATATAAGTACTTATAAAATTAATTTTACCCCCTAGCTAATTATCTAAATTATTATTTTTAGATTGCCTCCTATAAAGGGGTAAATTTATATATTTAATTTTAAGTCTCTACTATTATAGCCCCTTACTTAATTATATTACTTAACTCTAATTACGTTTTTAGTAGTATTAATCTAGTAATATTCTTACTTTATTTATAATAGTAAAAGCGTTATCTATAATTTAAAAAACAGCTATAGAATAATTATATTATACATTTTAAAAATTATCTCTAAAATTTAACAGACTAGATTTTTTAATTTTATATATTTTTTAGTAGCGATTAGGTACTTTTTAATTTCTTATAAAATTACTCTAAGTAATATCTAGCGCTAGCGTTGTTTCTAAAGTTATAAGTCCTAATTATTTATTTAATATTATATAGATATTTAAATAATTATTAGCTAAATAATTATTATATATAACTATTAAATTCTAAGTAATACCAAAAAAGTCTAGTCTATAACTTTTATATATTAACTATAATCGGTACCCCTAAGTTTATATTTAATATTTAAATATTTCTTATTTCTTATCTACTTATTAGACTAGCTTAGTAAGTATATATTATTAAATACTATACCTAAGTCTATAAACTTATTTTTATAAAATAGTTTAATAATTAAAACTACTTCTTTTTTAAGTATTCTATAATTAGATAGCCCTTTATAAAAAAAGCTCCTTATTATAAATAATATTTTAAGTTATAATTATCTAATTAAGTACTAGGATCTATATTTTATAAATATTAAAAATATAATAGTTTACTAAATACCTAATATAGTCCTACAAGTTTATTTTAAATCTATGCTTATTATAGTCTACTAAGCGTTTCTTATTTTAAGAGTAAATATAATAGCTATATATATAAATTCTACTTTAATTAAGGTATAAGTTTACTATTATATTTTTTATAATTACTAGTTTCTACTATTTAAAGTATTATTTAAACTAACTATTAGTTACTTTATTTAGTAATTATATCTAATAAACTTTTTCGACACATTGAGTATGAAGGCATGCACATACTCCTCCTTTTTCGAACCCCCTTTTAGGTCGCCCCGAGCCACCACAGCCACACTTTTTATTCGATTAATATATAAATATATATATATATCTAATAAAATAATAATAAACTTATTTTATATAACTATATTATAGTATTTATTATATTAGACGAAAACTTAGTGGATAGATTAGTACTTAATTATATCTTAATTACTATTAAAATTATTTTTTAGCCTACCCTCTTAGCGCTGCTATTTAGTTTATAAGTATATAATAGGATTATAATAAATTTAATTTTTTAATTAGCTACCTATTCCCTAAAATATAAATAACTATATTATAGTATTATAGTAGTATTATTATCTTAAATAAATATATGAATCCTAAAATTATATTATATAAAAAGTAACTTACTAAAGTCTTTTATAATTTTTATAATTACTTCTAAGCCTCTTAAGTAGGAACTATAATTATAGATCTTTTTAGTAAAATTATTTTTTAGAATTATACTCTATTACTCGTCTAATCCATTTATTAGTATATTAAAAAGGTTCTATAATACTTAAAAGAATAACTATAGTAATTATTTTCTTAATTTCTTAAAAATTATTTATATTATATAAGTAGTAAAGTAGTATATATACTTTAAATAAACTATACTATAAATCTTAATATTTTAAATATATTATATTAATACTTATAATATTACTCTTCCTAAATATCCTAATTGCTAATATTATATTTACTCGCTATTAATACGGGGATAATTAACCTATAATTTTTAAATTTTATAATTATCTATTACAGTATTAAATATAAGAAAAAAAATAATTAACTTATATTTAATAAAAGTATAATTATACTTATATTATAGCTCTATTAAAATAATATTATATTTTAGTATACTTATACCTAAAATATAATTAAAATCTAAATACTAAATATTAGTTTTTCCTAAATAAGTTCTAAAAATAATATTAATATAATAGCCTTCTACTAATATAATATCTTTAAATATTAAATTTTTTTTACAACGGCCTGTTATACAATATAAGACTTACTTTAAAAGTTAGTTACTTATTTTAATAATTACTAATACCTATATTTTAGCTTTAATACTTTTAATTTTAATTATCTTCTTAAACGTTTTAAAAATAAGTATTAAGGTATTATTAATATAATATATAGTAGTATTACTATTTAAAATAGTATTCTTTAAAAAAAGATATACACTAAATATTATAATACTATAAATACCTATACTTTTTTTTAATAAATATAAATATTAAAAAATTTATAATAGTTACTATAATTTTTATTAAATATATTATTTAAGTATTAGTATTCGCCTTTTAATTTTTAAAATTTTTCTTTTTAATTATTATTCGTAGATTAGTATATTTAGTTTACTATAAATAATTAAAAATCTATTTTCTATTAGCGCTAAAAAGTATAATTAGTAATAATCTTTTTAGGTATTTTTCTATAACTATAGTCTTAAGCCTCTAGTAATAAATTAGCTTTTAGTAGTAATAAGCTAATTCTAAATATAAATAGGCAGACTTATATCTAGTTTAATACTTATTTTAATTTTTATTAGTACTTAAGTAAGTGTAAGATCTATACCTACTAAGTATTATAAATACTACTAAGCCTTTTTTATAATTAGTATATAAAAACTACTACTAAAATATTATAAAAAAAATATTTCTAATCTTATCTAAAATTAAAAGAAATTATTTAAATATTAAATTATACGTAATATTACACTCTATTAATTATACTTTGTTAAAAATAATTCTTTATTTTAGTATAAATAAAAGATTATATATAATTATTTTTTCTTTTATATTAAGTATTTTATATATATACACTTTTTTATAAAGAAACTTATATTTATTATACTATTACTTAGGTTCTATTTTTTATACTTAGTCTTTTTAAAATAAGTATAATACTATACTCGTACTAAGTTTTATATATTAGTATTAGTTAATACTAGATTAGCTCTAAATATATATATTATTTCTTAAAGCGTTAGCTTTTAGTAATTAAAAATGTTAATTATTATTAGCCTAAAAATATTAGAGTATACTATCTTATTTACTTAGTTCCTAAAATTCTTAAGGTAATTATTATTTATAAACTAATTAGTAAATAGTAGTCTATATTTTTAATTTATATAAAATACTATTATACTTATTCTTTATACTCTTTAAGATTTTTCTCGTATTATTTTTTAATTACAAGATTATTAGTATCTAAAATAGCTAATTAAATAAAAAGTAAAAAATACTATAATTAATAATCTTTTATAAAAGTAATATTTTTTTAATTAAAAATAACTTTTTTTAGATCCCTTTCTATATAGTAAAAAATTAGAATTATATATACTAATTAGGCTAGCCTAAATAGCTTATTAGCTAATAAAGCCCTATTAGAATTAAATTAGTTATTATAACAGTTTAATTAATAAGTAATTAAGGAAGGGATATATAGGCTTAGTTTAATAATTAAATATATTAGTATAATAGCAAGAAATAATTAGAGTATATAAAAATAAGCACCTATTAGTATTAAATCGCGTAAAGAAAATTATTCTATAATTTTAAAACGCTAGACTTATAACTATAGTAAACTAAATAATACTTATTTTTAAAGTAAAAAGTAAATTAATACTATTTATAAGATTAAATAATCGAGATTAAATATATATATAATGGGTAAGTAATTAGATAACTTAGTGATATAATGAACCCGTAATTAGAAAGAGTATATAAGTCTCAATATTATAATAATTACCGTTTTATATATAGCTTTTATATTATTACTAAAACTCCTTTTACTAATTTTTTAATATTTTATAATTATACTACTATTAGAGTAACTACTATTACTCTAATTTTAAAACTAGTATAGTTAATATTATTTTAATTATTTAGTAGAGATAGGAGTTATTATTTCTACTTAGAGATATAGTTTAGAGTAGTATTTATAATAAAAATTTTAAACCTTTTAAAATTTTTAATATTCTTTATTATTATAATTATATAGGTTAGTAATAATTATTATTACTATGGCTATAGTTATAGTAGTATAGATATAATATATACTTATCTATTTTTACTATAATATTATAGTTTATAGTTATTAGATTTACTATTTATTCTATACTATTTAGTTACCTATATAGATTAAGACTTACTATAGTACTCTAGAGCTTTTTAAAAATATTTAATAAAAAGAATACTATTAGTAGTAGAGAACTAAATTTAGTTATATAAAAAGCCCTATAGATATTACTTTTATAAAGTTATTTATCTAAAATATACAAAAGAGTAAAGTAAAAAAAGAGTAATTAAAAAAGATACCTTTTTTAAAAATGTATATAAAATTAATTAGTAAGCCTAAAAATACGTGAATAATACCGTTTTAAGGGAAAAATTATAGAGAATTTTATATATATTTTACTTACTACTTATTAATTACGTATAATAAATTAAAATTACCTAAATATTACTATTTATTAAATCCCATTTTTAGGTTCCTATTACTTTTTAGTTAGTAAATATATTTAACTAAAATATTAACTATACCCTTTTAAGTCTAGTCTAGATCACGTGACTTTTTTTAAACAGTATATTAGTAATCTAATAATAAAATTATATTAATAATAAAAATTTAGCTTCTACTTATATAATCGCTACTTACGTAATATATTACTAATATTATAATATATAATAATACCATTTTAATTTTATAAATCTAGACTCCTACTCCTTTAATATAGTGCGATATTTAACTAAACTTAAATTTTAAGTTAATATTATTTTAAAAGTATATACTTTTATTCTAATAATCATTTTTACTTTTAAAGAACTCCTAATAGTATTTATAATACTTGTCACGGAGGCTCAAAAAGTAGGTGTTAAATGTTAATATTTGACGAGAATCTACGTGTAGGGAGCTCGCTAGGTGCCCTAGGGTAGGCTGGTTGAATGGGTTGGGGTTGGGTCGGGGTTGGGTTGCCCAACCCAAGTCTGGGTCACTAAATAAATTACGTAATATATAATATATAACGCTAGTAATAATTTTATATATATATTTAGTATTTTATCTATAGCGTATTAAAGGTTTAGATCTATAGCTTTTATATTAGGTAAGTTAATATATATTTAAAAAAGTAATATAGTTTTTAAAAGTAAAAAATAATTTATTTTAATTAAACTAACTTACGTAATATAAAGTCTATTAATCTAAAATCTTAATATAGTATAAATATACTACTAAATGTATATATAAAATTATTGTTATTATTATAAGTTATATAATAGCTAAAATATTTAGTAATCTAGAGAGTAACCCTAGTGTAACCCAACGCTTGGGTTAGCTTGGGTTACTCCTTGGGTTACTAAATATTTTAGCTAATATATAACTTATAAGAATAAAAATAATTTTATATATAAATAAAGTATTATTTATATAGTATATTAATATTTTAAAGTAATAGCCCTTATATTACGTAAGTTAGTTTAATTAAAACAAAATTTTTTTTACTTTTAAAAACTATATTACTTTTTTAAATATATATTAACTTACCTAATATAAGAGCTATAGATTTAAAACTTTAATACGCTATAGATAAATTAATATAAAGGTATACATATACTCCTCCTTTTTTAAAACCCATTTTAGTCACTTATACAGCCACTATAGCCACACTATTTATTTAATTAGTATACAAATATAATATACGCTATAGATAAAATACTAAATATATATATAAAATTATTACTAGCGTTATAAGTTATATAGTAGCTAAAGTATTTAGTAACCTAGACTTGGGTTGGGTAACCCAACCCCGACCCAACCCCAACCCATTCAACCAGCGTACCCTAGGGCGAGGTAAGGGCATATGCCGAGACGCTAGCTTCGCTAGCGCGGGCGTACCCGTCTTGGCGCTCGCACCTAAGCGAGGGGCGCCTTTATACCCACAACAATACTATATAATATATTAAAATAAAGGTATATATATACTTCTCCTTTTTTAAAACCCCTTTTAGTCGCCTATACAGCTACTACAGCCACACCCTTTTATTTAATTAATATATAAATATATAATATATTTAAAATAAAATAATAATAATAATAATAATAATAATAATATAAATAAAGTTAAAAGGAGTAGAGTTTCTAATATAATTTAATATATAAAAAGAATTATTAATAGAGACTTAAATAAAAGTCCTAATAAAGAAAATAAAAGAGTATAATTAGAAAATAGTTTAGATATTATAAAACAATTCTTATAAAAATATTTTAAAAGAGAAGTGTTATAATATTAATATATATAAAAAAATTTATATTTAATATAGAGAACGTAAAGAATATACTAAAATATTGTAAAGAAAATATTAAAAATATTAATAATATAAATTTTAAAAAAATAATATTTTCTAATAAGTTAACACTATAAATAAGAGAGATTAAAAAAAACTATTATAAAAAAAGAAAAAATAGTAGAGTTAAAAAAACAACTACTTATTACCTAATGAAAAAGTAATTTATTTTAGTATTTTAATTTATTAAAATATATTATATATTAAATATTTTTATGTTATAGTTTTATTTTTTAATATTAATTATATTAATTATTTTATTAGTTATAATTTAATATTCTAAATTTAGAATACTATTTAGTTAATAGATAAAAGTAATTTAGTATTTACT
Organism: Pleoardoris graminearum; assembly: GCA_030770415.1. Taxonomy (NCBI): domain Eukaryota; kingdom Fungi; phylum Ascomycota; class Dothideomycetes; order Pleosporales; family Didymosphaeriaceae; genus Pleoardoris; species Pleoardoris graminearum. The sequence goes on along the minus strand of JASEKS010000076.1, from coordinate 291,939 downwards.
AAAATATATAATTTATTTATTTCTTTTACTAGTAATAACTATATAAAAAAAGTTCTTATATCTAAACTTAAATCGAAGATAAAATGTAGTAAGTAACTTTATAAATTTTTTAGTTTTTTTTTTAGTATAATAATATAAATATATATATATATTATTATATTATATTATAATTATAAACCCTATATTAATATTAATCTATATTAGTAATTTTAATATTGTGATACTCGTATTTATAAAATAAAAAATATTTTAAACTAGTTTAAGAATAATTAAAATATATTTATATTTTATCTAGCCTATAATACTAATTTAGTCTATATAAAAAATATATAGAATTATATAATATTTAGGCTAAATAAAAATAAAAAGGCTAATTTAGGTATAGACTTAAGTCTAGAAAGTATAGAGTTAATTAAAGCGTTATATTTAAATAGTAGAGTTAATTAACGTACTTCGCGAGCTTTATGAAGCCGCGGCACAACGCAACAATAAATAGTAGAGTAAAAAACTATAAAAAGTTATTTTTTTTTTTAAAATAAAAATAAGCCTTTAATTAAGGCTACCTAACTATTTAAAGAAAGTACTTTATTTTTTAAGTAAACTAATAACTAGCTCTTTAATTCCTAAACTAATATATAGGTTAATTACTAAATATAGTTATATTAAACTACTAATCTATTACCTAATTAGGCCTAGTTCGCCGCGCTAAGCCTATTTAGGAATAGATTTTTATCTCGTCTAACTTTAGATAGCAATTTAGCCTAAAATACTTCTAAATATAACGTGTTCTACGCAGGGATTTTAGTTTCTCTATAACCTTATATTAATTCTTTAGCAGTGCCCTATACTTCTAAAAACTCTACTTTTTACTAGTAAAGTAGACGCGTTTAAAGAATGCTATAATAATAAGAGGAATTAAACCTCTAATACGCAAGAAGACCTTAAAAATTTAAAGAATCTTAGTATTTCTATAGTATATGCCCACTGTGCTACGCCGCTAAAAAGTTATTAATAATTATATGTTATTACTCCCTAGCTATAATAAAATACTTATAGAGTCTTATAGATACTATACTAAGTACTAGTAGTATATTATTTACTAGTTTATTATTAAAATTTTAAAAATTTAACTCTTATAAATATATATTATATATTAATATAATATAGTAACTATTAGTATATATATATAAATATACTAATTTTATACCTTACATAAAAAGTTATAGCAGTCTAAAGTAGAATTCTAAAAAATTTTTATATTTACTAATTTTTTTTACTCCTAAATACCTTAGTAAGTAGCCTCTAATAGGATAAATAGAATCTGCTAGTCTTTTTCTTTAAAAGCTATTTTTATAGTATTTTTTAATAACTAATTAAAAAGTTATTTTATATAAAAAAAGGTATTTTCTTTTAATTACTCTTTTTTACTTTACCCTTCTATAATTATAGATACTTAGTAAAAAGTATAATATAGTTATCTAATATAGTAAACTACTTATTATACTTTTTCTATTATTCTATATATATACGTATATAGTATCGGGAACGCTAGTATATATTAATATTTTATAGTATACTAGTAATAGCGTAAGTTATTACTTCTATCTTTTTTTTTATAAATAGATACTATATACTAGATTAAAAGATAATATTTACTTACGTATTACTATTTTTATTTATTATAATAATAAACTATTTTTAGTATAATATATTAATATATAACTACGTACTGCGTTTTCTATTATTATATATATTTATATACTAATCAAACAAATAGTGTAGCTATAGTGGCTCGGGGTAACTAAAAGGGGTTTTAAAAAAGGAGGAGTATATATATACCTTTATTTCTATTATTATATTTAGATTATTATAAAGCCGTTTTATAGGAACTTCTATAGTAGTTAATAGTTATTTTTTTTTTAAAAAAAATATAAATACTACACTAAAAGCGTATCTATATTTATAAAAAAAATAATATATACCTAAATAGAATTAAATTTTTTATATTAATTATTTTATAATAATTTTAAAACCTTTAAATTTTTATTAGGACTAGTCCCTAAAAGTTAAAATATACTTTTTCTTTTTCTATTTATATTCTATACTATAAATAGTTTTAAATATATTTATATATTAATTAAACAAATAGTGTGGCTGTAGTGGCTCGGGGCGACTAAAAGGGATTTTAAAAAAGGAGGAGTATATATATACCTTTATACTTAATGTGTTAAAAAAAAATAGTTTTAAAAGTTTTTAAATTTTTAGTAATATATTTTTAATATACTATACTAGAGGTCCTATTTAACTTATTTATTTAGTTATAAGAATAGGAAAATAGTTATTTACTTATATATATTAAATTTTAATTTTAAATAGTAGTATAATAGCTAAACTAATATAAAAAACTAAATTTATAATTTAAATTTAGTACTATTAAAGGCTTGCTTAACTAAATATATATATTTATATAAGTTCTTTTTAATTAACTATATTTTATTCTCTATAAGAAATTTTAAATTATATTAAATATTAGAATAAAACTTATAAAACTATTTATTAATATATTATTATTTTAAGTAAAATAGTAGTCTAACTATACTTATAATAATTATTATTATTAAATATAATAATTATAGAAATTAAAATAAAAAATATAAATATGTATAAGTATAATAAATAAAAAAAAATTTATTAATAAAATTATTTTATTAACTATAGCTTATATCTAAGTAATAACTTTAATACTATCTTATTAAATTTATTAACTTCTGCTAGCACGGTTAACTTACGCACGTGTATTATTATCGCCTAGAGAGGATAGCCCCCATAGTGCTTGGCAAGCCAGTTGATGCTGTCGCCATGGGCGCGAGTCTTAATTGAGGTTATATCAGAAGCCAGATATCGATACTTCGCGTCTAGAGCCACTGAAGGAGAGTCAAAAGCAAGGGCTTTGCTCCGCGGGACGATTGACTGTATGGCAATGCCTTCTTAAGGGATTCTGCAGTCATTCCAAAATGATATCATTGCGGTCGCAGCGCCATGGTTCTGGGAAAGTACGCTGCTCTTCATAGAGATTTCGTTTTGAGAAATTTTCGGTATTCTCGCCCGTACCATTGTGGTGGGCGAGCGAACCTTGGAAACAGTCCTGCGTGCGCTGCTCTTTTTATGTGATATCCTTCTTTCGTCAACCACGGTCCCCAACCAGACCACAACCCCAACACCATATCTCGTCAAATCAATCATCTTCCACAGGCAAGATTGCTCGCGCACGTACATCACCGCCTAGAGAAGGTCATCCGTACCATAAACTTCGACCGTCCTCAGCGCTTTGAATCCTTGTGCTCGCGAGTCCCTTGCTCCTCTGCGCCGACCTACATCAGGACCTTTGCGATGTCCACGGAGCACCTCGACCCATTCTCTGCGGACCACGGGACGTATCCTCGAAAGGCAACGAATATCGACGAGACCTACGCGCGCTAGGAACGATCTCCCCTCCGAAAATACCCACTAAAACTAAGCCAAGGAAACCAGAACGGCATCAATCACCAGAAGTCCAGGAACAGCCTTACGAATCGCTTCACTTCTGTTCGTTCGAAGATGGGGAGTACTAAGCAGGCTGCTAGTACCAACCGGGCCAAGAGCGGCCGACGCCCGACGCCTGACTACTCTTTGGCCGGCCCCAGTCCATACAATGAGCAAGACGATGATGAGTACGACTCGGACGAGGGCTTTGGCTACTACGGACGACGCCCACAGGCCGCCATCGGCTTGAGCAAGCCGTTCCCTAGACAGAAGAGAGGCGGCCGTTGGAGGAAGCGCGACAACGTGAAGAACCCGGAACAGGCGACGCAACAATCGCGAACCGAGAAAGGGAGTGAAAGCGGTAAGCCTGAAGGGCAGGTAAGTGTCAACCGGTATTTTCTTCCAGATTAGGGCTTATCGTCTTAGGTTGGTGGAGGCCCAGCGGGCCATCACGGCTCCCCCGTCCACGGACGACCAGTCGGTGAGAGGGCTGGCGGACCCGCCGGGCATGCTCGAGATCCAGAGGATGAAGATGAGCATGGCAACGGCAACTGGATCGAGCAGGTTGCCGATGCGAATGGTCGCCACTACAGCGACCAAACCATAAAAGAAGATGAAGAAGTTGACGGCAACCAGACGGATGAGGATGAAGATGGATCAGAACCCAACATTTGGTTCGGCATCCGTCGTAAATTTAGAGAGCCTTTAGCCGAGTGAGCACCCAAGATCACCAGAACCAACATCACTAACGTTCGCAGGTGGCTTGGTACCATGGTCTCGGTCCTCATGGGAGTTTGCGCCAATCTGCAGATGAAGACATCGCAAGGCAAAGCCGGATCCTTCAGCCAGTCAGCTGCTATGTGGGGGCTGGGAACAATGATGGCCATCTATATCGCCGGTGGTATATCTGGTGCTCACTGTATGCCGTCCATCCTGCTTTGACGCAGCACGTATCTCCGCTGACATCGCGTAGGCAATCCTATGGTCTCCATCAATCTTTCGGTCTTCCGTGGCTTCCCGGCTCGCAAAGCATGCATTTACATTTGCGCTCAGATCATTGGAGCTATCTGCGCCGTGTGGATCGCCTACGGCCTTTACCACGATGCGATTATGGTGAGCGCTCTGCAACATGCAAGAGATGGGACAACTGCTGACCGCGAACTCGCATTTAGAACTTCGACCCCCAGAAAAAGTCCACGAGCGACGGAAGCGGCACCGCTTTCTTCACCCTGCCGGCACCCTTTGCTACTCCGCAAACCGCCTTCTGGACCGACTTCACCTCGGCCGCTATAATGAGTGGCACCGTCATGGCTATGGGCGACGACACGAATTCTCCTCCCGGTGCTGGCATGCACACCCTCATCATCGCGCTCATCGGGTTCGCCATGGCCGCGTGCCTAGGATACAACACGGGTCCGCAAACCAACCCTGCCAAGGACCTCGCAACCCGATTCGTTCCCAAAGTGGTCGGCTATGGGGGAGACATGTGGGTGCGGGGCTGGTGGGCGGAAGCCTGGGCGGCAGCCATTTTTGGCGGTCTGTTCGGGTGCCTGGTATACGATGTTGCCATCTTCGAAGGTCCGGAGTCCCCGATCAACTACCCGCGTGGCAAGAGGAAGCGGTCCAGGCAGGGCAACAAGGCGAAGTGGCTCAAGACCGGATGGTTCGGGCTTGGGAAGAAGCAGCGCGCGGAGGAAGACCTTGAGACCGGAAAGGTTGGCATCAACGAAAAAGACGCGGGCCATCAGATGGATGGGCACTGAAGGAAGGAAGCCGACTTGATAAACAGTAGTGGATAGGACCAGAGATGGTTGGGACAGTACATGAGGACGCACACGCAAGGAAACACTAGGTGAAGGGGAAAGCAGGAGGAGCGTCATGTAATATACGACGAAGACACGACTGTCTACATGTTGTATTTGATGAAAGCAACGATTCGGGTACAAAAAATCCTGCTGTATACGCTTTCTAATAATGTTGACGCACAAGCTACAGGGAGTCACCGGACAGGGGAAGCGGGTTCGACTCGGCGGATGTCGGAGAAGCGACCCAGCCAATCTCACGATGTCCGCAGCCGCGGGTAAGCAGGCGCTGTATTTGCAGCGTGTCTGTGCGCATGAGGTTTGAGTGCGCAATGGGTACTGCTTTCAATACCATTGGCGTTACGGAGCGGCAGGGCTGCACGCACCGGCGCCGAGATTGTGTTGGGGATTACTGCGAGGGGTTCACCTGGGTATTGGTTGTACCGAATAAGGATTGCCTGTGAGGAGAAACCGGATGATGTTGATGTTCATCGCATGCTCAAATAGCCGGACTGAGTTTCCAACTTTGCAGCTCCCGGATGGCTAACCATCTCATCAAATCCATCAACTTCCAGGGGTGCGGTTGCCTCGCGCACGTGTTATCATCACCGCCTAGAGAGGATCCCGGATGGCTACGTGACTCAGCAGGCGCCCTGGTGCGGGCGCCAGCGACGATCTAATACGCCGCCCGTCGCCGCCGCCATCAGGCTTCCCAGGCACAGCCATGGCCCCTCCCAAATCCAACACGCTGTTCCTGTTGACGAACGCGATGGAGCACGGCTGACTTATTTACGCACAAATCTACCTACAAAATTATTCCGAACCCTCCATCATCGCTGCAGCGCGCCGCGCTCGTGCTGCCCCGCCAAACCGCCACTATGATTGGAACCAGCATCCCCGCGTACCTCTTGATCCGCACCTGCATCCTCCTCCTCCGCCTCGTCACGCCCCTCAGCATCTTCTACTGCTCCCTGTCCATCGCCGAGCCGCCGCAGACAGGCTTCACGCGTTTCCTCCTCGCATGGGCCATCCTCGAAACCGCTTTCTGGCTCCTCGTGTTCTTGCCGCGCAAGCGCTCGCTGCAGGCAGAAGCGTCGCATCCGCCGCCGCTAGACAGGGAGGAGAGGAAGGCGCTGTTCTGGAAGTGCTGGGAAAAGATACCGGAACCCGAGGCCTATGTGAGTAGGTGGTTTCTGGGCGCGTGGAGCTGGGAGGTGAGGAGGGAGAATGTGAGGGAGTTTTTCAGGTGGGCCTTGTTGTATAGGGCCGATGAGGTGGACAAGAAGGAGACGAAGGGTGGAGAAGGTGCTCAAGAGAGCATAGGCGATGGCGAGGAAGCGATTGAGGTAGATGAGGAGGTTGGCAGGAAGGCCGAAGAGGAGAGGGAGCTGGACGAATATGTGGATGGGATGCAGACCCTGCTCGGACGCACCATCCAACCTGGAAGAGGACCGGCCAAGTGTTTGAGATTGACGGTCAATGAGGTTCACATGTTGCATCGACCGCTGGTGTGGTATTTGGTATGTCCTCTAACACTGGTGATGACAGTGTTGTGCAATTGTGCTGATCCAGCAGGTTGTTTTCATAGTAGACACCCTCACCGCCGCCTACCTCCGCTATAACGGCTTTCTCCTCCACCGAACGCACCTCAAATCGGCCCTCTCCGTCTTCCCGCCGCGCATCGCCTCCCTCTGCACCAGACAGATATCTCCGGCGCCAGACTTGTCATACTGGTACCGTCCACACACCTCAAAGACGCGGTTGCCCATCCTATTCATTCACGGCATCGGCATCGGTCTGTACCCATACTCCCAGTTTCTCGCCGAGATCAACAAGCACGATCCGCGGAGTGCCGAGGACGGCGAAATAGGCATCATCGCCATCGAGCTTATGCCCATCAGCTTCCGCATAACGGGCCCCATCCTCGGCCGCGACGAGATATGTCGCCAAATTGATACGATTCTCGAGCGCTACGGGTTCGACAAAGTCGTACTAGCAAGCCATTCCTACGGCTCGGTCGTCACCACGCACCTTCTCCAAAACCCCACCACCGCAGCGAAACTTGGACCTATTCTATTAGTCGACCCGGTGACGTTCTTGCTACATTTACCCGATGTGGCCTACAACTTCACGGCCCGCAAGCCACGGCGTGCAAACGAGCACCAGCTGCACTACTTTGCGAGCACCGATATGATGGTGTCTCACACCCTCGCGCGCCATTTCTTCTGGGTGCAAAACATCTTGTGGAAGGATGAGCTTAGAGGGCGCGACATCACTGTCTCGCTGGGCGGTAGAGATTTGATTGTCGACACCGAAACCGTTGGGAGATACCTAGCCGGCGTAGACTTGAAGAACGAGGATGGGTCGTGGAAAGAGAGGGACTTGAAAGGGTATAGTCTGGAGACTGTATGGTGGCCGACGTGCGACCATGCACAGGTGTTTGAGAGGAGGGACGGGCGGGCGAAGTTGGCGGACGTGTTAAGGAGGTATGTGGAGAAAAGAAGCGACGAGGATGAGGACGAATGGTCTTAATACCCGATATTTTTACGAAAATATCAAACTGCTTCGACGGGCGATTTAGGTCAGCCCGATTAGGGACCTGCGGGGTTCCGGCCGGATATAGTTCTGGTTCAGCGGGTAACGGGTGCGGGAAGGCCCACACTCGGCCCCGCAAGCTCCCGAACGTGCTAGAGTGTGCAGTACATTGCTTAGCTCACATTATACTCAAACAACTCGCAGTCGCCGTTGTAGGTTCTTTTGGGAGGTCGCTCACACTTTCGCTCACTCATTCGCCTCGACACTATCCATTATGCCGAACGGAAACTGGATTCTTGGAGACCTCTTTTTGAAGGACTATGGCCACGAAGGCAGCATCAAGAAGCTATGGGAAATCCGATGGATGGTCCCGTGCAAGCTCGGTGTATATCCCTTCCACGACGGAAAATTCGAGGACTTCGAACCTATCTTCAATCATCTCATCGAGGAGGATATAAACGACCCATTCGACGACGCCTATACGAACGCCTTCTTACCTACTGCTAGGAGTCTCGCAAAGCACGCCCAATCTCTTGAGAAAGGAGATAAAGAGCAGGCGAAAGCCGTCTATTTGAGAGCCAATGCTGTGTATAGGTTGAGCAGATTTCCGTATATCGACGCCGACCTCCAGAAGACCGCATTTGAAGAGCAAAAGGAGACATATCTGCGAGGCGCTGCGTTGTGGGATGTCCCCGTGACTGAAACCATCATCGAGCACAAACACGCAAAGAACGGCGATGGGAACAAGATCCCGCTCTACATCCGCAAACCCCCGGATACCGGCCCTTTCCCAACCGTATTGCTCATTACCGGCCTCGACGGCCACCGCCCAGACAACACGGAGCGCACAACCGAGCATTTGAAGCGCGGGTGGGCCACCGTGATCTGCGACATCCCCGGCACACTCGACTGCCCCGCCAACCGCCGCGACCCGCTGTCCCCCGACCGCTTGTTCTCAAGCATCCTAGAGTGGATTCAGCAACAGGAAGACCTGGACGACAGCAAAGTCGTCGCCTGGGGCCTCTCCGCCGGCGGCTACTACGCCATCCGCCTCGCGCACACGCATGCGCGCCACCTGCGTGGTGCCATCGGCCACGGCGCTGGCACACACCACTACATCGGGCGCGAGTGGCTCGAGCAGGTCCACCGGCACGAGTACCCGTTCGGCCTGCGCCGCGCATACGTGGGGAAATACGGATACAAGGATTGGGACGAGATGCTGGCGAGGTGCCAGCATGACTTTAGTCTGGTTACGGGGAAGGGCGAGGGTGTCGCGGTGGTGGGGCAGGACATGCGGAGCTGTCGGTTGTTGCTGGTGAATGGGGTGCTGGATGGGTGTATGCCGGTGGAGGATAGCTTGTTGCTGACGGAGTATGGGAGCGTGAAGGAGGTACGGATGGTGAGGGGACGGGCGCATATGGGGTATCCGGAAGCGAATGGCTTTGTGTATCCGTGGATGGAGGGGTGTTGAATGCTTGATGGGTCGGTTGAAGAGACCGATGCATGAAGCAGCGCAGCATCTACGGAGTCGAGTGCTGGCGGCCCTTGCAATACTCAATTTGATTGATCTAGTGACTCGCCGATCTATCTACGGGAAGGATATCGTTCGTTCGTTCGTTCAACACTGTAAGTCTTCAAGAAGAGCCCTTCTCGTACGCGAGGAATGGTAAGCTTCGCTCCTCCATCATGACAGGCTGGCGTCATGATTCGCCCCCAGCAAGTCAGGCACCGGATCTGGAAGGGAAATACCGTGTGTTGGCTACGTCGCCGCAGAGAAGATCGGTGTCTTCATAGAGTCCATCCTTTAACAAGCATACGGCCGCTGTTCGTACCTACTATCTACCAAAGGATTCTTTTCAATGGTGCGGCAACCATGGTGGCCAAGGTCTGATCGGCCTCTGTCGGAATTCTTTATATGGTCTCCTTCGCCGTCGCCAAGAGGAGCTGAGAAGGAGTTGTCGCTGACGAAAGGGTTCATGGGGTAAGTCCAGAATCAGCTTCATCATTGGGCGACGAAGCAAATTGACGAGGTGTGGACTGATGACGGAACAACACACACGACACAAAGACTGGGACTCGGAGCCGCCGCGGCGAACCTCGAGAGACGACTTCCGCCCTTCTGCACGCCTGGTCTCCCGCCTCAGCCTACCTAGCCTTCGTCGAATTGTCGTTCTCGAGAGCGAAGGAAATGCTGCCTTCCGTCGAGCATTTCGAGCGCGCCTATAGGCTTCGCTACGATCGCAATCGATGGGAACCGCACAATTTCCACTGTGTGGCCCTCCCGTCTCGGCAGTGTGCTTGCGCGAATGACCGGTGCCGTGGTTCCAATAATCGCCGATATTAAGGCGGTCAACCTCATCTACAATATCCTGAAGCTCCATGTTAGCGCTATATCCATTATTCGGCAGTATAAGCAGAACCAACGTGATCAGCGCCTTCCCAGCGTCGTTGGACGCGGTATGAACACCGCGGTATTCAAATCCGAGGTTGAAGGTGATACATTGCAGTCCGATTTGATCGCCGTCATCAGTCCAAAACCCTAGATCGTGCACAAGCTGCTGGATATCGACCTCTTTTACGGCATTGTCCAGCTGGCCAGATCTAACCAGAGCAGCTTCCAAAGTTTGTCTGTCGCCACCCAGGGCATGGCCTAGGATGATGGCCGGGCAGATACCCTGGCCGTCGTTCGCGCAGTTGCACGCCTCCTTGCTAGAGAGGAAGCGGGTTCGGCCAAACAGGTTGCGTGTTGGATTGCCTCTCGTACTCCTGTCAAGATTCTGTGAGCGCTCCTCCTGTACCGCTAGCATTGCAAGGTCCTCGGCTCACCCCTATGCTCCAAATGCTAGTTCGCGATATGCGCATGATAGAAGCTCGCGGCACGCAAGAAGTTCTCGCCCCACGGTCTCGGTTCTACCGCCCGCGTATCCTGAGCGCAGAAGCGGTTGAAGCCCACTTCGATGAACTCCGCGCTCTCTTCATTCCAATCTTGGGTGTCGAAACAGATTACTGTAGTTAGGTAGGCTAGCCGCGGCGCTTCCGGAGGGTCGGCGCCGTGCGTGCCTGTGAGTCCCAAACAGAACTTGAGGGAATCGGCATCTGAGAAGCGCTCGAAGAAGGACTTGGCCACCGCCATGGCGGTGCGATCGACCGTTGTCCATTGTTCATCGGCGCGGGGCTCGTTGGGCGGAGATTGGGAAGAGAACGGGATCTAGACGCAGGTAGATGGCGGCGCTGGCGGCCGAGAGGTCAAGGACGTTTTAGTCTCACCTTTTGCGAGACATATCTCGCAAGTCGCAGTGTGCTGACGTTTCTGCAAATTACCTGGTTAACAAGCTTTGGCGGAGGTTACCAGGTGGTCATTGTTCATGTGAGCAAGCATCGTTGCATTTATTATTCCAGGCGGAGACGAGCCAGACTGCGCCACAGGCTCCAAGCCACCGACAGTCACGTGACTGACAGTGATTCTGATGACACGTGAGACGTGGGAATATTCGAAATAGAACGACGTGTCAACTGTACACGACCATGAGAATTAACAAGACCTTAAGAGAACTATATAGCGAATGGAACCTTTCTTGAGACAAAAATTCCAATGATCTTTGAGCGAGTACACTCGCGCAGTCCGCTCAATGACACGGCGCGTGAAGTCCTACGATTATAGTGATTCCGCCGTACATATGAATCTATGACTACAGTATATAAACCTCCCGCGTACTTAGGTATATTGCTGGTACGTTCTTACATTATATAATGAGCGGGACGAACTTATTCCGTGCTCTCGCTATGGGCTACCATGCTTCCTGGCCTTGTTTATTCTAGAGCTATAAGTTCTCTTTGAGATATGCCATCTTTGATCGTTTGATCCAGATCGATGTCTATCTAACATGCTATAGAAAATGCGAACTGAGCTGCGCGTATTATGGTCATTGCGGCGTCCTTAATTGCGGTGTGCGTGGCTCTATAGGCAAAGCCCTAGGTGATCCACTTCTTAATCCAACCTAATTGTTCGAACGCTTCTATACCTCTACCCTACTGGTAAGGATTTATGTATTGATGTTGTGGGTACCGTTCGCCTATCTATATGGATGGAAACTGGGTGAATTTACTAGCGCCTTCTCGTAGACCCCTCCTAAAGTAATGGCCTAGAACGACTATACTATACCATTTTACACTATTAATAGTTTAATTAAGTGTTTCTAATAGGTAAACTTATATTTTATTGATAGTTAAAACGCGTATCTGAGTAAACCGGTTCTTTAATAGATTACTTAGAAAAAATCCCTAAGTGTTACCGATGCTAAGGAACTCTACTGGAGAGAATTAATAGCTAAATATAGTAAGGAAAAAGCCTCTCTATAAATAGATACTCTATAAGTAGGGTAGGGCTAGTGAGTGCGCATATACGACGCGTATTAGAAAGGCAAGATTTAATATAAATGATCTCGTTACTTTCTTCCACCCATAGGTATATAGTTAGACAATTATACCTCAATATGCAAGCTATGGTGCGCCTGCGAAGTGGATCAGGCTGAGGCTGAACTGGAGCAGTTCAACTTGCGATTTGTTGGCAAAGAAGAGCCGCACAGCGTTTAGTTGCTGTTGATTTGTACTATACCCATCGAACAGCTTTGGTGGAATTTTTGGACTGGCATAATCTTTCGCGTTTTTCAGTCGTGGAGCCGGGGAACCCCCAGGTAGGGCTGGGCTAACGCCTGCGTACGTTATGTAGTGCGCACCTGCATTGTCCTTCTGCATGAGCACAGAGTAGCAGGATTCGCTTGTTAAGCATGTATTTAAAGGAAGGGGAGTGAATAGAACCATGAGCCGGCGAGCTCGGAACATTCCGATAGCTTAAAAACTTTCTGTTCGCACGCGCAGGCGCGCTCATGTCGCGTTCACCGCAGTTCACGTGCCACCTTTGCTAGATGACCCATACAACGGAAACACCTTTATAAGGCCGCCGCCGCCATCACACCCCATCCCTAGCACACTTGCCTCACCACCACAACAGTCAACACCAGCGACTCTCAACACGATTGCCCCTCGTTCACGGCCGATCGCAACAGCGGCAAACGCTCGCTCGCGCTACGACTGTAACTCCCTGCTCCACCCTCATTATCACGAGCCAGTTGAGTCTGAGTGTAACTTCAGCTACATAACCCTACACAATACAACGATAACTAAACGCAAGGCAGAAATCCTAACGTATGTCCAACTCCACTTGAACCTAGCGAAGCCCCTCGAGACACCGTCAGCGATAGCTATCGCTTTGCAGACCTATATACTCGACCTGGACCTTGCGAATCCGAATTCATCACTAACTCTGAGCAGATGTCTTTGACTCCGGCTCAACGAAACAATGTTCATGAACTAGCGGCTGTTCGTGGATTCTTCCAGTCCATGAGCCATGCCGATGTCTTCAAGTTCTGCCTCGGTCTCAACCGACACCAGTATCCGAAAGCACCTGCCCTCGCAGCACGTACCGTCGTAGTTTGTCTGGACACTGAGGGCTGGGATGCTTCTAGCATCGTGCTAAAGGAGCTCGGAATCAACACTTTTGATTCTCGCGACATGGCGCAGCTCCCATCACCAGGCCCCTGGGGAGCGAATCTCCTCAAGAATATCTACTTCTACTTCGCGCGCATCCAGAAGCATTCGCACTTGGTCAACAGGAACTACTCTGCCGGTAAGGTTACGCTGTAATGTTCTATCGACGTTTACTAAATCGAAAGGCAACCCGGACACCAATCGCTTCGGCCAAATGCGCTTCCTCAATGATCAGGAGGTCATCAACTGTCTGAAAGAGATATTCGAGTGGCCGTTAAATGAGGAGGACGACGGATGCGTATGCCCTGTTGTCTTGCTCGGACATGCACTGGACAACGACGTTGAGAAGATGCAGAGGCTGCTCCATTTCAACCCTGAGGCCAAGGGTAATCTTGTCAAGGAGATAGACACGCAGGTTATTGCTCGAGACGTCGGTCACTGGAACCATCCAGTAAATCAAATTGGATTGCAGCGCCTAGTGAACGACATGGGTTTCGAATATCGAGATGCTCACACGGCTAGCAACGATGCAGCCATGACCACCATCGCCGCCATTCAATTGGTCCTTAACGAGAAGTTGTACAAGGGTTCTGGCCAGCCGGAGACACTACAAGCCGTCGTCGACAGGACAGAGCATGACTCTGCGAGTCACGCCTGGAGTCACGGAAGTCCGATGTTCTGTTTCCGCTGTGGTGGGCGCGACCATACCCAGCACCGTGCCACTGGTGGTGGTCCTTGCCGAGTGCGAGTACACTGCCAACATTGCGCCATCAAGCGTCCTGCGAGCCAATGGGGACATAGGTCAGGGGCTTGCGTGATGAAAGCTTTTGAGACCTCGAACTCTTCTAGGCCTAACCCAAAGAGGCTCCGCGGTAATTCGTCCACCACTTCACAATGTGGCGCTCCTGTTATGGCTCGGCCTAGCGCTTTTACGATCGCCCAGCGTAGTGCCCAAACATCTCAGGGCTTCCAAGGTAACCTTACCGCTTTGGGTACTAGCATGTCTCAGCTGTCGATTGGTGGTAGTCCTTCGCATTCGTCTCAAGGTCCTCCGCAAGCAAACTCGACTCCTCGTACCTGGGCAAACATCGCTGCTTGCCCACCTTCGGCCGCAAACGCACCTAGGCAACCGTCTGGCACCCTGCTGATCTCCCGTCCCAGCGCTACTCGGACGACTCCGAGTACCGTCGACAGCACGGCCTCTAACGTCGTGGCCCCTGAGAGCAACTACTAGCCCTGATCTCACCACACCAGCCTGGTTGCCCTCAATCTATCTATGTCGATCAGTTCAGACTTCGGAAAGCTTAGGTTGCAAGGACGGATAGGTGTCTAATGCTTTTATTTGTTCTTTCCTTTCGATTTGGCCTTCTGCATCATGGCTACTAGGTCTCGCTGTGCGCGAGACATGTACGAGATAGCTTTTTGGTCATCCCCCTGCGTTTTCCCCTCATTTGTACTTCTGCTTGATTTTCTACTCAATAAAGATGGGATGTACAAATGCGACGGTAGCTTAGATTCAATGGATGACTATACGATGATAACACGCATAATGATAAGGTGGAGAAGCATTCTGTACAAGCAAAAACAAACTTCATTGTAGCTCTCAGCGAGGTACAAGTTTCTGATAGCTCATGAGGCGGCTTAAGCTACAATGCTCCGCCAAATTACACTCTTGTTTGGCCAGCCTGTCCTCATATCGAGGGTCAGTGGAAGATTACAGCGGAAAATGTCTTCAAAAATTACCTGCGTACGATTGGTGGTCAAGCTATGGGCAACCACGGCGCGTGGAACGGTATCTCCTTAGACCTGCACATCGCAGTTTTCAAAATGGCATCAGCTGCTGTTCCAACCCATTTTATCGCTTTAACCTTCTTTTTGAGCTCCTTCGCCTTTAGCTTTATGCAGGCTCGCTCCGTACCTGGTCCGTCGTTCAGGACTCTCAGCGAAGCATCACCAGGCATTTCACTGTCAATTTCAAGTTCATTGCCCTATTGGCACAGGCCTCAACTCTTGCCCACTCACTTCTTGGCGCTAGAATGATTAGATAGAGCCAGGATGCAAGAGGAATTTGCGGAATACCGGCATATCACTAACCCAAAAACAAAAACATTTTTACAATCCTTATATACGCTTATTTTTTAACTATATCCGGGGGAACAACTTTTTTAGCTTATACCTTTTTTAGACTAGTGTCTCGACGCTACACTTTACCTCTTTTTACATAATACCGGCATATACGGCTTCGATTGGACTGCTTACGCCCGTATAACTATGGAGATACGCTAAATTTAGGTGCTACAAAATGGCGAGTATAGGTAGGTCTATCTACAAAGATACTAGTCAAGTGACTATCAGGATTAGAATATTATTTAATAATAGATATAAAAGTAGATACTCCTAGTAACCCTGAAAAAAGTTAGAAACTAAAAGTTAAAAGTAATAATTACGTCTAAACTTTAATCCGCCCTCTACAATTATTGATTTGATACATGCTTTCAGAGGTTCGTGATGAGTCAGGCAAGGAATATGCATACCACTCAATTCTCCCTCGGAAGGCCCAGATATCCTCAAGGAGGCCCCTGGAGGAATCGCCTATGAGGAGATATTAGAAGCTGGTATCTCTTCAACTCCCCGCTCTGTCTCTCGATAAGATACTGTATGACAAATACTTTGAGTACAAAATGTGCAAAAATACACAACTTGCTATTAAAGCGCTGTATTTGTATCTCTCGTACAAATCTTACCCAATGACTATGTTCCCAGCCACTACCACACCCAATTATATCGTAAATTCCAATATGTATCCCATTAACTCCTTGGATGCAAAGAAACCGTA
Organism: Pleoardoris graminearum; assembly: GCA_030770415.1. NCBI lineage: Eukaryota > Fungi > Ascomycota > Dothideomycetes > Pleosporales > Didymosphaeriaceae > Pleoardoris > Pleoardoris graminearum. Next base: position 275,697 of record JASEKS010000076.1, on the reverse strand, counting down.
TTGCGCCAAATTTTAACTTGAGCCTGGCCAGTCGTCTAGCCGTCCAGCAGTAGTGCAATACCACGAGCCGACCCTGCGTGAGAGAAAAGCCTAAACGGCTCGGTGAGCATACGGCTCGTACGCCGTATTCTCATGTGGTAGTATCTCCTGTGAGCTCTCATCAACATCCTTACGACTGACGCTTTGGTACTTCGCAGCCTGCTTAGCGCCGAGAACGGGGAAGCAGAAACCGGGGTGGAAGTCAGTAAGAGTAAAAAGACAGCGATCATAATCATAATACCCTCAAGTGCAACTACAAAGCGTGTTAGCTGTTATTGGAACATCCAAGAGAGGCACAGCACTTACTGAACTCAGGCTCATTCTTTATTGACTCGTTGCTCCAACCGCCCGTGAGCTACGGAATACGATATATACAGCGTGTAAATATAGCGAGATAAGTAACCATTACGCCCGTAATAAACAAGCGGAACTTCATGCTACGGAGAATCTCGGTTGCGGTAATGGATAGCTTGGCGCGGCGGCGGTAGGTTCTGATGGTGTACTCGCCCAGTAGATAACCAAATACGGCTAGTATAACGACCTGGAAGATGACACCCGCTATTATGAGATTGGTCCTAGGCTCTGAGTGCTGCATCCTTTCTTCCCCGTTGCCGTAGAATGATTTTCCTACAATAATCTATATAGTAATATTGTATGTAGAGTGGTCAACCTAAATAGATTCGCTAGCAATACGGAGCGTACAGATTATATAGCTATAATTATATAATTATACAATCTACACTAGCGTATAGAACTCTTATCTAGCTATTATATAAATAGTAAAGATAAAAAGAATAATTAAGACATAACTATTATTATTTATTATTTTATACTATTTTCTATTTTTTATAATATTACAGATAACTATTACTCTATATAAGTAGAATATAGTTATCCTAATACTAATTAGTAGTTAATTAATAAATTTGTTTAACTACTCTATTACTAGTAGTTAATTAGATTTCTTTATCTACTATAAATTAATAAGGGCGTATAAAAAGGTTAAGTTATTATTAAACCTATACTACGTAAAAATAATTTTATATATTATATAACTCTTCCCTGTATCTATAGATAGAAGAAAGTATATTAAATTATATATTTTATTAAATCCTTATCCGTATAAAAAATAAGAATAACTTTTTTTAAAACTAAACCGCTCTATATAAATATACTAGTATAGTAAGCTAAAACCGTATAATTAACTATATAAACTAGATAATATAATAGTACTAGAAGAAACTTCCTCTATAAGAAAAAGTAAAAAGCGTATAATAGAGATAGATCTAGATTTATTATAAAAAAAATATATTTAAAAATATAATATCTCTATACGAGTACTTAAAGACTAAACTAAGTTATAATATTAAATAGAAAATTTAAATATTTTAAATAACCTATTTATTAAATAACTTAATATATATATTAGCTGCGTTATTATAAGACTTCGTATAGAGTAAAGGGATAGCTAAAGCCTAGCTACTTTATATTATAATTTATTTACTAGATAGAACTATAGCTATTTTATATTACTAAGATAAGTATTTTAAAGAGAATTATTAGAAATCTTATAAGATAAGGGCGTATAACTTTTAGTAAATAAATAAAAAAGAATACTATAAAGTTCTATATAAACTCTTATTTAAATTATAAAAAAATATTAAGAAGTTAAAGACTTCTATGCGAGATTAAAAAGTTTAATAGAAAGCCTAATTATTATTATAAAATAACCTATCCCCTCTCCTAGGGTTATTACTATAACGTTACGCGACTCTAGGCTAGCTCTTTAAACTTCTACTACGTAATTAACTAACTTTTAACAAACTTTTTACGTAGTAACTATAATAACTTTTCTACTAGCGCTAATAACCTATAATCTTTTTAATAGTAATTAAAGCTGCTTTTTATAAAATCCCTTAATTCTTTTATATTAACTGCTAACTTTCTAATAGTAAGCTCCTATATAACTACCTTATAGCGCTATAGCGTATTTTTCTTTTACTATCTACTACCTATTTTATTTATATATATATATATATCCCCGCGTTTAGATAATTTTAACTACTTTAATAAGCTTCTTTTACTAGAGTTTTACTTTCTTTACTACCTTAAAAAAGTCCTTCTCTTTTATTATTAAAATACTACTACTATTACTATTACTATTATTATTGCCGTTCTCTATCTTAAATAAAAAAGTATAATTTTTTTTTATTATTTTTTTATAAATTTTACTATATCTTTATATAAGTAAAATTAAATTTTATAGTTTTTATAGGTATTATTAAGGTTAAGAATAGTATTCTACTTAAGTAAAAAGAAACGTATTAGGATTAAATTAGAATTAAAAATATTAACTAAAGGATTTTTTAGCCTATTAAATAGGCTAGCTAGTTATACTGTGTAAAGATAAAAATTAGGGTAGTTTTTAATATAACTTAGCTAATTATTATTATTAGTAAAAGCTTATACCGTACGCTGTAGGTTACTTAGTTTAATAGTTAGATACTAGAACACTAATATTATAGATATAATAATAATAAAAGATTTTTAGATTTTAAGTGTATAGTATTTATAGAAAGGAGAGAAAGTTATTATAATTACTATTTTAAACGCGCTGTATTAAACGCGCTATATATAATTTATAGTTTTACTTATAGTTTTACCTATAGTTCTGCCTAAAATAATAATAATCTATAAATACTCTATTACTATTTTATAGTTGTTGCTCTACCGTTATTATAGCTACCGCCTAATAAGTTATTTATTAAGTTATTACTCTACTAATTATAACGAAATTCTAAAAATTCTATATTTAATAGGCCCTAGTTATAGCGTCTCTATTCTACTTACCTATATTAAGTAAAGATATAGCGTATACTAAGTTAATATAGCTCCTACGGATAAACGTAAAGAAATAAAATAACCTATATAAAAACTATTAAGCTTAAACATCTAAGTTTTTAGCTAATAACTAAATATTTTATATACTCTAGCTACACCTCCTATATAGTAAAAAAGCTAATATATATTATATAAGTAATTAATCCTGTTATACTAGTATTACTTAAAGAATCTTAGGCCTATATTATATAAGTATAAATATAAACTATATAAACCTAGACAACCCTAGCCTCTATATAGTTTATATACCCTAGTACTACCTCTAAGTATATATAATAGTAGACTATAATATTTAATATATCTACTATTATATATTTGTATACTAATCGAATAAAAAGTGTGGCTGTGGTGGCTCGGGGCGACTAAAAGGGGTTTTAAAAAAGGAGGAGTATGTGTATGCCTTTATTCTACTATTATATAACCCTAAAATATTACTATTTCCCCTGAGAACTAAATATAGAATATTAATAACTAATTACCTACTTATTTTTTAACTTTTATACGCTGCTTACTAAAATCTAATATTTTAACTTTTATTTATATAAGATATACCGCTAAAAAAGCTTAATTTATAGAAAATAATTATATTCTAAAAAATATAGAAAAAGGTAAATAACTATACTAGCTGCCTATATAATATTTTAGCTAATAAGACTTATATCTTTATAAAGCTTTACTAAAAAATTAATATTTAAAAGTTATAATACGCTGTTATTTTTTTAAATATTTTAAAAAATTACGCGGGCTAGTTCTACCTATATAATATTAGTCTAAAATACTTATAAAAATAGTTATATAATAAGTTAAACTACTACTTTAATACGTATATTAACTATAACTAGTATTAGACTAGTTAGACTACTATTACCTTCGTATAATTTAAGTAAGAAAATTTTAATAAAACTTTATATAAAGTCTTAGAGGTAATAATTAATAAATTAACTTTAGTATAAAGAGTTTTAGGCCTCTAGTTTAAAAGAAAAATACTACTTTATATAGTAATTATATAAGTATATAAAAGCTAACTAGAGCTTAAATAGGCTATATTTTTAATAAAGCCTATATATAAAAAACTACTAAGTAATCTAAAATTTATACTATAGATTAATATAAATTGCTAATATATATACTATATTTAGTTATAGGTATTATATAAGACTTTCTATATAAACTAAAGATATACTAATAATAAAAATAGACCCCCCCAGCACTAATAATTTTAATTTTATATATAATAATTCTTTTAGAAATCTAAAAATATAATTTTAGTAGTAAAAAAAAAAAGTACTTTATCTACTATAAAAAAAATATTAGTTATTAAACTATTTTATATAAGATAAGGTCTAAGTATATAACTAGTATATTATAATATATAAAAATTTTTATAAAAAAATATTTTTTTAAAGTAATATTACTCTTTATATTTAAGACTTTAAAAAATTTTTATATAATAATATAAAAGAATTAGAAAATAAAACTATATCTAACCTTAATTTTTAAAAAGGAAAAAAAGTAGTTTAATATTTTACTACTACCTTATTTCTCTATTATATAACAGTAGAAGATATATTATTTATAAATAAAGGGAAGATAGCTAAGTAATTTACCCTTAAAGAAAAATATTATATATAGTACTAAGGCGAACTCTAAAATATAAATATAGCTAAATTTTTAATAGTTAGTAAAAACTAGCTTAAAGCGTATATTTATAAAAACCCTAATATAAAGATTAATTAGACCTTAAAGAAAACTGCTATTAGCTTTAGAAGTAATATATTAATATATATTTTTAGGACCGTATAGATTAAGAATCTAATTAGTATAGTAATTTACTATATTTTAGATATATTAATATCTTTTTTACTATCTCTAATAGATACTAACTATATAAGAGTATACTTTAATAATATATTAAACGTTATTATATATAAAAATAGTATAACAGTTTTAGTTATACGTAAATAAAAATATTTATTTTTTAATATAAGCTATATAAAAACTGTTTTATTCTTTACTAAAAAAAAAATTTTATAAACTTTATAAACGCTTTAGACACTCTTATATAAAATAATTTTATAAGCTACTTTATAATATAGGCTATAAGATTAATTTTATTATACTAGAGTAGATTTAGAAACTATATTATTACTACTAAATATATAGAGTAGCTCTATATAGATTTAAATTCTTTATTAAAAATAATATTTACTTTAACTATAAGATTATTATTAATATTATATAAATTAGTAACCGTAATATCCTCTATATTATTAACTTAAAAATATTATTTTAAACTACTATTTTTCTTAATTCGATGTCTATATAAGAGATATAGGCAGCTCTTATATAATATTAAATTAATACCTACTAAGGTCCTCTAGATTTTATTATATATAATCTAAGCACTAACTTTGCTTTAAAAAAGTTTAAAAATAGTATATAAATTATAGAAATAGAGTATTACTAAATACTAGTAAAAGCTTACTAAGTAGTTAGTAAGATTAAAAAAGTATATAGCCTATTATAGTAAGTCTTTAATATTTTAAAAAATAAAATTAGATATTATATAAGTAATAAAAATATTTTTTAAATAGCTGTAAAAGCACTAAATAATATAGTAGGCCTAGATAGCCTTATATTAATACTTTTTATTTTTAGCGCCTATTTAAAAATTAGTATAATATCTTTACTATTACTAAATATTATTATACGGGCTAATACTATCTATAAAACTTTAAAGGCCCTATAGACTAATTATATAAAGCTTATACTAAGCTATATAATTAATATATATAATAGACTAGATTCGTAAAAAACTCTATCCCTTTTTATTAAATTAAAGATTCTAATCTAAAGAGAAAAAAAATAAATAGGTCTATACGTATTATAGTTAATTAACAGACTAAATATTACTATAAACTTAAAAAATAGTCTATTAACTATATAATAAATATATATAAAACTATACTACCGTAAATCTCCTTTATATAATAACCCCTTAATTATAAAAGAGAAGGATGTAATTATATAATCTAAACTTAAAAAGCTAAAAAAGTAAAATTACCTAAAAAAGAACTATATAATAAAAGCCTTTATAACCTAAAAAAAGAAGCTTAATTTTATACTAGCAATAAAACTATATTAAAATAATATTATTATAATATCTAAAGCCTTATTTAAGGAATTTAATTATACGGAGATTAATTCCTTTATTATAAATAATATTTTTAAGCCTATTACGTACGATTTTACTATTTATATAGGCCGTATATTTAATCTTAAAATTATATAAGAGGTTAAAAATAAAAATATAATTTTATATAAAAAATTTTATTATATACTTACTAACTACTTTAATAATAATAAATAGTCTATTTTTATATAATTACTAACTATCTAAAAAATAAACTAAAGACTTATCCTAGCCTTAAGCGCAATACTTCTTAAATTATATAATATAAAATATAAATTGCGTAATATTACTTAGGCCTATATATAATTTAAGGACCTACTATTTTATACGCTATATATAAAACCTCTAAAAGAGATAAACTACTTTTTTCTTTTTAGTATAATCTTCTAAATTATACGCCTTTTATATAATATAACTAAATTAGGTCTATACTAGTTTAAAATATACTATAACTACTATACTAAAAGACTAAAGATATTCTCCTCTATATATAATCTATACCTACTTATAATAAAGGAAGAAGTAAAGACTTTTAGCTTAATAAATATATAAACAGATAATACTTTAAGTATTATTTTACCTACTTTTTTTAATAAAAAAAAATAAACTATAAGCTATAGAGTTCTATATAAAGAATAAGTTATTTCTTTTTACGCATAAACCTCTAAAGTTTAATAAAATAAAAATTACTTTAAAAGAAAATAAGATAATTACTATAATTTAAAAAGAATAGAGTAAAGGCCTCTATATAATAAATCTAACTAATTTAAAAGTTTAACAGTAGTATATTAAGTAGCGTATAAAAAATATATATATTACTTTTATCTATTAACTAAAAACTATATTTAACCTCTTAATAGTTATATAAATAAAAAAGCTTACTATATTAAAAGTAAAAGTACTAAATAAGAGGATTAAGTAGTAGATTAAAAATATAAAAAAAAGAATTTTATATATTCTACTAGACTTTTAATATACAAAACTCTTTATTTTTATAAATAAATCTTTTATAAATAACTAAGATCTTAGCTTATAGCTTAAATACTTTATTATTTTTAGAGTTAAAAATTATATAAATACTAAGTTTACCGTACGTAGTAATATTATTTATTAAAATTTAACTAAATATAAATAAGTTACGCAAAGTATCTTTACTAGTAAGTTATATAAAATAGTTATAAATTTTAATATAGCTATTACTCTTAGTACTACTATTAATAAGATTTTTTATATAATTAACCTTCTACTAGCCTCTATAATAGTTTATACAGATTTAAGATCTTTATATAATTATTTTATTAAGTTTAGTATAATAAATAAAAAGAGACTTATAATAAATATTATATCTTTTTACTAATTATACAAGAACCGCGAAATCTCTAAAATATAATAAATAGTAGAAAAGAATAATCTTATAAATACTTTTATAAAAAGTAAACTAAATAGTTTTCTTATATAATTAGTATCTTTTAATACCCTCTCTTATAGTATTAAAGCTTTAGTTAATAGGCTAGAACCTGTATAAAAGGCCTAATAAAATATTTTATATATTTCTTATATTTTAAATTAGATATCCCCTATTATATAAAGTGCTTTTTAGTATATTTTTTTTCCTTTATATATTATATTCTTTTTACTTTATCGCACGAAGGTTAAAAAAAAACAAAAAGAAATATAGAAGGATAAAGTATTTATATAATATTACTACGAAAAAAAAATTACCAGTATATATAGAGTAGTTAACCTAAATAGATTTACTAGTAATACGGAGCGTATAAATTATATAGTTATAATTATATAATTATATAATCTATACTAGCGTGCGGAATCCCTATCTAGCTATTATATAAATAGTAAAGATAAAAAAAATAATTAAGGCATAACTATTATTATTTATTATTTTATACTATTTCCTATTTCTTATAATATTACAGACGACTATTACTCCACATAAGTAAAGTATAATTATTCTAATAAATATAGTCTATATATAGTATACTAAGTATATATTTATATATTAATTAAATAAAAAGTGTGGCAGTGGTGGCTCGGGGCGACTAAAAGGGGTTTAAAAAAGGAGGAGTATATATATACCTTTATACTTAAGGTGTCGAAAAAGCTAGTAATACTTATTAATAGGTTTTTTATAATATAAAAAAAACTATTTTATTTTATTTTTTACTATCTATTTATTTCCTTTATACTTAAACTATTATATATTATTTTACTTATACTTATAGATATTATATAATACTCCCTTTTTTTATACTTATTTATCGTTTACTATATATATCTATTATTATTAATTACCGTCTTATATATAGATTTTTCTTTTCTTACTCTTAGGGCTAGCCCTGTCTAATTATTATTACTAATACTCTTTTTACTAGCTCTTTTATATTTTATAGCTATACTACTATTAAAGTAATAATTACTATTTTAGTTTTAAATCTAGCGTAGTTAGAGTTATTTTAATTATTTAGTATAACTAAGAGTAATTACTTTTATCTATAGATATAGTTTAGGTTAGTATATATAATAATAAAATTTTTAAAATTTTTAAAATTTTTAGAGTTTTTTACTATTATAACTATATAGGTTAATAATAATTACTATTACTATAGCTATATAGGTATAGTATATACTTATCTATTTTTAGTATAAAATTATAATTTATAACTATTATAGCTATTATATATTTTTATACCTACTTACCTAGAGACGAAGTCTCTTAGTAATATACTAAAGCTTTATATAAATTACTAGTAAGGCAGCTTTTATAAATATAGATTTAGTAAAATATTAAATATTATCCTTATTACTTTTATAAAGTTATTTAGCTATACTATAATATAAGGTATAATATATAGTATATATACTAATATTTATAAAAAAAATTTAATATAGTTACCTAGCATAGTAGACTATTTTATTATACTTTTTTATTATTCTATATATATAGTAGTAGGGACACTAAATATATTAATACTTTATAGTATACTATTAATAGTAACTAGCTATTAATATTATATATTTTTTATAATAGGTGTTTAGTACTAGACTAAAAAGTAATATTTACTTACGTATTACTATTTTAACTTATTATAACTAAGTATAGTATTTTTAGTATATTTATTAATATATATAACTAAAAATAATATACTTAAGAAGGCTATTCTCCGCTCAAAGTTCGCGTATACGTAAGTTAGTATAGAACTTATTAATAAGCTATACGTAGGCAAAAGGATTATATTTTAGTTAATCTTAAACTTTATTTTAGCTTAAAGTGTTACTACTACTAAAAGTAGTTAGTATAATAGGCAGTAATCTAGCTAAAATTAGTATAGTAATAAAATATTTTAAAAATAAATACAATCTACAGAGATATAATATAGTAAAATATTTTTAAGTTAAAGTTAATAATATAGTATAGAGTATAAAATAAATAACTAAATTTACTTAAATACTAAATATTTAGTTATATAGGTTTTAGGTAATAGTGTAATAACTCCTTTTAGTCTTAAAATTTATACGTCTAGTAATCCCCTAGACTAACTATATTATATATAATTATAAATAGTAATTATTAATAATTTTAAAAATAATTATAAGTAGTCGCTAATTTATAAATATATAATTAAAATATAAGTAAAGCGTTACTATATTTAGTAAAATACTTTACTCTTACTAAAAAGAAGAAGTATAACTTTTAAAAGTTTAAAATTTATACTACTTATATATAGTCTCTATATAAACTGTTTAGTATTTATTAAGTTCTTATTATTACGTTATACCGCGGCTTTATAAAACTCATAAAGTACGTTAATTAATTTATTAATATATAACTATATACTATATTTTCTATTATTATATTTAAATTATTATAGAGCCGTTTTATAGAAACTCTTATAATAGTTAATTATTATTATTTTTAAAAATATAAGTACTACACTAAAAGCGTAACTTTATTTAAAAAAAAGACTATATAAGAATTAAAAATAATAAATAATATTTTTATATTATTTTATAAAACTATTATATACTAGGTATATATATACTTTATTTTACTAATAAATTTTTAAGTAGTATTATTATTTTAGTAAAAGTTTAATAAATAATATAAAAGTTTAATATAGAACTAAAAAAAAAAAAATTTTTATTTATATTACTTAGATTTTATAATAATATTATTTTACTATATTTATATATTATATATTTATATATTAATTAAATAAATAGCATAGCTATAGCAAATTAAGATAACTAAAAGAAATTTTAAAAATAGAAAAGTATATATATATCTTTATACTTAATATATTAAAAAAGTTAGGTAAGGCTAGATATTACGATTTAGGTATTTCTGCTCTAGATAGGAGTATACTTATATAATAAGAGATATATAGTCTATACTACGGGGCTTTAGCTAGACAGTAATTTATTTTTTTATACTTATAAATAATATATATCTAATTTATTTTATATATTATACTATATTACTACTCCGCCCTAATTTCTAATACTAGGTTAAATAAAAAATAGTATCGTGCTAGTATACTAGCGCGCTTAGCGCTTAGCACTTAGCGCGCCCTCTAAAAAAAAATATTAAATTAAAAAGTTTAGTATAGATACTGTATTCTTTAAAGAAATATATAGATAGTAATATAAAGGTATATATATACTCCTCCTTTTTTAAAACCCCTTTTAGTCGCCTACACAGCCACTACAGCCACACTATTTATTTAATTAGTATATAAATATATAGATAGTAGTAGTAATTTATTTATATATTTTTTCTCTATCCTTATAATTAATATAGTTAAATAAAATATTATTTTTTAATAATTCTTTTACTTCTATTCCTATCTTAGTAGATACTATACTTATTTAATTATATTTATATACTAATTAAACAAATAGTGTAGCTGTAGTGGCTCAGGGTAACTAAAAGAGGTTTTAAAAAAGGAGGAGTATATATATGCCTTTATACTTAATGTGTTAAAAAAATACTTATTTATATTAATTTTCATACGCCTACTATACTAAATATATAAACTATTTCTACTATAATTTACCTATTAAGTAATATATAATAAGAAGTTTTTTTTTAATACTGCTAAATATTCTATATACTTAATAATTACTAAGTTCTTTAAAATTAGTATTTATTAATACTAGACAATCTTAAATAATAAAATAAATAGTAATAAAATAGATAGTAATAAAATAAATAATAATAAAATAAATAAAATTATAATACTATTAATAACAAAAATAATAAAATTTAAAAATTTAGAGTTAGTTACGCTAATTTATACAATGGCGATAGTAATAAAAGTAATAATAATAATAAAATAAAGGCATGCACATACTCCTCCTATAAAGGTATACACATACTCCTCCTTTTTTAAAACCCCTTTTAGTCGCCCTAAGCGACTATAGCCACACTATTTATTCGATTAATATATAAATATATATAATAATAATAAAAGTAATAGATATATAATAATACTAGTTATAAAAAATAAAAATAAATAGCGTATTAATATATCGTTTATAATAGAAATATATAATTTAAAATATATAATATAGTTATATAATGTACTGCTAGAAGTACTAGTAATAAAAGTAAAAACGTTTTAAAAAACCTTTATAGAAATACTAATTAATATTTAAAAGTTTTAGGGGGGCCTATATATATATATATTTTCTTTAGTACGCGTAGGCTAAATATATAAATATTTAGTATTATAGTAATTATTATAAGTAAAAAAGAAAATATAATTATAAATTAATATATTAATTATTATTAAACACTATACTACCTACATATATAAATAAAATAAAAAGTAATAAAAAAATATAACCTCTATTTTATATAAAATAAAATTAAAAAAGTAACTAATAGATTATTAAAAAGTAATAAGTATATCTAGACAATAATTTAGGGGTATAAATATAGTAAGGGAATTCTATTAAATACTAAACCGTATACGCAATAATTAAAAACTAAATTTATAAAAATTAACTAAGGATAATATCTATTTAAACAGTTGCTTAATTAAATAATAAGTATATTAGTAGGCTAGTAGTTTTTTTTTTTTTTTTATATAATAAAGTTGCTATTAGCAACTACCTAATTAGGAAGGAAAGTGCTATATATACTATAAGACCTAACAACCGGCTCTTAAAGGTATTACGCTAATTTTAATTAAGAAAAGTACTACGCTAAGATAGGCACGTAATAACTGCTTAATAGTATTTAACAGTATCGCAGTTTAGTATAATTTATTACTCTAGTAACTTATACTTACGTATCTACCGTTATAACTAATACTAAGTAGGCATTTATAAAGAAAGAGAAAGGAAATATTATATCTATAGTACGCAGTATAATGCGTAAAATAGTATACTTTATTAACTATAGTACTAAACTTCTATATACCTAACAAACTATAAAATAGACGACCTACTAGTAATAGATATATAGATTTTTATATTATAAACTCTTACAGCGCGTACTGCAAAAGATATATATTAAATAAATAAGTAAAAAAAATAATAAAAAAGTTAAAGTTAAAATAAGCGACCTCCTATAACTAGCGCAGAATAATATAGGTAACGCTTATACTATTTTTAGTATAATACTATATAATAGTACGCCCGATATAACTAAAAAGTAGCGTATAGTTATAGTAGTTGTTACTAAAAGGCTAAAGATTTAATTAAGGCACAGATAATAAGGCAGAACGCCTTATAAATTAAATAAAAAGCTAGTATTACTAGTACTCTTAGACATCTACTAAATACTTAAGGTATAAGGTAGTACGTAATAACTACTCTAAATATAACTATTACTATCCTAGCAAGTCTGCTACTAAGACTAATAACTTATAGAATTTTTGTAATTAAATAGGGACTTTATATAAAGGCAGTAAAATAACTTAAAGGATCTATATAAGGGTAGATTAAATAACCCTAGATATATTACAGAGCTGCAGGTATATAATATTATAAAAGCAAAGTAGGTGCGCTAGGCCTAAATACTAAGGGATTTTTTAAATTAAGCTATAAGGACTATAAGGAGACAATAGCTAGCAGGTCTAAAGTAATAAAAATAAATAGCTTAGTATATAACTAAATAAAATAGAATATTTTATATTAATTATTTTATTATAACTCTAAAACCTCTAGGTCTCTGTCGAGACTAAGACTAGTAGTTAGTATTAAACTAGTAGCCTATATTAGTAGGTACTAAAGTACTTAGTATAATATAATATAGTTACCTTAAGGGCTATATATATAATATAAATAGTAAAAAGACTTATATAATTACTATACGAACTTTCTCTATTATTAAAATTACTTAATCGCTATATCTAATAAGTTTAAATAGTATTTACGCTTTACTATAAAAACTAATAAAATATTAACAGATAAAATATTAATAAATTCTTTATATAACCTCTATATAATTATAAATAAATATCTATACTTTTATACTTTATAAATTACTGAATTAAAGATTAAAAATATTAAAGAATTATATAAAGATAACTTTATTTAGTTTAAGTAGTATATATACTTCCTTTAGCTAAATATAGTAGCTTTTACTATATTTAAACTTAATATTATTATTTTAGTATATAGTAATTCGACCGTTTAGTAGTAGTATATATAGTAAGTAAATACATTTACTACCTTATATAACACTATTAATAGGTTACTTTAAAAGTATACGGTAATTATTACTAAAAGTATAAAAAAGCTAGTAGTCTACTATAAAGATAGGATCTATAATTTTAAGCTATAGCTAGAGTAAATATAAATATATACATATTTATATATTAATTAAATAAATAGTGTAGCTATAGTAGCTTAGGGCAACTAAAAGAAGTTTTAAAAAAAAAAGAGTATATATATATCTTTATACTTAATATATTAAAAAAGTTAGATAAGGCTAAATTAAAAAAAGAATAGTACTACGCTAGCTACTAATATACTAGCGCGCTTAGCGCGCCCCCCTAAAAAAACATTAAATTAAAAAACGCTAGTATAGAAAATTTAGTATAAAAAGTCTAATATAGATACTATATTTAGTAAAAAAGATATATAGGTAGTAGTAGCTATTACTACCTATATATCTTTCTATTCTTATAGTTAATATAGTTAAACCTAAATATTTATTAAATAAAAAAAATATACCTACTAAAATATATTTTTAAAATATTATTTTTTAAAACTTTTTTTACTTTTTTTATATTTATCTTAGTAGATATCGTACTTATTAAAATTAATTTTAATACGCCTACTACGCTAATTATATATATATAAACTATCCCTATCGTATCTAATCTAAATAATAATATATAATAAGTTCTTTTTAATAATACTACTAAGTATTCTGTATAAAATATAATCGCCTAGTTTTTTAAATTAAGTATTTATTAATACTGGGAAATTCTAGACGAAAAGGCGTACGGTAATAAAATAGATAGTAATAAAATAAATAAAATTATAATACTAATAATAGCGGAGGCTATAGAGTTTAAAATCTAGAGTTAGTAGCGCTAGCCTATATAAAGGTAATAGTAACAGGGGTAGACGCGGTGCTATACTAATTATAAAAAATAAAAAGTTAGTACGTTAATATTAAATTTATAATAAAAATATATAGCCTAAAAAGTATAGTATAGTTACGTAAAGTACTACTAGGCGTACTAGTAGTAAAAATAAAAACGTTTTAAAAAATACTAATTAATATTTAAAAATTTAGAGGGGCCTACTTATATAAGTATATTTAGTACGTAGATTAGGTAGGCGTATAATACGTATTTAGTTATCGCGTTATATTATTATAGGTAAGGAAGAAGATGTAATTATAAATAAAAATATTAACTATTATTAAACGCTATACTATTTATATATATATAGATAGAGCGAAAAGTAATAAGAATAAATATAACCTCTATTTTATATAAAAATAAAGTTAAAAAAGTAACTAATAGATTATAACAGTAGTTATTAATCGAGTAAATATAAAATATATATTTATATATACGTAGAAAGAGGGACTAAATAAAAGTAAAAGTATAAAAAAATTACTAAGTATAGGTACTTATAGTAGGTAGTAGTAGTAGTAATAGTATTTTAAAATATATAATTTTTTAAATTATAACTAGTAGAGGCGCCTAAAAAAGCTTAAATTAATTAGTACTTTACTAGAGATTAAAATTATTTTTATAGAAGGAGAGTTAGCAGAAAAGTTATTATTATTAAATTATTAAATATTAGAGAAAGCTACCAGTAATAGTAATAGAAAAATCCTATATTAAGGGCCTTAGTGCTTTAGAAAGTATAATATTATAAAATAAGATTAAACTATATTAAATAAAAACTATTAAAATAATAGTAAACTCTGTATATTAATTCTAGTAAATATAATATAGTTTTATACTTAGGTTACTTAAGTAAAGTAGTTTTCCTCTTCTACTTAGGAGGAAACTAATAGATTATAATAATAGTTATTAGTTATTTATATATTAATAAAATAAAGAGTGTAGCTATAGTAACTTAAGATAAATAAAGAGAATATATATATATAAATTTATAAAGTATTAATAGGTAGGTTAAAATATAATATAAAATAATAATTAAAAAAAATAAGTTTTTTATACTTATACTTAAAAGTAACTAAAATATATTATATAGTTATTAAAAGAAAATTAAGGTTATAAAAGTAACACTTAATTTAAAATAAATAAAATTCTAAAAGTAAATTAATTAACGTACTTTACGAGCTTTATAAAGCCGCGGCACAACGCAATAATAAAACTTAATATTTAAGAGTAAATATATAACTTAAAGTTTAATATAAGGTTTAGGTTTAAGTTCTCTTTTATTATCGTTACCGACCTAAATAAATTATATAATAATTAGTAGAAATATTAATATATTAATTATAATAAAAAAGCGCACTAAATAAAAATATAAAAGACGGCCTACTACTAAGGCAGAAATAAATATTTAATAAAAGTAAAAAATAATAATATTAGGTAGTAGTAAAGATAAATACTAATTATAATACTATAAAAAATAGTAATTTATAAAAACGCTATATTTAATATTTAATATTTTTATTTTATTTTACTAATATTTTAACTATAACTTAAAAGTTAATTATTATATTTAATACTAAACCTGCTAAAATAAAAATTATAATAATTTTTATTATTAATAATATTATATACGATTCCCTTAACTACTATAAATATATATAAATTACTAATATTATATTAAGGTCGCCCCGAGCCACCACAGCCACACTATTTGTTCGATTAATATATAAATATATAAATATATACTAATATTATTAATAGTAATATTAAGTACGTAAAAAAAAAAATTAATAAAAATATAAAAACTAAACTAAAGACTATTAAAAAATAATAAAAATTTAAACTTCTAAAATTATATTTTAAAATTTTAAAGAAGTAAATCTATATATTTATTTATTTTTATTTAAAAGATTTTTTACTTATATACGTAGAAGAAAATTTTTTTTTATAAAAATAATTACTAGTATATTTAAAATTAACTTTTTTTTTTAAATAATTATTAAAAAGTATACCTATTAAAGCTAAAGAGAAGATAGACTTTCTCTAATAAAATAGTTATAAAAAAATTAATAAGTATACTAATATAATATAGATCTAGGATTTTTTAAATATAAGTAAGTAGTATAAACATAATAGTAATAGTAAAAAAATAAATTAGTAGTAAATTAATTAAATAAGCGTTAACTTTATATATAATTATATATAATATTAATAAAGTAATATAACGGCTCCGTATCGAAGAGCGAAGTTTAATGTGACTATATAATTGCATGTAACACGGCGCGCACGTGTTCTCGTCCACGTCATGGCATCTGTCCTGATTTCACTAATACCCAAATCAGTCTAGCGTGCCTCACTTTAATCATCACATCGCACGCCGATCTTACTAGTATTCGCAAAGATTCATACCATATAGTGCTGTGATACGGGTAATGCGTTACTCGCAGCTTCAAATGCGAGCAGGCACTACCGTGTCTCCGTCTTCCCTAGCTCGACGTATGCCTGAATACCCGGGAACGGAACTCATGATGGCCAGCAGAACAGTTTCTGTGGGGCTGTTCCTGTCTCCTGGAATATGTGACCCGCATATAGTGCAAGCTCCCATGGTTGCAGACCGTTGTCAAGGAGCGCCCATACCTTGTCCCGATATTTGGCATAGCAAATATCGAACGCACCAGATGCCATGGTGAGCACCTTGCAGAGCCTTGCAAGATGCTTGCGTCTTTCCTCGAGCCTGCCCTTTCTCGGGCGTCACTACTTCGGATACTAGAGGTTTGCTTATCGAAGCGCCCGGTTCGAAGCATCATGTTACATTTCTTATCTCTGAGCACGTTAATAGGCTTATCGTCAGCGAAGACCGTTACATATGACTGGCACATAGGATGGATACTCGTACGTTACCGAATCAAGTTTCTCGCAGTGTATTGACAGTATTCAGGCGGCTCCAGATGGCTTTATTCGACCAGTCATCAGCATCAATGGTGAATGGCCGTGAGTGCACTTCGACTTCCATATATACCTACTGACTTCTTGCAAGGCCCCCTATCATCGAAGTGGACCTAAATGATACCGTCGTTGTGAACGTGTATAATGAGCTTGGCAACGAGACAGCTAGCCTTCATTTTCATGGTATGTTCCAAAATGGAACAACTGCAACAGATGGCGCTGTTGGAGTTGGGCAATGTGGCATATATCCAGGTAGATCATTCCGGTACCGATTCACAGCAAATCCAGCCGGTACACATTGGTGGCATAGCCATGAAAAAGCACAGTATCCGGACGGTTTGAGAGGGAAAATGATTGTTCACGACCCCGAGTGGGAAGCAAGTTTGAAAATTGACGAGCAGTTATGCGTGAGCATATCAGACTGGTAAGCAGATGTGTGGAACTTGCGGTCTTCTGCTTACAATCGTAGGTGGCACGAGCAGTCTCCGTTTACTGTTCATGATTATCTCAGCCCGAAAAACATCAACGGCTCTCTTCGAACGCCTGATGCTTTCTTGCTGAACGATAGTCGCAAGCCACTTACTTTCACGCTCAAAGTGCGTTGCTCCTCTCGGGAATGTGGTATTAGACTTTTGCTGACGCTGTATGTGCGTACCTAGCGGAATAAACGATACTTGCTCCGGATCATCAGCTTTGCAGGTCTCGTCTGCGGCCAGTTCCACATTGCCGATCACAACCTCACTGTCGTTGCCATCGATGGCCACCCTGTACACGCTGCGGTTACAGACGCAATTGCCATTTGCGCTGGTCAAAGTTACGATGTCATTATTATGAGTGATGAGTACGAGGCTAACACTAACTACATCATCAAGATGACAACGGACATGTTAACCAATGCGACCCCGTTGAATCAAACCAGAGCATTGATAGGAGACATTTATCTAGAAAGTAGCGACATGCCAGCAACAGTAAACTCTCAGGCCACTTCATCCGTTCCCTCGCTTCTCAATATCGATTGGAGGGCGCGGGAGATTCTCGATGATGCGACACTGGTGGCTCTAGACAATGAACCCCTTTACAAAAACGTTAACAAGAGGATCAATCTACGAACCAACCAGGTTTATTATGAAGGGATCGGTACCCGTATCGCACTTGGCATAATGCCCTGGATTCCACCCAGAGTGCCCTCCCTCCATACGGCGTTCACAACGGGTCGATTTGCTCTTGAAAACAGGACCTATGGCCCTGGAGTGGTCCCATATGTTCTACGGCACCATGATGTGGTCGAAATATACATGGAAAACCCTCAAATGTGGCCCCATCCCATGCACTTACATGTCAGTATCGCTTCTCGCCTCCGAGGACTCTCGCCGGCTAATTGATTTAGGGGCATTACTTTCAAATAGCAGGTCGAGGCTTAGGTAGCTGGGATGGCAACGAAGATTCGCTCTACAAGACCCCAGCGAAGCGTAACAATATTGTTATTCCGCCCTTCGGCTGGTTCCTTATCCGCTTCAGAGCCGACAATCCGGGGGTATGGTTCATGCACTGCCACATAGACCTGCACCTTGTCGGCGGCATGGCCATTACGATGATCGAAGCACCGGATGTCATGCAGCTCCAGCAAGATATTCCACTACAGAACATCCAGGCTTGCGATGACGACTACGGATGCTCCGTCGGAGCGTGCAACTGCCGCCTTGATGAGCTCACTGAAGAGGAGTCATACCAGCAGTGTAATACAATCTTCAACGTTTTTGACTCCGCAGGTTTCGGTGCTCTGATAACGTTATGACGGTCTCTTGTTGATTAGAGCAACGTTCGGATCAGACTGCTTCTGGCAAGGACAGGTTGCGTCCCGATAATGCCCCCACATTCGACTTCTCAACGCTCTAGCAATAGTAATCAATCACGCGATAGGTTAATATCCACCTTCGATATTTCGTAGCGAGAAATGTTCGGATCAGAGCCACCAAGTTTGCGAGAGGTGCGACATATAGGGGCTTGTTGCATGCTTGCGGTGTCTCATAGGAAGTCTTAAAAACGACGAAGGGGGGGTCTAATGTATCCCATCGTTAGGATGCGTTAGGATGTAAATACCGGAATGTAGATCCCACGCCATGAAACCCTGAGAATATTGAAACCGTAGACATTTTTAGCGTCCGGTACTGGCAGAGTCGACGGCAGGTCTAATCAAACCGCTTCCTCAACAGTTTCCCGTTGCTTCAATGCCTATAACCTTTAAAGTTCATATATATGAGAAATCTAAACCAATAAATTAAAAAATACCAGTAGGTCTGTCTGTCTCGGAATTGTCCATTTCCTAAGGTCTCCGCATATTTATTGATCTCGAACGCTATCAGCCTCGACCTCAGCCCCTTCCTCAAACCAGGATCAGTATGCCTATACCGGCTACTAGTGAGGGACCTATCGGTTTCGACCACCTTGCATTTTCAGCAAATAGGTGTAGGCAAGAATGGAAAAGAGCACATCCGTGCAGAACCTGTCGGGATTGACTTCAACATTTTCAATGTTAGTTCATACAATACTATCATTTATCGACTATATATGAACCGAAGAGAGTGACGGGTTGCTAATAAAGCTGAGATGCGGTGGTTAAGACCCTAACTAGACACGTATCGAGGAGAGAGCAGGTTAGAATGCTACTTTAGTACCTGACGCGCTCATAGATTAAATGTCTATGTAGCGCTGCTTAGCAAAGTTCTCTAGGATTTGGGCGCACGCTAATGTCACGTGATACAGATGGATCTGGAGTCCGAAAATGGATTCCTGTTTAAGCGAGGGCATGTCTTAACCTCCGCACAGTTTCAACTCCTCGGCTCGATAACCCCAGGTTCGCGCCGTGGTTGCGCTTGAGCTACGGCTGCTCAAAAAATGGCGTGACAGATGCAAGACTTAATTGGTAAGATACCTGCGCTGCACCCGCGTCGCGTCCACAGCTAGCTGCATATAGAGCGGCAGAGAACTTAGTCGAGACGATCATCCCGCTTATTACTTGAATTTCCGCTTTTTCGCGTTCTTGTCTGATTCCAGCCACGTTTCATCCCTCGCGCCGCAGTCATCTCACGTTTCACAAGTTTCATCTCTGGCATCCCTTGCGACCGCAGTCGGAAAGATGATTATTAGGACCAAAAATGCCCGCAGTTGTGTTTATCTCGACAATCTATACTCACAGCATCTCACGCATCACCTCATAGTGTACAATGAAGAGCGCAGCTACTCTCGGCTTCTTTAGCAGTGCATTTGCTCTTGCAGAAAAAGTCCAAGAGATACCACAGAAACCTCTTCTCGCCGATGCATGTCCGTCGGATTCGATCCTCCATAATGGGAAATGCCAGCCTGCAGGTTTCGGAGCTTCGTCAATATTGGACAGTATACAACAGAACAACACGATAGCCCTCGATGGAGGGCCCGCATCGGCACAAGATTCTGACCACAATCCATGGACGTTTGTGCCGGAATGTTACTCGAACGACGACCAGAAGGAGCCAGTATGTGTTTTCTCAGACCAGAACTTCGCTGGCGGTCGCGGCATATTCATTGTCACGACTACCCCGCTAGCTTACCAGCTGCTCAATAAGCCTGCTTTTTCACAACCCGACGCGTTGTCGCGAATAAATAAACACGATAATCCTCCCTTCGAAGAGCGTGAATTCCCGGGCAAAGGGCGTGGCCTGGTCGCCAACAAAACGCTGCACCGCGGCGACCAACTCTTCGCTTCGACACCACTCGTTATCACGAACCCTGCTATGTACAACCTCGCCGAAGACGAGCGCCTGCGCCTCCAAAACCGCGGCGTCGAAACGCTTCCGGATTCTACACAACCCCTTTTCTGGAGGCTCATCGGTCACGAAGACGGCGACTCTGTCGAAGACCGCGTCAATACAAACGCCTTCGACATCAGCATCGATAATGTCCAACAATACGCCACGATGCCCGAGATCGCCATGATCAACCATGACTGCCGACCCAATGCGGCGTACTTTTGGGACGAGGAAACGTTGAGCCACTACGTGCACGCCACGCAGACGATCTACCCGGGCGAAGAGATAACGATCACATACATTAATAACGAGAGGAAGAGAGAGGCGCGCATGAAGCATCTGAAGACCAATTGGGGCTTTGACTGCACGTGCTCGAGCTGCGCCGCGCATCCGACCTTTGTCGCGGAATCTGATGCGCGGATCCAGGCCATTGAGGCTATTTCCGAGGCGCTCAACGACTGGACGTCTTCGTCTACCGCGACACCCGAAATGGCCGAGTTGCTCATATCGCTGTATGAGCAGGAGCGGCTACAGGCGAGCATGGGCGTAGCGTACAAGCACGCGAGCGAGGTGTATAGCAGCTTTGGCGACCGATACATGGCGATTAAGTACGCGCAGTTGAGTCTCGAGCTATTGCATCTCGACCGCGGATTCAATGATGCTGACATCACGTTCATGCTCGCGATGGCGAAGGATCCGGAGCAGAGCTGGAGCTGGAAGAAGAGGGTGGGGCATAAGAGGTTCGAAGGGAGATACGGGCATGCGCACTAGTGACATTCACCTAATTCATCAACGAACGAGGGGAAAATCGAATTGCTCATGACCACATCCTCAGTGTGTATACCTACCTAGCTAGGTAATGACACGACAGATTCGATGGCATGGCGGCAACATCAATACTGGTCCTGACATCGTCTGAGCACCACGGAGGCAGAGTGATGAGAGTGGCCGGATTCTGAGTGGACGAAGAAGACAGTGTTGAGGCAATGTAGTTTGCAGGAGAGAAATCCGCGGCGTCTGTGAGATCTGGCCTAAGGGGGATTCGCGCTTGGCCGGATTGGGACGATAAGTTTTTCCGCTTCGCGTGCTAGGCGATAGCGGGGAATAAGAACATACAGCTGGGTTGTTGTGTTACGTAGGAGAATTATGGTATTCGAAGATTACGTTGTTCCATTTGGATGTATATTGTATGGCGCGGAGTTCACATCGTCAGTTCAGTCACCAATGCTCCCACGACCGTGATGCAGGGAAGATACCGGGTATCAGCTCATGGCGAGTAAGCAACGCATGAGGCCTCATACACCATGCAATGCACCCCGGCCTATTAGCGGAAGCACGTAAACTGTACCTTCCAATGTCCGCTCAGAACAACAAGAGGCCCGCAAAGCTCGCTCCTGCGCCGACGCGCTTGCGACAAATTGCGCTGGTCACAAGAGACCTGGAGCAGGCCAAACAACAACTTGTACGTATTCATGCTGCGCTACATACGTGCACCACAGCTAATAACAGTCAGACTCATGTCATAGGCACGGAGATCATCTTCGAGGACCCCGCGGTAGCGCAATTTGGGCTCAAGAACTTCATCGGTGCGCCGCGTCGTCTCGACAGCATGTCAACGTCGTAAAAGCTGAACACGAAACAGCGCCTATCGGCGGCGATTTCATAGAAGTCGTATCCCCAGTCCGCGAGAACACGAGCGCTGGGCGATTCCTCAACAAGCGCGGTGATGGCGGCTACATGGTCATCATGCAGACCGAAGACGCGAAGAAGCGGCGGAAATACATCGAGGCAAATGGGCTAGCGAAGGTCATATGGAGCTACGAAGACCATGGCGTGATATGCGCTCAGTACCACCCGAAGGGCGTCAAAGGCGGCATGATGGTCGAGCTAGATTCGCATGCGCCGACTAAGGAGAACTCACCACCGCTGAAGGAGCGCTTCTCGCCCTGGCACGCGTGCGGATCGGAGTACAAGACGTATTCTCAGGGTATGAAGCGTACATCCCATCTCACGCTCGAGGGCTGCGTGTTACGGCTAGCTCCGGGTGATGTAGGACATGAGGACGCGTCGAGACAGTGGGAAGAGGTGTTTGGCGTAGAAAGGAGTAGGGATTTGCTCGCGTTCACGAATGCGAGGTTAGGCTTTATAAGAGGTCAAGAGGGTGAGCGAGAGGGCTTGGTATCGATAACAATAGGCGTGAATGGGAAAGGCCGATTTGATGCGATATTAGACAGAGCGAGTAAGGCGGGTCTATGCGGTGATGGATGGATAAACATGTGTGGCATAAAGTGGTACTTCGTGCTATCGGGACACGGCGAGGGGAGAGGGAAGCTGTAGCGTATACTATGAAGTCGATATTCTACATCTGGACGTTGTCGAAACCTCCAGTGTTCCCAAGGATCATCAAGAAGATAGGTGTAAAGGAAGGCGTATATTTGACTCATCTAGAAATGACAGAAAAAGAAGAAAATAATTGGAGGGTTGTGGCACTTTACCGCAGCATATACCACGATGCTGCATCGAATGCTCGGCGATCCTAGGTATGTAGTGACCCTAGTGTCCCACCGCAGTGAGTGTGGGAACAGCGTCCTGGATTTCGGCTTTGAGCGAAGGGAGCCCGTCGAAAAATGACTCATAGAGTGCAGATGAAGAAATCGCAGGAAATAGAAGGAAAAAGAGACCCAATGCATGCTCAGTTGGTTTTGGAACACTCCCTATGCCCAAGCCAACGATATACCGTAGAGAACTTGGCGAACAGAGTGTTGCAGGTCCACCAGTGCTTCCCCCGTTCGACACCTGTTGCGTGTTAGCAGTCATCAACCGATAGCCGATGAGTAAGTACTTACCCATTGTTGCGTTGCCTTCGAAATGGGTCACGACTAATCGAAGGAGTAGTCCATCTTTCGGGCTAGGAATTCTTCCATTAGTACGGAGGATAGTATTGGTGTGTGATCGAGGTCTTCAAAATCCAAAACGGAATAATCTGGCCTAAAGATTAAGAGGGATTTTAGATTTGTGAGAATCGTGGCACGACTTGCGATCATATTGGAGAAAAGCCCCTTGGAAGATGTGAAAGACTCGTAAAGCTCGTGCCATAGTCCGAGGGTTCTCCTTTATCGTCGTTACCGACCTGAACAGATTATACGACAACTAGTATAAATAATAATATATTAATTATAGTAAAAAGGCGTACTAAATAAAAATATAAAGAGTAGCCTACTACTAAAATAAAAATAAATATTTAATAAGGGCAGAGGATAATAATATTAGGCGGTAATAAAAGTAGATACTAACTATAATACTATAGCTAAAAATAGTAATTTATAAAAATATTTTATCTAATATTTTACGTTTTTATCCTTTTTACTAATATCTCGACTACAACTCTATAAGAGCTAATAGTTATGTCCGACACCGAACCCGAAATGGAGATCACGATGATCCCTATCGTCGACGACGCCGCAGGCGACCCCCCTGGCTACTACAAGCACACGCGGATCGCCGCCATAGTCCGATAACAGCCAGAGATCGCAGGCCTGAGGGAAGCAATGTGGATACCAGACTCCACTAGTTTCCCTCCTTGTAAAGTAGACCGGGTGAAATGATGATGCTTTCCAGCTTTGGGAAGTCTCGGAACAGATGCGCAATCGGTGTGGGCGGGCTATCGACCCGTGACTAAGGCCGTGCACCTATTTTAGCGGGGTGGGCTTTAGTATTCTTGAAATAGTCGTGGCCCTCTATGCGCACCCCCTTGCTATTGTTCCCCCACTCGCCGCCAAGATGCCCTTCACCATTAACAACCCGCTGCCCTCGTCTATGCGGAGTGAGTATCGTGGCGTGTTTTGGCGATGACGTCGCTAACGGCAGACAGGCGAGTGCAGGAAGGCGGGCAAGATCTTGGCCTCTTTTGTCGACCCACGACAGTCGTTCGGGCCTGATAAAATAATCCCACCGCAGATTCTTGCTAACGCGAAGGTGAGCGGCTTCTGAGACACTGTGAACCCATGTTGGAGCGGGGAAGCGCGAGACTGCCGAGCTTGATGCTTCGTGCTGCCGAGCCTCCGGATGACGTCGCAAAACGAACGAGCAACGCTGATGTTTCGAAACACAGGGCCTCGCCATTCTTACCGTGTTCAAAGCCGGCTTCCTCGGCACCGCGCGTTTTGGATCCGGCATTGTCGTCGCACGCCTCGCAGACGGCTCGTGGTCGGCGCCCTCAGCCATCGGGACGATTGGCGGCGGCTTCGGCGGACAGATCGGCTTCGAGCTCACAGACTTCGTCTTCATCCTCAACGATGCGAGTGCGGTCAAGACGTTTGCGCAGGCGGGCTCGCTCACCTTCGGCGGCAACGTCTCGATAGCCGCGGGGCCTGTGGGCCGGAATGCGGAAGCCGCCGGCGCAGCGAGCTTGCGCAGTGTGGCAGGCATCTTCAGCTACAGCAAGACGAAGGGGTTGTTCGCCGGTGTCAGTCTGGAGGGCAGCGGCATGATCGAGCGCAGAGACGCCAACGAGAAGCTGTACGGCCGCCGGTGGACAGCGCGAGAGCTGCTGAGCGGGCAGGTGCCTCCGCCGCCAGCCGCCGAGCCGCTGATGCGCGTGCTGAACTCTCGGGTGTTCGCCGGCGTGGCAGGTGCCCAGAATGCAGACGCCATGTACAACGACATCCCCGTGTACGACGATGCCCACGACGATGTTGTCTGGAACGGCCGCCGCGGCTCCGCCCTGGGAGAGGGCGTCCGCACAAACCGCACAGGCTCCTTGAGCGCCGCCGAGGACGACTATGTGTACCGCGATCGACCGAACCGCGCATCCACGTGGCAAGACGATGTGTATGATCGCCAGCCCGTGTCTGCCGGCATCAATCGCTCCTACTCTACCCGTGCAGACCCCAACGACACCTTTGACCGCTTCGGAACACGCTCGTCCAGAGGCTCAGGATTTGCTGATGACTTCTATGGTGAAAGGGCGAGGCCCGGACGACCGACTGCTCCAAAACCAGTGTTTAAGAGACAGAGTATGGGACCTGGGCAGG
Organism: Pleoardoris graminearum; assembly: GCA_030770415.1. Taxonomy (NCBI): domain Eukaryota; kingdom Fungi; phylum Ascomycota; class Dothideomycetes; order Pleosporales; family Didymosphaeriaceae; genus Pleoardoris; species Pleoardoris graminearum. The sequence goes on along the minus strand of JASEKS010000076.1, from coordinate 249,185 downwards.
CGATTGCCAAGTTCACGTTTGACGCGGATCAGCCGGGAGATCTGGGTTTTAAGAAGGGAGAGATCATTACTATCATCAAGAAGACGGAAAGCGAGACGGATTGGTGGACCGGGAGGATAGGAGACCGAGAGGGCATATTCCCAAGGTATGTGATCCTCGCTGTGTGAACTCAGGATGCACGTCATCGCGGCCGAGTACTAACATATCGACAGCAACTACGTGGAGTGCGTCGACTAGAAATGGGCCGGCACGGTTGCGAATCCCTTCGAGGACCCGGACCCGGACCCCCCTCGCGTACACCCGCCACCCATCCCCCCAACCCCTCTGCCTGTGCCACCACGACCAATGCTGCCCCTGCTTCCGCTTCCCTCGGAAACAACGCACCCCTCACACCTTGCTCGCCCAAAGCCTCGACGAGGTACTCTCCGCGACATGCATCGCAACGCCACTATCCGACTTCGCCGTTGGATATCCCGTTCTTTCCGGCCCTGAAGATACCTTTTGTGCTGCGCTAGATTCCCCACGTGACAGACTAGGGAAGAGAACCTTCGTTGTTCAACACTTTGTACTTGCTCATCGGAGCATTCCTTGGCGTTGTAAGGCATTTGGATTCGCTTCTGGGACTTTCATTTCTACGTGCAAAGCTTGGCGCTGGGTAGATTGATTGATTGAGGGTTGGAGTCTAGGGGTTGATATCGTCAATGGACATTGTGCGTAGTGGAGCGGTTTGACATATGTGAATACTGTGCGTGGTGCTGGCTGTGAGATATAGAATTATGCTCAAAGTTGGAAGGTACGTACGGTGGAGTGAGCAGTATACGTGTTCACTACTCGGCGTTTTCCGCTAGCTGTGGGTATCGTGAGATTTGTTCTCGGTACGCATAAGTACCTACACTGGCCAAATTGGCGAGCGCTATTAAAGTAATTTCTATATAATTAGGATATAGAGTTCTGCTCGGATAGTTTTGGTACGCTTTGTTGGCGGGAAAGGGGCGAGGCGGATACCGTCGGTGTGACGGACCTGGCTTCTGGATTCTTCGTGAAGACGCAAGAAGGCCGCCGTACATGGAATGCTGGCATCCTGTCGGCATCCTATTAGTTTCGATCACGGCGACTATGGTGGCTATACTTCGTATTTGACTGATGGCGGAATGCCTCAGATGTTACGATGTCAGCGACCTGTGAGCGAATATTGTCAAGCATTTTATCGCCTTCCACGAATCAATTTGTCCTCGAGGAAATAGGTGGGAAATACCGGGATCTTGAAGGAGACTTCGCAATAGTGCTCGGTCTTCTATGGTTGCGGAAAAGCTTAGAGTGTGGCGTTTGCTTTACCTCAACCAGTTGCAGGGCTATGCTACCAAAACTTCCACAAGCCGTGGAGCCCTCTCCCCCATTCAGTCTTTCTTCAACTGCCCGTTACAGCACTGAACGCTCATCATCCACCCACCGAGTCAGAACTCGAACCACAATCATAAAGAACCTCCTTATCATCCCCACTGCCCTCGTCGCCCTCGTCCCCGCCGACGACACCAGCACCCAAGTCGTTATCAGTAAGCGCCTCGCCTTTCTATCTTCTAAAACATAGACCAACTCCACGCAGACTGCAGGGGCTCCAGCCAATGCGGCGGCTTGAGCTGCCAGCAACCACTCTGGATATTGAACGACGCCACCCAGCAGTATCTCTCTGATGACGCTACCTTCGCGAGCGGCCAACAAGTCGCCTGCCGGACTTGTGCGCCTGTGGAAGAAATTGCATTTTTGCGCGTTTCCGCAGAACCTGGGCGATAAGAGCGTCACTGGAAAACAGGTAAAGGAGGCCGTGCAGCGTATCAAGGACCACGGCTGCAAAATCTGCGGCAGCGCACTGTCCTACAACGGTAACAACGTGAGGGATGGAGAGCTCACGCTCAACTTTGTTATGAAGGGGTGTACGAAGCAAAGGACTAAGATCTGCTGAAGGAGGGGGCGAGTGACCGCGAAGATGCCAATGGAGATAGGTTGATAGTTATGTGGTGGAATACAAAAGGGTGGGCGCGTCACATGTGATATTATCGACCCGGTCAATTTGAGCAAGGGACAGACCATATAGCACGGGAACGTGGACCTTAGCTTTGTCCCCCCAACATGAGAACGCTAAAACGTACTCACGCCTGACAAATTGATGTACCTGTGGATCCTGCACAGGGCGTTCACCAATCCATAGATTTGATCAACGTCATCAAATCGCCGCGGCTAAACCACTCAAGTCTTTCAACTATCGCGCCTTACTATATCAAAGTCTCTGGACCGCTGTCATATTCTCCGCGGAAAATGAGGCATTGATGCTTTCCATTGTCATCAACCCACGCTCTGAACATACCACCGCAATTAAAGTCCCAGACCACTTTGCCCTTGTTTCCAACGAGTTCGATGCCAATGATGCCTCCAGTGCCTTCATGAGAGCGTTTCCACCTGTCCCCAGCCGACTTTTGGAGTTCACCATCAGGTCCGGCCATCCAGGTTACGGCATTGGAGAGTGGAACAGTGGCGAAGCGAGATTTGGCAGCTGCTGTGCGGCACGCGTCCATGCGAAGGAAGCTGTCTCCGTTGCCTGTGCCGGACATGCCAACTGCATGGCGCACACTTGGAAGCTGACGAATAACATCGGAAAGGTGTTCGGAGGGTCCAGCATCAGAAGATGGTTGGTATGCGAATAGTGGAGGCATGCAACCAGCCAGGAAGAAGCTTAAGTTTCCTCGTGAAAGCTGGTCCAGAGGTGAGGGTTGTCGTTCTTGTACTTTTGGTATGACAGGCTCCTGACGCCATTCTTCGGCCCAGAACCCAGCTCCGAGGCTCGGCGTGTCCCCTATACGGCCCGGGACCTTATTTGTGAGCCCTCCGGTAGACGTCGCGACACAAATAGTCCCGAAGCTGTCGAGGACCACGGCACCGCAAGTGCCCAGGGGAATGTAATTCGTTTTTTCCCAGTCGCTCATCTCATCTACCGAGCCGCCATCCGTCTTCTGCTTTGCTTTTTCTTGCAATCCCCGGATGTGCTCATCCCATCTTTGCTGGGTGAAGAAATAGCTCGGCTCGACTATCTCCAATCCCCATTTTTCTGCCAGTCCTTCAACAAATGAACCAGAATACTGGCAGTGACCTTGGGAGCCATCGCCGCCGTCCTGTTCTCCTCGAATCAAGAGTTCTCGCGCAAGCTTGATGGGGTTCTTGACATGCTGCAGCATCATACATCCGGCGCCCCGCTTCCGATAGCCATTCGACACCATGACGCTGCACTCGAGTTCATTCTTTCCTTCTCTTGTGAAGACGGCACCTCTGCCGGAGTTGTAGAGAGGCTCATCTTCTAGCAAAGATACTGCGAAGGTCGCAACGTCAAGAGCGGTAGATCCCGGCCGTGATAGCAAATCGGCTGAAGAGGCTAGGATGCGTCTCAAGGAGGCTTGATAAGCGTCGTACTTTTCTCGTGGTAGTGATTGTTTTGTGAGGTTTCCAGCGCCACCATGTATGATGATTCGAGGGACAGTGTGCTGCTCTGGGGGTAATCTGTGTTTCTCGTTCATTTTGCTCCGGTGATGCGAGTTGTTGATAGACGATATGGCCGAGAGGAAGGGGCGCCGCAACTAGCCCCGCGCTACAGCCCGATGCGGATAGCGGAACATTTCAGCCTTCCTACGACAGTGATCGTCCTTCAATCCTCACAGAGTGCTCTAATTGCTGCACTACGCAAGAGTGATTGTGGGTGTGCGTAGAGCGCGTTGTTTCTTCTCCCGCTCCCCTGTATCCGGCTCTCAGGAGTTCAAGGGCCAACATTCAGCACCTGGCCCAAACCATGAGGCTGCTCAACACCACAACCTTCGAGCTCAAAGAATTTTTGGGACACAACATTCCAGAGTATGTAATCCTCAGTCATACCTGGGGCGAAGAAGAAGCCACTTTACAAGACATCGAAACAGGCAACGCAAAAGAGAAAGGGGCAGGTTGGCGAAAACTACAATCGTGCTGCCGACAGGCCGCGCAAGATGGTTTCTCTTGGGTCTGGATCGACACCTGTTGCATCGACAAGACCAGCTCCGCGGAGCTTTCGGAAAGTATCAACTCAATGTTCGAATGGTACAGAAAATCATGCATATGCTACGCCTACCTCCAAGACTGCTATAAGAAGGAGGACTTTGCGGCAAGCCGATGGTGGACCAGAGGGTGGACCTTACAGGAGCTTATTGCTCCGACTGTTGTCGAATTCTACGATGCGAACTGGATAGAAATTGGCTCCAAGTTGAGCCTTGACAAACAAATCACCAGTATTACGGGCATCAATATCGATATACTGACTGGCGGAAACCTCAACGAGCGTACCGTCGCCGTTAGGATGTCTTGGGCTGCTAAACGAGAGACGACGCGAGTAGAAGACAGAGCGTATTGTCTTTTTGGGTTGTTTGGAGTGAATATGCCATTGCTTTATGGTGAAGGTGAACGGGCTTTCAGGCGACTACAAGAGGAAATCTTGAGAGTGCGCGAGGATTACACGCTGTTTGCCTGGTAAGTTACAACAGCTCAAGTTACTGCCTTGCGATAGGTGTTTACTGTTCGCGTGGTATGCAGGTGTCCAAGAGATGGTGGTCCCCATGGTGATGGTCGACGCCATTTAGGAGGGTTCCTTGCCGACCAGCCCGCTGATTTTGTTACTTGGGAGGATTACGACCCACCAAACCAACCAAACCCATCACACCCACCAGCCTGGCGAAATCCGGACCGTGGGGAATTCCCTCTACAGCCATGGTCATTCACCGCCCTATCTCGCGATTGTTTTGCCTTGTTCCCCAGGCCAAGCGACCACGAGGCTCCATTCATGACCAGCCGAGGGCTTCGTGTCACTCTTCCAGTGTGGCAATCGCGTCATGCAGAGAGGCCTTCCTTCGCGTGCGTCACGCTTTTGAACGAGCGGCGTCCGAATGAGCAGATGGCTTGTGTCGAAATTCTCGAACTTTTCGTCCAATGGCGCGTCTTATATGTCCGCCCATTCGCAACCAGCTTAGTATTTGTACCGACATCCTATCGCAGTAATTTTGAGTATCAGTCACTGGACGTGGTCGAGCATCGTTCAAGCTTGGACTCTTCCAGTTTGCTAACCCCAAGTAACTTGTCCGCTATTCTCTTGATAGTCAAACTCCAAGGCCACCAAAGCAAGCAGTTACAGTGCTACTTTAGTCAATGGGCTAGCATGGCCGACCTACTACAACTCGAGAATGTGCTTGATGGCGGCAAAGAGTGGAACAGTACGGATCCCTGTCTTTCCAAGCTGACAAGTGTACTCGAATCAATTGAATCCCAAGCGGGGAAGAACAGAAATCTCTTTCGAGAAGAACTGCTTACCCAGTGTTTCGGTAGCTCTCCGGAGCAGTGCTGGTTCGTCGACGACAAGGCCTCAATTAGTTCCTCCGGCTCCTCGGAGAAAAATGAAAACACTTATGGCAATTGGGCCAGAAGCGTACTATGCTTTGGGTGCGAACGATACCCACACTGCGCATTCCAAGTGCAGGTCGAACTGTACAACGACAAGATGCTATGCAATGTCGTCCCTACAACGATCGATGCGCTCAAGCACGAGCCAAACTACCAGACGTGGCTCCGGGACGCCAAAGAGGCATTTATCTTCATGGATCGGACCACCATCACATTAGCACCCGAGCGCGCCACAGGGGTCGAGACTGAGCTTCCGTCGTTCGAATTTACCGTGAGCATCCGGCGTGTAGCAACGTCGTCCTTTGGACTCAGAAGATACGTCTTGTCTATTGCCGACGCCGCGCTGAAGCGTGATGTTTGACGTCATAGCGGTTACCCAGTCGCACGCTCGCAAGTCGAAACAATTACCCAAAGCCGGATGGCTCTCGCGCAGTTTCGTCGTTGGCATCAGTATACCTTGATCGTGCGCATACTGGAGTCGGGTGAATGGCGACGCGTCCGTCCCTTAACGCAAAATGGAGAATCCACAGCAATGATAAGTTGATCATGAGCATCATTACGAACGGGGAAATGGTAGCGGATGCTATGTTATACAGATGGCTTGGTGAGCTGACTTTTTCGACGCCCGAGGAGCTTGGTTCCGAGGGCACGGACCGCTTGGATCAACCTTGACGACACTGTTCCCGAGCGCTCGCAACCTCACCGCTCGCCAGCAATGGAGGAAGGGGCGCCTTCGTCCCCGAAGCGCAAGAAGGTGCGAGCAAAATACGCTTCGAGGTAAGTCTGCTGAGATTCGACTACTCTCGCAAGCTAACTATCGTCCTCAGAGCTTGGGAAGTAGACGCTGCGCATTCCGAACCGTTCCGTATCCTAACAACAGCTACAGTGTATCATGCCGCCGCTCCAAGCTGAAGGTATGTTGCTCTTTACTCGTTGTCGCTATCTATGCGCCGTACCGTCATTGGTCCATAACCCACTATATACCCTGGACCAGGCGGAAACCCGAGACTGTAGCCTCGCGAGGGCTCTTCATGGCCAACAATTAATGCGCCTCCCAGTGCTCCGGTGAGAATCCCTGCCAGCGGTGTGTCGATAATGGCAAGCGCTGCTTCTACTCGGAAGACCAGACCGCCGCCGAAGCCCTACAGAACCTTAGTAGGCCCACACCCGTTCAGACCCCGGCGACCCTAGCCACGAATGACAGTAACAATGGCGCATCTCAAAGGAATCTGCTGCCACGCAGTGGAGGCATCGAGCGCCGGGCCAGCGATGCCAGCGTCTTGGGCTTGTCGATGGAGGCGCGGATGGCTCGCATCGAGAGTATGATGGAATCGCTGATGCTCGAGCGTGGCATGACGGTGACGCCTCGCATCAGCATGGAGCGCGATGCGGCAGCCAGTGAGCGTTTGCACGCCGATTTTTTGATGCAGATTGCCGGCGAGGCGAGCCTCTCGTTACCACCAGTCACACAAGGAGACCTCGGTCTTGGAAGCCCGGAAAGGATACGGCAGTCCATCTCAGCAGCGAGCCCTGCGCGCGGTACCGATGCTGCGGCGACTCTCCGCGTAGGCGCCAAGACCTTTGCCTTCCCCAATCCCGCCGAGTATCAGAGATATTTGAGTGTCTTCTTTGATGACATTGGCCCTTACTACCCATGCATAAACGAGCTGGAGTTTCGCATAGGCAGCGAGAATCTGCTCTCTGCGCCCGCCATCCAAGCAGATCATATATCGCTCTTGGCTCTCAATTACATCGTGTTCGCATGTTGCGACATCGCAACGACACTAGGTCAGTTTAATTGCATCCGGTCCTTGGATATACAAACGGACAGAAACTTACTGCAGGCATGTCCCAGACGCATCAGATCCAGCAGCGCAAGTTGACCCTCCGGGCTGGCAATGGTTTCGGGCAGCAGATGACCTGGTTGGGAAGCGAAAGATGGGCGGCCGGGCTGACCTTTGTTTGTTACAATTTTTGGCTCTAGAGGTAGACCTAGTCTCGTCCTCTTTCTAATCAGTGCTGATATTCACAGGCTGTCTACCTTATGTACTCCGACAAGGGAAACGCCGCCTATAGCATTATCGGTATCGCCGCTCGGTTGTGCTTTCAAGCAGGTCTTCACCAACAGTCGTCCTGGCGGACCTATACCCCATTCGACATCCACATGCGCCAGCGGATATTCTGGACCGTGTACTTTCTTGACCGCCGCATATCACTCAGCTGTGGGCGGCCGTATAGTATACGCGAGGCAGACATAGACATTGAGCAGCCCGCATACATATACGACAAGGTGAGTAACAGCCGTTCTCAGGCTTGTCTTTTCTAACAACGCAAAGGAAATCCATCCCGATCAACCTTTGCCAGAGCCGAATGTTGCGCAGTCTTCGAATGTATACCTTAACTGCATGGTGTGCTGGGGTCGCCTAGCAACAGATGTCTGGGACGGACTCTTTGCTGCTACCGTGTCGAAAGACGGAATAGCCGGTGACAATGTGCCAATGTTTGATGCCCGCATCAAACATTGGACCGAAGTCGTTCTACCTACCATTCCCTTGTTACCGCCTGAGTATCCTCCGGAGCCTCGACAGCTACGGCAACATACCATCGTGCAGAACAGCCTCGATCAGCTGCGTCTCTTGCTATTCCGCCAAACTATGCTCAGTTTGCAGTACGACGCCGAAACCGCTTGCACCTGTGGAGATCTGGCTGTCAAAATTGTGCAGCGCGCAAAAGCTCACAGCAGCGATGCGCATGAGCCGACCTCCTTCCGTTTTCACATGGCATCATCATTGGCTGGCGCTACACTGATACTGGCGACGTTGCTATTCCGCGACATGCCATATATCGGTTTGGCTGATCGTCCGTCGACTTATTCCGGAGAAGCATATGGCGATGCTATCAACATCTTAACCGATCTGGCCTCTGGACTTGCTCTCGCCCGCCGAATCAAGAGCGATTTTGCGGACATTGAAAATGCACGCCAGGAAGTTGTGAACCCTACAGAATTCGGTTTCGGCGGTCCAATGGGGCCCGATGTGAAGGAGTTGCTTCCTTATGTTTCGCTAGACTTTGCGCAGCAGCCCGGTGTCGGTGCCGATGCGGTTGTACCCGGCGGACATGCGAACGGATCGAGCTCGGCATCAACGCTCAATACCGATCTATGGAGCTCGGTGTTTGCAACGAGGGAAGGCAAATACGGCATTCCTTGGATATGAAAGTCGTCGTGGGCATTTTCGGTTTGTTGTCTGTTCATTGGCATTCCAGCGCCGTCAGTGGGCGCATTGTAAAAGGGAGACTAGGCGTTTGGCGTGTATTGGTATTGATACCCCAAGCACGATATGGTTTGATTCTTCACCTAGAGCTGCCTGGAGTAATATTGGACATGTCGGTTAATGTGTAACGAGTTCCACAATGGCATGGTCGTAGGGCGTGTATTCGATTGTGCTAGGGAACGGCTGACTGGACAACAGCGAGGAAACTGCCACTCCACGTATAACTATGAGTCTCCGCGCACACAAGTCAAGACATTGACGTCTTGACTTAGCTCCCCATCTTCCCGTCTTACCCGCCATTCAATGATTCACCTCTTTAACGCAGTACGCTCCCTAACGATAGCACGTAGCTCGCAAACTAAACGAGTCGAGCCTCCGCGAACAAGTCCGCCGTATCTCAGTCTTCATGCATGACTCAAGTCTACTTCTTTTTTTTTTTTTCAGGAGACGAAGTAGTCCTCCACGTGCCGAACTCGTGCCGTGGCTGATCGGTGTCCGCTGGAACATGGTGCAGGTGGGACGAATTGCTGCCGCGGGCCTTGCCATTGTCCACACCAACACGTCTCACGATGGTAGTAACGACACGGATAGCGGCAGAGAAAGCGAGATCCATAAGCACAAGAACAACGAGGGGACCGGAGATACCCTGAGCGCGCTCGTCGAAGAGAATCTCGACGTCGCGGTGTCCACTTGCCCAGCCCCCATATACAGTACAACTCACCATGTATCCAGCGGCTGCGTACCATATAATAGGTGCCGTACCGATATTTACAAACACCGCGCAAAGGTAAAGCAAGGTGGAGGTGATGAAGAGGGCAGATTGGGCGGGATAGAGCATGATGCCGATGGCTGCTTTGGACAACGACGTGAGTCCGCCGACAAAGGTATTCCAGATTGACATGGTCATGTTGACGTGGTGGTGTTCTGGAGCGATGGCTGAACAACCGAGTTGGAGGGATTTTGAACACATGTCGAAAGAGGGAGGTTGGAAGTGGGCTCACAAGGGTTTGTTCCTGTTCGATGTTTCAGGGCGAAGAAAGTCGCGGACATTCGTTAGACAGGTTTATCTTTCGTACCAGCAATCATGAATTTCGTTGCCTGTATGCTTTGGCTTGTTTCATCTTGGTGTCCGTTGGCAATCTGCGGAAAGGAATCATGTACTAGGATTCCCATGCTTTCTTCACCCTCCACTTCTAAAGGTTTGTCAAGTTGCAATTGCACAATTTCATTTTGTGTTAATGACAGAACGGTAAAATATAGAGGAAAGCCTCTACGGAACCAAAACCTCTATATTCCACCCATATCACTCAACACACTCCTGCCCAATATACAGCGTGCTTAAGCTGTTCAAGTTCCTCCTGATCCGAGCGCACATCAGCTTCTATGCATTCAATCTTCCGAAAAAGCTGGCGAAGCCTTCCCGAGAAATCTACCTCAGACAATCCTTCGGTACCAACTTCCGCATCCAGATCCACTATTCGAGCCGCGCAGCCTCCGTTGTCGCTGTCTTCGCTTCCATCGCCGCTGAAGCCGTCAACGTCCGCTGTTCCGTTCCCCCATGCTGTCCTGAAGCCCTTCACAAACTCGCCCAGGCTGTCACCAAGCGCTTCTCCAAAGGCATATGCTGTATGCGGTATATGAAGGTCGATGATTGACTCTACCACAGCGACAATAGCGTAGACCCACACCAAAGCGAAGATCAGGAGGAAATGTAGGAATAGCGTGATGATGCACATGCCACAGAGCACAGCATTCGCGATGGAGAGGCATGCGAGAAAAGCCTCGAGTTCATATGGCGAATATTTGGTATCTTCGTATTTGTAGTGAAAAGGTATGAGTGAGGTGGGGGGATGATTCTGCGGTTGGGCGAAAAGGGCCGGACACCGTAGTTTATTTATAAAGAATCCTGGGTTGTATGGCAAGTGAGCTTGTCTTAGTTTGGATGAAATGCATCAGCCGTTACGATGTTTATAAGACACAAAGTGCTTGTCGATTACTCTAGGCTCTGTTGGATGTTGCTGCTTGTTTCGATCGCCCATTCGATGCTAGAACGTCACAGGCCACAAGAGTAGGTTATTCCGGTGTAAAGGAAAGATAAAAGACATAATTCAATAAGTAGAACAAAAGGTTTTGGGAAAGTGTAATGCGTGTTGCCTCAAGGCACGCAGCGTGCGCAAAGTCGCATTTTTGAAAGCGGGCCTAAGGTGGACTCGCGACGGCTTACAGCGTCAGATCTGAATACTGATAACGTGCATTATCCACCGTTTTTAAATAATTACCCGATGAAGCAATTTGTATGAGCGCATGTTTTCGGGAAATACCCTGTAGTTGGATACATCTCCCAGTCGATGGGAGATCGCAGACATGAGAAGATAGCGACTGCTATAGCATTTCGTCTATGGCACAATTGTACAGATAAACCCGGCCTGCAGCAGCTTCAATTCCAGAAACGAAGTCTATACGGTAAACATTCTGGCAACGATGTTCGGCTTGTGCTCCGACCAGCTTCCACGACGCTCTTCCACGTTTTTCGCATCCTGCGCCGCGATGATATCCTCGCCCGTTTCGGCATGGTCCATGATAGACTTGGTGTGAGGGAAGAAGCGATTGAAGCCCCAGTAGAAGATGCCGGCAGCGACGAAGGAGTAGATGTAGCCGATGGCGAAACTGCGTAGATGAGAATGTCAGCAGAACTACTCATAACATACCAACGGAAAACAACTCGAGCACATTGTATGGTGGAGTGAATACTCACAGGTGTTGGCCACCCTGGGACACACTCGTCGTGCCATGGCCTGCTACAACGATGTTGTTGACGAAGCCAGGGAGCGGAGGGATGCAGCCGATGAAGAAGGCAACGACGGCGCGCCAATTGCTGGCAAACTTGGGAGAGTACCGGTACATGCCGTGGAAGTCGTACATGTCTGGTACCGACACGTTTCCTCGTCGAACAATATAATAGTCGGTGATAAGGATCGATGTCATGGGTCCAAGGAAGATAGTGTAGCCACCGAGGAAAGCAAGGAACTTGGCGGCTGATGCAAGAATCTTCCACGGAACAAACGCCCAGGATCCAATGACAGCAGCGAGTAATTGGCCACGACGGATGTTGATGTACTTGGGTGCAAAGGACATGAGGTCGTTGGCAGCGCTAATCGAGTTGGCAGAAATGTTGATACCAAGAGTGACAATTATCAGGCCGATGGCGGCAAATGCAGCAGCAGCGCGGCCACCAGAAGATCCGGTATCCATCCACTTGTGGATGATATCGATGGGGTTCCACATTACCTCGCCATATGCCGTCTGTGCCGCTGCGGCAGTGAAGATACCGAGCAAGCCGACAACAGCTATCAAACCACGTGGTTAGCATGGTTTCAGGTGTGCAACGCAATGCAAAGCGGAATACTTACTAAATATGAACGGGATGACGATGGTCTGAACGTTCTGCGCACTAGGCTTGTTGGCATATCTTGAGAAATCGGCGATGTTGAGACCCAAGGTGGCATAGTTGCCCAAAACGCCGTTCAGATCTGTGATTAGAACCATTGTTAGCGCCCACGAAGCACTATACTGGCATAATCTGTATATTACTCACTTCCAAAGAAAGCCCAAGCAAGGACTGAGCCGTGGACTCTGACGCCGTCGGTTATGACTGTGCTATTACTGATGGTACCTCCAGCTCTTCGCAATGTGTCCCCAAAGACGGCGAAGAAGACGATTGGCGCAATTACACTCTTGAATGCAAAGAAGTATTGGATCTGTGTTGCTTAGTAAAATTCACCAGTCGTGACAAATTCAGAAGATCATACCTTCGTGTATGGGATGCATAGGAAAGGAAGCTGGAGTAAGAAATAGAGCAGGAATCCAACCATTCCAGACGTAGTGATGCCCTGGTCTTCGGGGATATGATTGGGAATCCTTGCAAAGCTTGGCCAGATGGCCGTGAGCAACACGGACATGCACTGGCCGCCCGTTACGGTTTGGACACTGCACACAATTAGCATCTCGAAGTGATGCATCGCTGCGGTAATACTGACCCGAGCCACACGATGGCCAGAACGCAGCGAGACAGAACCACAAATTGGGCAAAGTAGTAGCCGAACGGCATGCGAGCGAGGACGGGGAAGGGTGTGTGGAGCTATGCCAAAGTAAGCCTTTTCCACGTTTTCTCGGACATCTGAAACCCACGATAGCTCCCATCCGACCGTTTATCGTGATGACCAGACCCATAATGAAGTTTCCAAGCACACATGCGCCGATGGCCATCTTCCAGTTGAGGCCCACCGCGATCATCGAAGAAGCTAATGAGAAAGTTAGCTGCAATTTGCCCTTCATCGCCATGAAAGACTTTGTTGGCACTCACCAACCTCCCAATTCGATACCGCCCACGCATCGGCCATCCAGTATGCGACATATGCACCCCAGTTCCAGGTTCGCTTTGAAGGTGGTATCGGGTCGAAATCGGCATTGGATAAATACGTTGATTTCGCAAAGCTGCTGGGTTCCTGACGGACTTCGAGACTGAAGCCGGGCAAGACTCTCCTCTTAGACACGTGACCGGCCGTGACAGGCTCCGATGACGACGCTACGGGCGAGTCATCATACTCGCCGTCCATTACGCCCTTCTCGTTGGAAGCCATAGCGCGTGGTGGAAGCGTACAATACCGCACGAATATGTAGAAATGCAGAATAAATGCCTTTGTGTTGACGCCCGTGGAACGTCGCGTGTGCTGATACGACCGAGGCCCGTGAGGGGAGATAAGGGAAGGGCAAAGCTTGGGCCGCTTGCAGTTAGGTCGGAGAGATAACTGGCCAGAAGGATTATGGCAGGCGCCGATGACTTAGTTGTGCCGGTTGACAGGCGCATGGGACAGCCAAAGATAAGGCAAACGTGGCGCCCCTTGCTTGTTGAGCCTCAACCTCGACTTTATCGTGCATTCTGATCGATAAAATCGCATGCGCGAACGCGGGCAACCCCTATCGTGATGCTGTAGAGCTGCGTAGATCGTCCTCCTTGAAAGAACTAACGGCATATCCCCGCAAAGGGTCATCCAATCGGCTAAGGTGAATTTTAGCGAGATCTTCATCCGCACCCCACACGTTCACCTAGCGCCCGTAGCGCCGCGGCGATACTGACATTTCGAATGACACACCACCTACAACCTCTTAGTTCGTCGCTGAAATTTGTCGGTGCACATGGCCACAGCACTTGAAAGTATCTGGGCTACGCTTCCAAAGCCCCCTACATCCATGGCTGTCATGCCCAACGCTTCAACTTCCATGCCATGGACATCATCAAAATGCCGTACACAAGCCCCCTCCCTCAATACGGGTACCCCGAACTCTGTGCTCCATGACCTGGCTCTCTCTATCCCAAGGATTCCCACCATCCCTGTGCAACTCGCCGCCAAACCGGGAATTGTGGCTGTATCCAGACTCGTCGCTGTGCATAGGTTCAGGATCTCTTTTATCATCGTTCCCGACCTAAACAGATTATACGACAACTAGTATAAATTATAAAATAATAATTATATAATAACTAAAAGGCGTACTAAATAAATATATAATAAAGCGCTATAAAAATACTAAAAGCGGAAAAATAATATTAAGTAGTAGTAAAAGTAAATACTAACTATAATACTATAACTACGGAAGGTTACCTAATACGTTTTATTTATTATTTTATATTTTTATTATTACTATATCTACCGTACTAAAAATTACTAATAATATATTTTTTATACACAGCTACACTTTTTATTCGATTAGTATATAAATATATATATTTTTTATAATTAATAATTTCTATACTATTACTTTCTATTATATAAAAACGCGGTATAGTCTAGGCCTATTTATAAAATATTATAGTCTAGTTAAAAGTAGTAAAGAGCTTTAAAAGTTTATTAAAAAAAAAACTAAAAAATTATTAATAGTTATACTAAAATTTTTATTATTAAAAAAAATATTATTATTTTACTTAAACTATAAAAGTTATATTTTAAGATTTTAGACTAGTCTCGATAGAGACCTAAAGGTTTTAAATTTATAATAAAATAATTAATATAGAATATTTTATTTTATTTAGTTATATACTTAGCTATTTATTTTTATTATTTTAAATCTATTAGCTATTATCTCTTTATAGTCCTTATAGCCTAATTTAAAAAATCTTTTAGTATTTAGGCCTTATATACCTATTACGCTTTTATAATATTATATATTTATAACTCTACAATATATTTAGAGTTATTTAACTTACTTTTATATATATTATAACTTAGGTATTTTTACTTTAGATAAAAGCGTATTTATATAATAAGAGATATATAGTTTATGCTACAGATTTTAGCTTAGTAGTAATTTATCTCTTTACTTAAATAGATAATATATATCTAATTTATTTTATATATTATACTATATTACTATTCTATTTTAATTTCTAATATTTAAATCGCTCTTTTATTTTTAGGAGTAATCTAGTATAATATAGCTCTAAGGGAGTTTTATTATATAGTTACGCGTAATACGTCGGTTTTATAAAATATTAAAATTATTAAGAAACTTAAGAATAATTTTAAGCTTTATTTTAGTATCCCTAATACTTAAATTTTTTAAAATGTTATATAAGCTGTAGAAACGCCTCTATTAGATCTATTAAAATATAAAAGTGTATAAATAGCTATTAACTATTATAGTTAAATACCCTTATCTTAATTAGAACTCTTTATATTTATTAATTTTAAGAAAGTATATACTTAGCTCTAATAGATTAAAAATAAAAAAGAAATAAAGTAATTATTTAATATTTACTAATACTTTAACGTAGGCGACTAAGCCGTAATTATAAAAAATCTAACTATTTTATAGAGTTATACTATTCTAATTTTTATTTTAACTATATATCTACTAATATTAAAGGCCCCTTATATCTATAAAAAAAAGGTAGATATAATTTTAATCTTTAAAGAGATAATTATAAATACTATTTTTATTAATTATTAACCTATTTTCTAATAGAGATTTTAAAGGTTAAATTTACTATTACTTATATTAACGATTCTTTTTAAACTATTTAAAAGGCTAAGGTTACTTTAAAACTTAGTACTAATTTACTATAAAAAAAAATTTAAAATTTTTTAAAGGTTAAAATACTAAATACTCTTAAAGGACTACTATAATAGTTTAATAAGATTAAAATTAATTTTAAGTAGACTATCTAGCTACTTAAGTAGTTTTTTATAAAACTTTTAGACTATATCCGCCCTTTTTAAAAAAAGTTAGATATATTTAAAACTAATAAAAAACTCTAATAAGTCTAAAGCTTTATAAGCTGCCTAAATAAAAATTTTAGGCTAGGCTATAGATTTTAGAGGAATAATAAATTAATATTATTACTAAAGTAAAAGAGAAGGCTAATTTCTTTTAGTTAATATAAAAGACGACTAATTTTAGTAATTTTAGAATATAAGGGTCTAAAAAAATATATAAAATATAAAAGAATTTACTAGACTCTAAAAATATTTTAAAAAAAATTAATAGGTATAATTAGGCGCTAATTAATTTAATAGACTACTAACTAAAATAAAATTTTTTACTAGTATACTAATCTATTACTATTATAGTAAAAAAGATTACTATACTTTTAACTACTAGTATAAAGATAAGCTAGTAGCCTTTAGATTTAAAGAAGTAACTAAAAAAACTGCGTTATTAACTTAGGCAGAAAAAGGGAAAAAGTAAAAGTAATTATAGTACTTACTACCTATAATAAAACTATTATAAATTACCTATTAAGGATACCTAAGGTTAAGTATATTAGCAGTTTATTTAACTAGTTATATAATTAATCTAAGGGGATAGTTATTCTAAAGGCTAGAGTTATAAATAAAGGCTATATTAAAATTTTAGTAAATTTAGAGTCTATTTTAAATCTTATAAGTACTAAACTAGTAAAAAAGATAGATTTAGAAGTAACTACTCTTAATAAATTATTAGTATAAGTAGTAAATAATTTTAATATAACTATTTATAGTACTACTATTATTAAGATAGACTTAACTAACTTATATAATTAAAGTTAAACTTAGTTAATTCTATTTATAATTATAAATCTCCCTTAATATAAAATTTTTTTAAACTTATTTTAGTTTAACTAAAAGAATTTAAAAATAAATATTACTACTTAAAAGGTTCTTTTTAGAGGTAACTCTAAAAAGAATAATATTTTTATTAGAAAGATTACCCTTAAAAGCGTAAAAGAGTTTAAGTATATTATATATAATCTAACTATTTAGATATATATATACCTAGTAAAATTAGTAAAGATTTTAGTTTAAAATAGACTAAATAGGTATAAAGAATACTTTATATTACCTAGATACTCTAATTTTTTAAATCTAGCCTTAGATAAGGACTTTAAGATTTTTATAAACTATAGATTAAATAATCTAAAAATTAATTTAAAATCTAGTACTAATTTTTTATATTATTTTATATATAATTTTTTAGTTACTAAACTAGAGGTCCTTAGGAAGTATATAGAAAAATATTTTAAGTAAAATTAAATTTAGTAATTAAAATATCCTACTAGGGCCCCTATCCTTTTTATAAAGAAAAAGGGAGGTAGTTTAAAGCTTTATATAAACTATAAAGGCCTTAATAAGATTATAATTAAAAATTATAGTACTTTTTTACTAATTATAAAGTTACTAGACTAGCTTATAAAAATATAGATTTATACTAAACTTAATCTATAAAAAGCTTACTATTATATCTATATTATAGAAAATAATAAGTAGAAAACTATATTTTATATTAGATATAGCTATTTTAAGTATATAATTATACTTTTTAGTTTAATAAATATACTTATATAGTTTTAACAGCTTATATTATAAATACTAACTAAATTAGTTAATATAACCTATATTATATATTTTAATAATATACTTATTTTCTCAGATACTAAAGAAGAATATAAAAGTTATATAAAAAAGATATTATAGTATTTACGTAAAGCAAAGTTTTACTTATACTTAAAAAAGTATTCTTAGTATACTACGTTTATAAAATATTTTAATTTTATTATTTTACTTAAGAGCCTCTTAATAAACCTAACTAGGGTTAAAGTAATTTAAAATTAGCCTAAATTTACTTATATACGTAATATTTACGTCTTTATTAGCTTTATAAACTACTATTATAGATTTATAAACTAATTTTTTTAGTTAGCCCTACTACTTACTAAATTAACTTAAAAGGCGCTAAGTAGTATTAAAGGCAGACTAGCTATAAAAAGGAAGAAAAGTATTTATATAAATATAGGTAACGCTAGTAAAAAAGCTTTTAAAAAGTTTTAAAATATTTTTTTTAAAGTATTAATACTATTGCACTTTAAATATAAAAAATAGACTTAAATTAAAACTAATACTTTTAATAAAACTATTAGTACTATTTTAAACTAATTAGTTCCTAAAAAGGATAGATTATTTTAGTAATAGTTAGTTAACTTTTATTTAAAAAAGTTAGACGGCGCGTAGTACTATTATAATATATATAATAAAAAACTCTTTATTATTATAGAAAGTATTAAGTACTAAAAATAATACTTATAAAGTATTTATTTTAAAATTTTTATAGATTATAATAATTTATAATAATTTATATAAATAAAAACTCTATTACTGTATTAAATATAGTTATACCTACTTTTTTTTAAGTATAATTTTAACATATTCTATAAAATAAAGTTAATAAATTTAGCTAATACCCTATTTTACTACCCTAATTATATACTAGGGTCTAAAATAACTAAGTATAAACGTAATATAGCCTTTATAGTATTTATAAGAGAGCTATTATAGCTCTTTATTATAAAGGTTAATAGAATTGTAGTTTTTATAATAATAACTTATATATAAATAAACTATAAATGTAACTTAAAACTTATAAAAGAAATTTAAAATTTTAGGCTACGTAATTTATCTAAAAAAAAAGATAACTACTTTAGAGTACCTAATAGACCTAAAAGACGAAAAGTTAAAACTATCTAAAAATAGTAATAATAATTTATAATTAAATAGTTTAAAGGGCACTAAATTAAAATTAATAAAACTAATACGGCCCTATATACCTAAAAATAAGGTAAAAGTAATTATAGAATACTATAATAGTCCTTTCTTAAAATATTTTAGTATAAAATAAATCCTTAAGCGCGTATAATATAAATATATATAAATAAATATATTTAAAAATATTATTAACTATATTTATAACTATAAGCGCTGTTAATATACTAATTTAAAAATATATAAACTATATAGTCTCCTCTATCTACTTTTTATTTTTAATAGACTATAGTAATACGTAACTATAAATTTTATTATAACCTACTCTCTAGTTACTTTACTAAAAGTATTTATAATATAATTTTTATAATTATAAATTATTTCTTTAAAATAGTCTATTATATACTAGTAAAAATAAATTAGAATAGTATTAATTTAGTCTAGTCCTAGATCCGTAAGATTATAAAACTTTATAAAAATTTAAAAATAGTACTATCTAATAGAAGTCTACTTATATAAGTAAAATATTAGAATACTTTCTACTATTATTTAAATTTAAAGTAAATTTTAACTTTTGCCTTCTACCTATAAATCAATAGGTAGATAAAATAATAAAATAAGACCCTTAAATAGTATCTTTATATTTTTTATTATTTAAAGTAAAATAATTAGGCGTTATAAATCTTTTATATAAAATTTATTTATAATAATAGTTAATACTCTATTACTAAGTATACACCCTTTTAAGTCTACTATAAATATAGCCTAAAAGAGCTAAATTAGCCCTTATAGGTGCTAGATAAGAGAAAAAGTTTTTAAGCTTTTTACTTAGCCTCTAAACTTATTAATATTTATAATAAAGCTAAACGAAAACTAAAAGTAATATAAAAGTATTAAAAAGCGCTTTAAAATAAAAAGTATCTTCTACTAAACTTAAAAGTAGGGAGTAAAGTTTAGGTTTTAAATTATTATATATAATTTATAAGATTAAGTAAAAAGATTAACTAGAAATAGCTAGATCCTAGTATAATAATTAAATATATAGGCAGTCTATCTACTATATATAAAATTAAATTTATAAGTCTAAAATAAGTTTATCTAGTCTTTTATTTTTTTTTATTAAAATTATATAAACTCTAAGGCATACTACCGCATAAATAGAAACTAATAATTAATATATTACGCTAATTTAGTAATAATATATATAATATAAAATATATTATAAACCGTAAATATAATAAGTCTAGTTAATAAAAATATTTTATTAAATAGTAAAACTATTTAGATAAAGAGAATACTTAAAAACTAAAAGTTTTAATTAGTATAGAGGCGCTAAAAAGGTTTTAAAAATAATTTAAAAAAATTTTAAAAAAATTTAGGATAACTCTACTAGACTAAATAATATAAAAGCAGAATAGACTTTTTATAAAAAATAATAATCTACCTAAAAGTATACTAGTATAATAAGACCGGGGCCGGTCTCCTAAAAAAAAATAGTTTAAAATAATACTATATAGACTCTAAAAGAGTTAAAAAAGTTACTTTTTTCTTTTTTAGTAATTATAAGTACTAAATTAGTTTAAAAAGACTTTTAGTATAAACTAATAGTTTAAAATAGACTACTTTAGAACTATATTCCCTATTTAAAATAATATTATTATTTTTTACTTTTATAGTTTTATACGTATCTCCTATATAAAGTTTAGTAATAAGAATAGCCCTATTAGGAGTTAAAATAGTTTAATAGTATAATAAAAAAATTATAAAAAATATATAAGTATACTATAGTAAAATAAAAACTATAATTATTATAAATTAGTACTATTTAGCCTAAATTACTATATTAAAAGTTTAATTATTATAGTAATAACTGTAGAGACTTAAAAAACTATAAACTTATTTAACTACTTATCTAAAACCTACTAGAGTATTATTTTTTACTACCTATTTTCTAAAGGAAGTTACTAGAGAATAAAAGCCTCTAATAATTATAATCTCTAGTAAAATTAGTTATACTATTTTAAATATAATAATTAGTACTAAATTAGTAGTTAAAATATACTACTTTTTTATACTTATTACTATTAATAAAAATAGAACCTACACTAGTAGAGTTAAAAGTTTAAAAAGTATAAAAGTTACTATAGTAGAAAAAAGTAGATAAAAAAAATTTAATAAAAACTTAAATCTAAGCCTAAAGGTAAGCAGTATTATTAGTAGTATAATGGTTTTTTTTTAATTTCTAAGCTAGTTAAAATTACTATATAGGGAGTACTAGGCTTTTAAAAAGTATATTAGTAATTAAGTATACTAAATAGTACTAAATTAGCTTAAATTATACTATTATACTACTATAAGAAATACTTACGTCCTTCTTACTCTTTTTAAAACTTAACTAAGAATTATTAGAGTTATTTTTAGCTTTAGTATACTTTTACTTCTTTTTAAAGGCCTAATTTAAATAGTTATAATTATAAAAAAAACACCGGACTCTACGTACTTATTTAAAAAATAAAAAATACTATTATACGCGTAAAACTTATTAAAAAACCTAAAATTATTACTATATAATAATTAGCGCTAAATTATTTTAAATTCTTATAAACTATTTACTTACTTAGTTAAATCCGCTATAATATATTTATAAATAAATTTTACTTTCTTATTAGCCTTTTTTTATTTTTTTAAATCTTCTTACGCGCCCTAGTCGTATTAAAAAGTATAAAAATAGTAGGCTTAGCTATATACTAAAATTAGTCTTTTTAAAGAATTATAGGGTACTTAACGTAGTATAAGTTTATAACCTAATATTTATATTTTATAAGATTAGTTTCGTACCTCGTACAGCATTTATTAAATATCTTTTAGCCTAAATAAAGATAATTATTTTTATTATTAGCTAAAACCTTACTAATAATAGTCTTAAGTTACTTTAAATACTAAAGCTTATTATATAGTAGCTAATTAGTATAATTAGTACTATATAGTACTAAATAATACTAAACTAGTACTTACTACGTAATAAACGGCGTTCTTATTAAAATAGGTAAAATAAGTTTTTATTTAGTAGCCCTTATATATAAATAATTTTTATTTATTTATATTAAAATTTATTAAGTATTAATACTTATTATTTAAAACACTATACTTTACTATAACCCTAATATAATTAATATAGGGTAATTCTATCTATTATCTATTTTTTATAGTTAACTTAACGCGGAAATCCTTAAGAGTATAATATTTAAAAAGTATTATAGTAGTATATACTAAAATTTAATAAAATAGCTTAAAATATAACAAAAAAGGGCTAATTATAATTTAAAATAACTATATAGTATAATTAGTACTAAATTTTACTATTTTATACCTTATATAAAATACTTATCTTTAAAAAAAAAGTTAAAATTAAAATAAAAAGTAAAAGTAAATGTCCCTAAAGCCTAATTTTATAACTAAAGGTACTAAGACGCTAGCGCCGGTAAAATAATATTATTAATTAACTTATTATATAATTAACTATACCTAATAAAAATAGTAAAAAATAAATAGTACTAAATACCGCTAAATAGTAACCCGTAAAAAAAGACCTTAAAAAAAGTATTTAATTTTAATATTTAATACTATTATACTAAAATAGTCTAAAAAGTACTAAATAGGTATATATAGACTCTATAAAGCTATATTATTTATTTTTAAGCTAAAAGTAGTTCTAAAAAGAAAATAATATTATAATTTAAGTATTTCTGCTTTAGATAGGAGCGTATTTATATAATAAGAGATATATAGTCTACGCTGTAGGATTTTAGCTTAGTAGTAATTTATCTCTTTACTTAGATAGATAATATATACCTAATTTATTTTATATATTATACTATATTACTACTCCACTCTAATTTCTAATAATATAAAACTTTTAAGTTATTTTACTACCTTTATATAAGTCTTTATTTATTTATAAAAGTTTTATAAATTATTAGTTTTTATAGTAAACTCTTTAAGACTATTAATATATACTATCTTACGCTTTAAGTATTTAGTAAGTATTTAAAAGTACTAGTAATACTAGCTCCTTATTTAATATATAAGGCGTTCTGCTTTATTATCTATATTTTAGTTAAATTTTTAGCCTTTTAATAATAGCTGTTATAATTATTTACTATTTTTAGGTTATATTAAGCGTATTATTATATAGTATTATACTAAAAATTATATAAGCGCTACTATTACCTTTAATTAACGTACTTCGTAAGCTTTATAAAGCCGCAGCAGCTGCTATTACCTTATACTAGTTATAAAAAGTTACTTATTTTAATTTTAACTTTTTTATTATTTCTTTTACTTATTTATTTAATATATACTTTTTATAGTACATACTATAAGAGTTTATAATATAAAAGCCTATATATATATTACTAGTACGTTATCTATTTTATAGTTTATTAAGTATATAGAAGTCTAGTACTATAGTTAATAAAATCTACTACTTTACGTGGTACGTACCGTAAATATAATTTTTTTTCTTTATAAATACCTACATAGTATTAATTATAATAGTAGATATATAAGTATAAGTTACTATATAGAGTAATAAATTATACTAAGCTATAAATCTATTAAATAGTATTAAGTAGTTATTACATATCTATCTTAGTACTACCTTTTTTAATTAGATTTAGTATAGTACCTTTTAAAAGCTAGTTATTAGTTTATATAGTATATTTAGTACTCTTTTCTAATTTAGTAGTTACTAATAGCAACTTTATTACAAAAAATTTTTTTTTTAGAAACCTATACTAAAAAAAAAATCTAAATTTAATATATACTTATAAAATTAGAAACTATATAAAGTCTTTTATATAAATACTATATAAAAAAGCAAAAAACAGTATTTAAAGTAATAGTAAAAAATAATAATAACCACCTTAATACTATAAATAAGAATACTTTTAAGAAAATTAGGTTAGCGGATAATAGTTAGCTCTAAAACCTAATAAAACGAAAGTAAAAGTAGTAATTAATTAAGTTAACTTTATATATAATTATACGTAATATTAATAAAGCGATATAACGGCTTTGTATCAAAGAGCGCTGTGTATAGGTTCATCGCTGTCACTATGACTCTCACTGTCGGCCTCTGGGTCTTCAAGGCCTTCCATAAGCGGTGCCCTCCATCCATTAGCCAATGCAACAAGTGTGCGACGGAGCATATAGCCCAAGTTTCCCGCAATCCAACGCTCAGGGTCGGCATCCACCTCTTGTAGATTCTGAATCCAGTTGAAGAAACCTTTTGCAATACTTCCAATTGCCAAACATACTACAAAGACGAATATGAGCAGGAGGGGAAGGAGGGAAATGGTATTGGAGAGGAGCATGTTCAGATGAGAGACGACAGCGCGGAGCGGAGCCATTGTGTTGTGGCTTTGGTGACAGGTCGTTTGGTTCTCTGGCTTGAAGTCGAGGTTAGGAAAAAAGGTGGGCACAGCTTGGTGTTACATATGCCTCCATGTTGATTGCTTTTGGGTTTGCCCGGGATGCCAGGTGCTTGTCGGAGATAGAATGACCCGAAAGGACAAATAAGATTTCTGCGATGCTTCACATGAGATGATCACGGAAGGTTAGGTGTCTAAAATACATATGTGAAGAATTGTATGAGACGAGAACTTCGAAATGGTGCATGAGTCGAAAGTATTGGAACTCGATGTCCGGTATATGCAAAGGAACATCCGAAAATATCCAGCAAAATAAACTCGCCTACGTGCATGTTCGCCGACTCCAGCAATGTCTCAAAAGCTAAAACCCGATATTAAACAAGACCATATGAGATGACTTGTGGTCGCAAATGGCTGCAACAGAAACGTCCCAGCCTGCCGTTGGCGTAACACCAACCAGAAAGTGGAAGAAAACTTTCCGCCCAGTCCTTCAAAGCTCCTTGCGGTCCCAGTGGTTCTCGACAAGCTCCCCGTCCTCCACGAACTCATCGCCATTTGTAGCTTCGCCGACTCCAACCAGTCCGCCCCCTCCCGCCTTTGCCTGCTGCTTCGCGCCCGATATCAAGCCCATTTCTCCCTGCGCATCTGGCGTTGGCTCAAGGGCGGCGGGGTGTAGTCCTCCAGACTCGCCTGCTGGATTTGCGTCCGGTCCAACTTCGCTGGCCTGGTGATCGTCGTCACCGTTGGTCTTGCCCTCTGCGATAGCCCATCCATCTTTCCAAGCAATAACAATCCTACCCACGTACGTGCCGAAAAACTTTGCTAATAGCTGTCCAGCCGTTCTTTCCCGAGTGAAGGGGACTATTATGATGTTGACTAAGATGCTGAAGGCATACAGCACGAGCACAGCCAAGGCGATGCCCGAAGCAAGGCCGAGCAGGAAGATGAATATAGCGCGCCCGGTGTTGATGATATCAACAACTGCATTCATGACCTGGAGTTCGAGCGCGTCGAATGCAAGCGCGAATCGAGATGCCACGGCATCGGGAACTTCCATTGTGAGAGCGTCGTCGGTGGAATTTGCGGATAATGGTAGTGGAATGCCGGAGGAGGCATACTTGTCGAAAGCACGGGTTGTGAAAGGTATATAAGCGTTGAAGACCATTGCGGTTTGTTTGTGGGCGAGCGTTGACAAGCCGAGCGGCGTGGGACTGGTATTTGTTCGCGAAGGTTCTTGCGCCCGATGCTCGCTCGAGTGCCCTTAGTTCATCGTACGGCACATGTGAGTTTACTTCTGATCAGGTCCACAGGTGCTAGGAGGTTTTTCTTCGCTCGTTAGGCATAGCCGCATGCCTCAATAGACTCCACTATCAACCACTCGAGCGAAAACCTGCGCACAGCAAGTGCAAACTCGAAACTCCAAACAGCTGCCGACATTGCTTTATCTGAAAAAAGCGTCGCCAGGCTTGGTTCTAGCTGAGAATTGATTTCGTTCGTCAATTGCTTCTTCAGTCTCAGTTCCTGAACTTCATGGCGTATATACTTATGGAAGATGGCAACCAGGCTGTACCGACACAGTATTACTTCCCGTGGTCCTCAACCCTCTATTTCACTCCTCCGACCGTCAGGTGCCCTGCAAGCCACTGCGGGTATCTTGCGGTGGCAGGTATATACAGTACTTCATTATCCTTGCCATGCCCATTGGCCAACTGTGCCGTCGTCAGTCCAGCAAGATCCTCTAGGATGACCTTGTGCTGTCCAGTCTCCATGTTGGTCTTGAGCAGTGTGTCTTCAGGCACATTCATGGTTGCGCCACTTGCGTCTTACCATCCACTCAAAATCAACTGACTCCAATCCAGTCGCAATAATCCGCCTCTGCCATCTTCTCGCCCTTGCCTGGATTTAATCGCCTAGACGCAAAGGTGCGAGCAGCTGGGATGTCGAAATAGAGCATAACTGTTCGTACGCGAATCCGCTTGATTCCAGTCGCTATATTTTTAAGATCAACCATGCTTCCGTCTTGCACATCAATCTCCCGCGGGATATTCTTGCTAAGAGATACGGCCCAAACGAATGGCACTCTCCAGACCGAAGACCATTTCTGAAGTCAGGGTCCGCCCTGCCGCTTATTCCGCTGATCGATGAAGGACCTTCTATCAGCTTCCCAATAAGCGGCTTGCCTTCACGGAGATCCACCCACTGTGTTACCAGGAGGGTAACGATGTTGATACCCGTGGTTATTAGATAGTATCCATTGTCGAGGCGCTTCGACGCACAAGGCTTGCAAAGCGCAGGAAGTGGCGTGTACTCGATATGGTAGGGAACAAGACGAGCGTTAGGTAGCTACCTATAATAGCAGCCAGTGTGAATGTGCATCACTTAGCCGTGAAAGACCAGCGAAGTTCGACATTATTAGTTTCGACGACAGGACATATCTTATATAATGCGGTATAGTTGTCGAAGGAGTAAACCCGTTAGTAACACATTGCTGTTTTAAGATTAGAAAATATCTGTAGCGTCTAACCTTAGTTCTAGTAAGTTGAGATATACTTAATCTTATAAAAGCTTGATATTAAGACCTCAAGATAATTGTTAAAAGTAAATCAAGGAGGGATATAGTCTAGCCTAAAACGGTAACGTAGAGGATAAGTATGTGTGCGCTTTGCTATATGCACGGGTACGATTAAGGCGCGTAAAAGAGACTTCAAGATACAGCCTCACCAGATAGTCCCTAGTGCAGTCCAGCTTAGAGAAACAATAGGAGACCTCAATCCCAATGAACAACCCTACATCTACTCACACGTTCAATGATGGCACTCAGTTCACATCATCACATCAATATCGGCACCGTCAGCGAACGCCTTGAGCGTTTTGCCGATACCTGTACCCGACTGAACACCAATATCGGCAGGAGCAAGGCGCAAACGGCCTACGAGAGAAGTGCGGAATAATCCATCTTCCTACGGAGGGCAATGAAGGACCCTCCCCCGCACTCCATATTTCGAGCCATCTCCTTCCCCACAGACCGAGTCGCTAGAGCACATCGACTTCACCTTCGGTGCACGCACGTCCTCTGGGTCCCACCGCTCCGTCTATCCCCATCAACGACTTGATCCTTTCTGACGCAACGCCCCCGTCACATCCACTAGTCATGCCCTCTCACCGCTCATCCTGTGGGTTCTCACTGACAACTATTTCCGCGGACCATCGATCGACATTGTATCAGCGTCATGCCTCGCTCATGGGGGTCCACAGGGGGCCAAAGCGCGCTCGAGGTACGCAGAACACGTCCCAAAATTGAGTACGTTAACCCTAAACCTACATTATGAGCATGGGATCGCAAAAAACATGCTAGAGCATGTAACACACAACGCCTCGCCTCAGGTGGGATTCCCCGCCCTGCGCTCCGCGCATGCATGCATGGGGCCGGGTACCATGCCCCAAACACGCATCACACACACCCATCCTCCTGTGAACAACGCGTCTACCAGGGTCCCGGTCCATAAGGCTGTATCTCCCGGCGTTCTCGAGCGTCCCATCTAGGGCCATCTAGCTCGGTTGCAAAACACACGCCTCAAACAGGAAGGAGCGTGTGCGTTCGCATGTGACGCGGAGCCTGCGAAGCGGTGTGGACGTCGCCGATTAGGACCCGCCGGTTTGGAACCCGAGTGAGCACCGGGTCAGAAGATGATTTGTATATTAAGACTACCTTGTAGGGAAGTGGGAGGAGAGACGGACGGCGAGGTAAGCGGTGTACCATGGGCGAGATCTGCAGGGGAAACGTCGAGGGTAACCGCTACGCCCATGTCCGGTGTGCCAGAACTACGGAGTGGTGGAATGCGGTGATGCAGGTGGGTATGAAGACCTTGTCGACGCTGCGGAGGATTGGACGTGGACGCATCCTCCTTGGGCTATAACCGTGCATAATGACCTGATGGCTTGCGGACTTCAACTAAGAGGCTACTGATTTGGCATTGAATGCGATTTGAATGACACCGAGTCGCACTCTCCATGCGACCGAATTCAGCCATGCTGCAGCTCAGGCTTCCTATGCTTCAGCAATCATTACGGCGAGATGAAGGATTCGCGGTGGCTGCGGGCGGAACAGAGGCGAACGGCGCGGCCCTCACCGTTTGGTCATGTTTTGATGCAAAGTACCCGTTTTCCACCTACGCCGTACACGTACCGCGGTTCGCGTTTGCCGGGCCACCTGCATGTTTCCCTGCGTGCATCCAGTCATTGCGAGAGGTGTTCGCTTGCGGATATAATGTAGGTTTAACCGGCCTATGGCAGCGGCTCGTTCGCTTGAATTAATGGAAAATAATGCTCAACGTAGGAGCAGCAGGATCTACAAAGTTTTTAGATACACGCCATCTGCAGCGACTGCATGTGCTCTGCGCCATCTTGGAATCCTGTTCATAAAATGGACGTTAAGCCTGTGCCGCAGAGGCGAAAATCAAAAGGTCGGGGTGCGGCCCTTGGATCTGACTGCAAAAGCGCCGTAATAGGGCTGTACTGAGTCTTCCAGAAACACGGAGATGGCGTAGGGCAAGACACGTTGGACTCGTGACCAAAAATCCACGATCGTTGCCTTGTGGCGGCCAAAAGCTGATGTCGGTAGTTGCGCTGTAAGAACTGTCACGTTGCACCAAGGTTGGGGGCTTACGCCCCCTAAGCATCAGCGTGTCATGGCGGCAACTTGGGCAAGGGGGGTGAGGGGCCGTTGGACGGGCCGACACGATGCTCGCCCCGGGCCTCACCGTTGGATCAGTCCCCCAGGCGAACACAGTAAGACGTAACGAACAGGTAAGCAGCGTATTGCACACAAACATCAATGGCGAGCGGCATGTGATCGTGATGCTCAGGGTCGGTAAGACGGACACGGTCGAGGCTTCGAAAAGAGAGACGCAAGACTGGGGAAAGGTGAGATAATCGCGGACGACCTGGGGTAATGGGAACGGAGGAGAAAAACGGTTGCCGATATAGGAAAGGGATGACTGAGTGCTGATGTGGGACCGCTGACTGGGAACCTTGAGGGTTCGGCTATGCAGTCGAGCTAGGGAAGACTGCAGGTGGAGGTGGCGACGGGCACGAGGAAGCCTTCCCGAGTTTCAAGTTGTACGCCAAAGGGTCATCAGTGGCTGGTGTGATCAAGCCCTATGATGCTGAGAAAGGAAGGGGACATGGGCAAAGGCGTTGGGGGCAAAGCGCCTTGGGTGTTGAGGGCCGCCGGGCGAAGCTTAACCGGATGATATGGTTCATTTATCCTGACCGCGGCGATGAGAATAGTTTGGCCGAAGAGCAGCTGTTGAAAGCTGGGCGTGCCGAAGATCTCGGGCCGGAGATGATCAGATGACAGGAATAACGAGGCAATGACGGTCTCGGTTGGATTCTGTTGCTGACCAGTCAGAGAAAGTCGACCGGCCTGTCAAATAACAAGTGAAGACCGCTGACCGCAGTGAACGGTAGAGTCCTGAAGTGCGAACCAGGTCCGTGGTGTCGTTCACCGCACTGCAAGATCCAGCAGACCCTAGATCACAGTTCGGTTTCACGGTCATTTGAAGCGAACGGTGAGCTGCAAAGTGGTGCAGCAATCCGGGTATAATTAGCGACCACGAAGCAGCTGAGGCTGACCCGACAGCATGGAACTCCGCGGTCACAGCCTATGACCAGAAGCTATGCTGGTCTTTGGTGGTTGCAATTAATATCGAAGTGCAGCGCCAGCCTCAACGCTGACCACCCTGACAACGTTCACTTCAATTGCCGATCTGAAACCCTTCGAGAGGACGTGCGCTACAGGGAGCACAAGAGACACCACGCAGTGTCCATCTGACTGGTAAGCATGCGGTGTTACCGAGACCATATTTAGTACCGAATCGCACGATATGGCAGATACTGGGCGTCCGGGAACACGTTGTAGTCATCCCAGTCGACCTCAATACGCGCCGATAAGAGCAGCACATCTCGATTCAAGCGTTGACCGCCGTCATCAAGTGCAGTGACGTCATCCCTAGGGTAACCCACGCACACGTTCCAGAATAAGAAGGTCCTTGACCGCGGAATCACACGAGGCAGATATTCTCGAAGCGGCGTCAAATGTCGGCTAACGTAATGGCGTTCGCAAACCTGAAGTAAAAGAAATTAGGAAGGCAGGGCTACAAATGGTAACGGTTAGTGAGGATATATACATCCCACGTCCTTGTTCCCAAGCACACGTTGGTAGGGAAGGCCCAAGACACGAGCCGTGTCGGTGGAGACAACTTCCCTCCACCTGCTGGAATAGGTCGCTGCACTGCGATAAGCACGCGGGGTGGCACTCCATGGCCGTGATCCGCACAGCAGGGACGTGCACACAGGAGCAACACCCTTGGAATGCGACACGCACCTTGAACGATGTTGTTGGCTCCTCTGTGCGGCTCCGCCATGGATGGAAGATGCGTGGTACATCCCAGCAATGACGGGTAAAGAAATCAAAATGCAGCACGTGGGTACATAGGGTGCTGTCCGATCGTGGGGCGACCCTTGTCTGCCCAACCTCCTAAGCCGTGCACTGCATCCGGTTGTCTTCATCCTCGACAATAAGCGCTTCTGGAGTTTATTGCTTTCCATTTCGGCACATGCATCCAAATCGAAAAGAAGGACCACGAGTTATTTCAAGCGCACGGTCCTTGGTTGGGCCGGTCCGGGACCATGAATGTGGGACGTCGTTGCTACGTGCGCTTGCATCCGATTTGGGCAGCCGACGATCCTTGGCACCCTCCTGGCCACGCGAGCGATGGGGATAGGCGGCCCAAGGCTATGGCATGGGAACGTGCTAATTGCATGAATGCGTCGGAAAGTGCTCCGCGATGCCGCGACAAAATGGTTTTCAGGAGTTCAAGTGCATCGGCTTGCAATCCGGAGTCATGGTTATCCGGTCTACTATGAATCGTCCTCAATCAAGAAGGGAAGGAGAAGCCGCGGAAGTCAGCACCGAAATCCCCCGTGCGCTAGAACGTGAATGGAAGGATCTCATCATACTAGAGGCTGGTGTGCTATTTGGCAACGGCCATCTAATCTCGGCGGACGAGTGCGCAGGGGTCCCTCGATACGGCACCTAGGCTGCTTCCTGCTGCGCCAGAAGTGAAACGCCTTCTAGTGCTGTGATAGCATCTTTGATGGGCGAGGGAAGAGCGTTGGTTGCACTGTCGAGAGAGCTTCAGGGTTGGAGCGCGCTGTCGCGACGGAGGAACGGGAAATGAGGAACCCCGCGCTTTGAAGCTCTGCGATCAGCCGTGGACGCATGCCGCATGTCAATCCTGCGATTGGTGGTAGGTTCATAATACGACAGCCACGCGATTCGGCAGGCTCGCCAGAATCCCGTTCCCGAAGCGGTCAAGCAGGACGCCAGAACCGTAGCGTCGGGTCTGGGACCGGAACCAAGTGTCCGAGGGGGTGGCACACGCTCACGCCGCCTTGGCGGGTAGCCCCCATGCTCAGCCGCCAGCTTCGCGGGGCGACCTGCAGAGCTCTCTCTCGAAAACGCGGCCTCCAAGCTGACTGATGCCATATTCGTCATCTAGGATCGTCACACATGCATTGCATTCCAGCATCGCAGCGTGAGTCCGGAGACAGCGATGCTGCTCCAGTATCTTCGTGGCGTACGGGCGCGCGGGAGGGAGGATCCTCGTCTTAGTGCTGCCCAATGCATCCAGGAGTCTATCAATCCTATTAAACTGACATGAGCACCGAGTTCGTATTATTCGCCAGGAAGATTTGCAACACGCCCCGTAGTATCAGACCAAAAAAGCAAACATTAGCTGACGCCGGCCTAGACGAGAAAAAAGAACGGCACTTGTCGGTGAAATCGTGGGGATGTTTGATTGTTAAGTCCGGTAAAGGTGAAAAAGCCGACCGGGAGAATAGGGATGCACATCGTATCGACTACAGGTCACATTGTGTGCTGGTGGCTTTTGTGCAACTCCGCCAGCGAAGCACGCAAAGCGGCGCAGAGTCTCTAGTCCCAGGCTTTTAACACCCGCCCTGGCTGTCCTACGGCCGGAGTAACCGTCTCTAGCTGAAGATGTCGTCTTTCCGTATATTGTGATTCGTGCTTGAATGTGAGACACGCGGAAAGTCCAGCGGCGAATATTGGTAGCCAGGAAACAACAGGGTAGCATCTCGAGGAGGTTACAAAACTATCAAATTGTTCGTGAAGGCATGTGCAGAACAACAATTTTGAATGCGAGTAGCTTAGTAAGCTCAAAACGGTGAAGATTAGCACGTAACCTTGTTGGAAACGACGACGCAACGTGCTCGTGCAGAACGTTAGGACGTGACCAGTCGAATGTCAATGGTATACCGAAAGCTGTGCGTAGCCTCAGGATGCTGCGCGCCAGGTAGAAGCTCGCAAATGTCAAGAACTGAATAGTGGCTCGAGGATGACGTCTCCCCAGATCTCCAGTGTCCAGCCGGGAATTCGTGGGATTTGATGGGAAGATGGCACACAACCAGTGTACCGGAGCATCGGTCCGTGAAACGGATTGAGAAGACTTTGACTTGCCACGAGCACCGGTGCGACAACAGCCGGTAAATTCAGAACATCCTTGGCCTCATCGCAGAGATGAGAATAATAGAAGTGGCGCTTTTCTGACGGGGAGGATGTATGGACTCGCAGTGTCGCGTGGTTGGAACTACACGCCAGATGGTTCGCACCTGGAGCACGGTAGCGATCGTCAAATGCATGTGGAGAAGGCACCGGGTTGAATGCCACGCTGTACTGCGAGTATTGCCGACAGGTCGTGACCCTGAAATTGTACAACGCATGAAACCGGCCATCACGCCGCATTTAGGGAAGAGGGACGGTTGCACATGATTCTTGTGCGCCACGGTGATTCGACACAAGGTAACCGGATGACCTCGAACGACAATCATGAATAGGATTGACGTAGCACTTGGACATTGTTCCCGAGCAGCAATTTGATCAGAATCAGGCACGAAAGTAAGCCTCGATCGTGATTCACGAGCGAAACTGGGCGAGGACGGCGCAGCGATGCAGCACTTTCCAGGCGATGTCGCGATGATGATGTCCACCTCCGGAACCTGACCAACAATAGCATCCTGCGATGCTGACAGCGTCGGAATGGCAGCCTGGAACGCGCGACGCAGCCGAGGATTGCTCGTGTGAAAGACATTTGGAGGGTTAATCGTTGCTTCAAGGCTGAGATACCCCGCTACGGTGGTATACCAGGGCTCAGAGGCCGAGACGGGCTCTCCGCACGGGAGTTGGCCGAGCGGAGCATCTTTTCGAGGGCAGCGGCGAAACGGCCTTCCCAAAGCGGCGAGTCACTGGCACGCGCAGAGGCAGTTGCTTTTGGCCAACGAGGGAAAAGTACAGAGGGCCATGTGACGGATTTTCTGCGAGGGTAGCGTTTCATCCAGACTACTGACGGAGCGGTACATGGGATGTTTGAAAGTGAGGCTCTCGCATCCGTCAAGAGAGGCGCGGTCGGAGAGCCATTGAATGAAGCCGTTGGGAGCCCTGGCGTGCGCGAGACACCGGGCAGGGGCTCACGATGCAGGGCGAGGTGTAGCTAGCCGGCACGCTCGAGTCCTGCCGGCGAGGCGACCGTGGACGACCCATTTGGTTAGGGGCCGCAGGGATGCCGGATGAAGCAAAATGGCAATGTCACATGCGGGCCGATTGTTTACAATACGCTGACTCAGGAGACGAAGAGGGGGAAAATTACGGCTGGCACCGGGTCGAAACCGACGGGCCCGGGAGCTTTGTCGCTGGCGCCGGGGGCGAGTTCGGCATGGTGCACATGGGCGCGATGGTGGGCAGCGGTGTGTCCTGGGGCCTCGAGGACTCCGCAGTGCAATCGACGGTGGATGCCGTCCCAGGGGAGGGAGCGGCGCAGGCGCTTCGGCGAGGGAGCAGTCAGCAAACGGCGCAGAGGGCTGGCCCTCGCGGCCACGTCGCAGCGAGTCAGCCCGTGCGCCCCGGGGGTTCTGGAAAGGATCGCGCTCGGACGGCTGTGAATCATGTGCTGCCTCTCCCCACGCCCAGGCGTTTGAGGGCCAGCAGGGCGGCAGGGGTGGCCACGCGGAGACGGCCAGAAGGCGGTGGCGAGCGGCCGGGGGCGTCGTGGGCGTGATGCTGCGTCGCGACGCCCCTCGCCGTGTCGACGCAGCGGGTGACTGGCCATGGATGGGCCTTGGGCGCAGGGAGCGGCGCTGGGTCGACTCGCGGGCGTGCCTAGCGGCATGCGAAAGGCCAGCAGCGATCGGGGGCGCTCCGGCCGACAAGGAACCGGGCCTGCGCGACCGCCTGAGGCGTACATGGCGTGGGCAGGGGTGCCGGCCCACGTCCAGGGCCCATCCATATATCGCCGCCCTGCTGCTCGCTCCACCGTGCGACTCCGTATACTGCACCTGCTCTGGCACTGCACTGCACTGCACCTCCCCTCCCCGCCGGCGCCCCGTATGTCCATCGCCGCCCGGTAGCAGCCAGGCGCGACCTGCCCTGACGCACCCACGTCGACGAAAGCGGACGCCCTCGTACACCTCAAAAAAATCCACCTCGCCGCCCGCCGCCACGGCCGCACCCCCAGCCATGCCTCTGCACGCCGCGCGCCCCATTGTGCGCGTCGAGCACGGCTCCATGCACACCATTGAGACGCGCAACCCCGAGAACCTGTTTGGCCTGTGGTCCGGTACGTCTCCCAGCCCCGCTGCCCATGCCCGCCGCACCCCCGCTGACACGCGCTGCTTCCAGTCTTCTCAAAGTGCTCGCCCGCCATGGAGGACGGCAAGCGCTACGAGAACATGGTGAGTCGCCCTGCACGGCGCGCCAGCCATGCGAGACAGCCGCTAATCGTGCCCGCCCGGTGCAGGCCTGGCGCCTCTGGTCCAGAGAGACCTTCTGCTGCCCGCCCGACCACACGCCCTCTGCGCCGTGGTCCTTGGACTCCAAAAACGCCGCCGTCGAGGACCTGCCCGAGCTCTCGTCGAGCGTGGCTTCCGACGACTCTGCTGCCGACAGCGCCATGACGGCAACCACCCGCTCCAATTCCTCCTCGCGCCCCGAACTGCGCCGCCACGACTCCACCACCAGCCAGGTCCGCGGAAAGCACATCACGCCCATTGACCTCGAGAAGGTGGTCAATTCCATCCAGGAGAAGAAGGCCATCGAACCTCTTTCGCCCCTGCCGCCGCAGCTCGCACCACCCGTCCCGCACGCGCAGCGCGAGCCGACCAAAGCCGTGCGAGACAACGCCCCTCGCCCCTCCTCGCCGCCTCCGGCCGCCCGCTTAGCGCCCGAGTCATCGACTTCAACAGTTGCCACCGCCATCGGCAGCGATCAGACGAGTCCCACGGTCGGTTCGGAAGCCAGCACGGCTACCGAGGTCAGTGCCCACAGCGTCGTCCACGGCTTCGATCCCTCCAGGGTATCTACCTCTGTACGATCCAGCACGAACCTGAATCCCACGCCTATCCTCAAGTCGAGCTTTGGCTCCAAGCCGCTACCCGCAAAAGCTGAGCCAGGGCGAAAGAAGCAGCCCATGTTCACGCTCGGCGGATCGTCCGATGAGGACAACAGCAGCTCTCTGGACGCGTACTCCCTCCAGAAACGCAGCTCGCTCTCGGACAACATCAAGAAGGCGGGTCTCGCCCGCAAGAACTTGTCATTTAACAACCAGGTCAGCACCCGCACCATCCACGACGCTACTTCGGAGGAAAGCGAAGAGGCCATCGAGAGCGAATCTGAGGAAGAATCTGACGACAACGCAATCGAAGAAGAGGATTCGGATGAAGAATGGGAAGACGACAACGATGACAGCGCGGCTGCGAGCGTAGACGAGAGGCCTCTGTTCCAGCGTGTTGATTCCAAGCCCAACCTTGTCTCGCGTCGCTCTCTACTCACAACAATGATGCACCAGGGGGACCGCGCCCAAGCACTCCAGAACGCTGCATCGCGCTCCACCCCCGCGATACGACGCTCACGCACCACCACCCCAAATGGGCCCTCGACTGGCAACTCACCCCAGGAAGATACTGGCCTGATGATGCGGCCGCAGGCTTCGCGGTCCAAGCCCATAATCATGACTACATCCAACGTACACCCGCCGGCATTGTCCCCACGCACGACTCGTCGTAACATGCTTCAAACAGAGCTGACGGCTTCATTACGCTCGAATCTGCTCTGGGAACGGCAGCAAAAGAACGCAACCACGAATGCAGTGAACAGGCGGGCTCAAAGCGCCGTGTCCATTCCTGCACTGCGCCGAGCTGCCACCACCAACGATGTCAAGGGTCTGCATACAAACGCACAACAAAATAACCTGGTCAAGACCGCCACCAATCGTGAAGCGGCCAAGAACGGCTCGTATAACGATTACTTCGACCAAGGCCTCCAGGAATACCATCAGAAGGGATGGTAAACCGACGTCTTTATCATTTTTTTTTACATTTATTCGTTCAGCGGCATTTATGGCGCAGCATTGGTTCACCGGCGTTTTCTGGATTCATATTACGTTCGCCGTCCGTTAGGTTGCCTACACGGCCAATCATGGGTAATGTGTCCAAAAACTTTCTGATACCATGGGGCATCGAGTATGCGTACGAGGCTACGAGTTTCCTTCATCCTCTTCGTCACATCGGACAATGGGCGGTTCTTTTGGCTCCAAGATATGTCAAGGCTCACGCCTGGGTGGTCTAGGTCTGGCTTATGTGTCGACCTATACGCCATCCCCTTGTCTGTACGATTACCTGCACTGTACTTTTACACCTGGCCTGATAGGCCATTATACCCCGAGCATCCAGGGCACAGCGTGGAGCTCGTCGATAGCATTACCCATATAGCTGGCTGGTACTTGGGTCTAGGTAGTGAATGCCGAAAAGCGAAGCTTTCAATATCATTCTACGGTGCCTTTGTTTCATTTGCGTGGATAATGATGATGATTCCATTCGCGTCAATAGCAATTACGACTACTGCCGGTGAGAGGATGGGTTATCCCCACCGACCTTGTTGGCTAGAGGATGGCGCCCGGGGTTTCCTTTCCCAACAAACGCAAGGATGATGCGCGAACACGCTCTGTTTGGCAGGGCCTCTTACCGCCTCTGCTGAATCAGGCTCGAAAAGGGTGTGCGAGAGGCGCTTATGCATGTTGTGCTGTAGCTCGCTGCGTGGGTCTCCGGCACCATTGGCGCCTGTTGTTTAACAGTCCGCACTGTCGGCTTTGGAACGGCGCAAAGGGCGTTGCGCCGTCTTCAATTATGATTCGCATCGCATCTGCCGCGCAGTCCTCATGGCTCTTGGGAGTCTGTCTCGGTTGATTGCTGAGCGTGGTTTCTCCGTGGCTCGGCAATTGCAGTCTACCCTGCATAGACGGAGAGAAGACATGGGAGTTTGTTACGGCACGGCTACTTTGCTCGGGCCGCTGTGAGCGTGCCTGGTATATTGTCACGCCGTCCACGCCGCTTCGTCACAACGTTGCCCTCGTGAGCGCGGGCCTGCGCTTCGTATGCGCAGGGCTCCGTGTCGCCCATGTTGTGATCGTCCGCTCGAGACTCGAGACGCGCATTCAGCCCTATGGTCCAGGTCAGGCATCTGCATCTTCACGCAATGGCTGTGCACATCACACTGGGCGGATCACGCAGACGGCTGACTCTGATTGTGCCACCGTGTCGCTGAGGAAGCGCGCGGCGTGTGAAGTTGAGACAGGTCAGGACGGTACGCCTGGCGGGAGGCGCCTTGCCTTGTGCTCTCGCCTCCAGATTCGACATCGCACGTCGTCACTCCCGCACAGTCA
Source organism: Pleoardoris graminearum (assembly GCA_030770415.1). Classification (NCBI taxonomy): domain Eukaryota; kingdom Fungi; phylum Ascomycota; class Dothideomycetes; order Pleosporales; family Didymosphaeriaceae; genus Pleoardoris; species Pleoardoris graminearum. The sequence continues at coordinate 211,155 of JASEKS010000076.1, read as the reverse complement.
CCGACCAGCTGACCGCTGCGGAACCACCAGCCGCCTCTCTTCCCCATGCATCTTCGTTGCCTCGTCTCCTCGCTCAGCACTTACCCCGGATTGACCGGCGCAGCCCAGCCAGCCCGCATCACCCCATCGCATCACGGCGCGTCCAAGGTTACGATTCCCCGCGCCCCTGCCTGCCCATCAGTCAGGCGCCACCAAAAACAACAATCTATCCCTGGCGGGTGCCTGGAAAGCGCAGCGCCGCACACAAAGTCGGTATCGAGGCGATGCGCTGGCACTCCACATGTCGCTAGCGTTCTGCAGTCGTGCGCAGATGACCATCTTTGACGCCTCGAGTCCGGCCAGTCTTGTCTTCAGCCTCAACGGCAGGGACCCCGCAAGGCTCCGCCACCAGTACGCTCGTCGAGGCGAGCGGATTACTGACGATTCCTGCGCAGTCCTGTGATCACCCAGAACTGCCATCGTGAATCGTTACGCTCGGCGGCACCTTGGGTCGGGGAATTTTACTCGCCGCCCCCGTGGGGGTCGGTTGTCTCGTGTCCCATGGGCGGTTGTGATGTGATACTTGGTACGCGCGAGCAGCGCCATAGACAAACAATCGACGTCCCTTTTTCTCGTAATGCGTCGTCTGCCCATCTTGTCGCCTGCTCCATGTCTAAGGGTCCGATGTGTAATGTACAGCGAAGCGATCCGAGGTGGCAATGCATGCAGCCCTACTTGGCTGATCGTAGCTATATACGGACCAGTCAAGCTGGGCGTGGGTGCGGGATTGCCTCCCATTCCGCGACGCGGGAGGACGACGTGTTGCTTTCAATACTTCGCGCATTGCTTCTGCAGCTGCGCCGGTCGAACAGCTCCGTGGCGTGTCAGTCATTACCGTAGGGCTATGCGTTCGGTCATGCCTACATTGACCGAATTTTGAATCACTTGACTACAAGTCCATCTTGATTACGGGATAGCTAATGGAACCCTCGCATTGCACTCGCAAGGCTGATGTAAGGTATCCATTCCCAGAATCCCGGACCATGATTCAGGTACTGAAATTTTACAGGCGGGAAACGGCAAGAATACAGCCATGGCATTGCAACATCCAACGTAAACATTTCGAGCATCACCGCTTCCCCCAACGTTCACACACTATGGCAGCGGCAGCTTGCGGTAGCTGTTACCGTGTCCTCGTATCGGATAATGACCGACCGTTAGGCTCATACATCATGGTGAACTCGACAACACCGGGGTCTACGCTGGCCCCTATACCACCGGCAATGGGGTTATCATGACGAAACTGCAAACGTCAGCCAGGTTAACAGACCGAGCGGGCGCGGTCCCGTGTCCCAACGACCTGAGCCGGCATATGGGGGGATGAAAAACCTATTGACGAGCTATTACACCATAGACAGAAGATGAGCAAGGCCACTGCCGCCGCCGAAGATTTTGTTGCCCACGGGTTCCGACTATAGCCACGGTTCCCCACAGTAAGCAGACTTGTGTCAGATGTTGGCCCGAAAGTTTGAAGACATTCACTACCATCAGAAAGGCGGGATCTTATACCGGACGCGAGAGCAGTGGCGATTATTTCGTGGTGTTGCGATCGACATACTCCTCGCTACAACATGCTCGCACTAATCACGCCGGTATGCTTCATCGATATGTGGCTGCCACGTTTCGATCGCTGCTTTGGGCGCAATTCTGGACTAGATATCTCCTAGTGCACCAGCGATCCAACGGTGCACCAATGGGCACTAGAGCGCCAAGGGCAACCTTTTCCACATTTGCGAGACTTCTAATAACAGCAGCTGATGAGGTGCGTGCAGGCAACTACCAGCCAATACTCAACAATCCACACTTTTCCATTACCGAGGACTCAAGCTTCATCAGTGGCCTCAGAGGAATGCGGCTCTACCGTGGAAGAGGTACCTCCGCCCGTCATTTAAGCGACACACATGGTGTACTCCGCGCTGTTCCCGCGAGAGGGGCGCAACCGTTTGGTCACTTCCCGCCGCTATCCATCTGGATGACATCGTAGGCTTGGTCCCTTGATCAGCAGCCCGAGTCCAGATTTCATTTCAGTACGAATTCGATACATACGTTCATAACCACGTGACTTTCAGCTGCAAACACCACAGCTTCACCTTCCAAACGCTCGGAAGGTGTCTGACGATCAGATGCCAGCTCAACCACATACCACCGTGCCTTGGTTCCTATCCGGTGGGCTTGTATGGGCGTGCATCCCCGCATTATCAGAAGCTCGTCCGAGAGGGAGACTGCAATGCGCATCCTTGTACCTTCTGCGCCGTGGACGCCTGGCGCAACGGAACGAAGCCTGCAATCGTTTTTGTTGCCGGCGTGTGGCGCAATTCTCGGAAGACTAGTTGGTGCGCATAACCTCCTTTGTTTATATTTATCAGCTGGATGCGCTGATTTCTGCAGTGGCCCTGCCACATGTTCGATGGGACATGTGAATCCCGTCGTGTGGACCTTCTTGCAGGACGGCTTCTCGAGGCATGTTGATGGTTTGGGCAGCTACGATATTCTCATGACCGCGTCGCAGCGATCATGCGATGGGTCTCCTTGCAACGGGCCGACGTCAGGAGCGAGCTCGTATTGCAGCAATGCAGTGTCGAAGCCTTAGCACAAGTCAACCGCTTCCCCGACCTAGCGTAAACGTTAATACATTCCATCGGCATTTGAAACCGTGATCAATATCTGCGACTCGAGCATGGCGAGTCAAGGTTCAAGGTTAACAGCCGACTTTGAGCTTGGATCCAGGATTGCTGGAGGCCGAACACACGCGGGAAGCATATTGCTATTATGGATAAAGTTTCATGTTGCACAAGGAACCTCCCTTTCACGCACGTCAGGTGCCTCGTGTTGCACACGCGCTACCTTCCCCACCGGCCCCGGATCAGCACGCGGCAAGCATCGTAGGGCTGAACCGTTTCCTCCACCATGCGAGCTCGACCGATCTCCGATCCCCATCGTCAACAGCTGTTTTATGACTGGAAAACCTTATTTCATACACGCGATTTGAATTACAAGCACTACGGCGCGTAACATTTGGAGCCGTCGATGTATGCCGTCATGATCCGCGATCCCCTGGATAGCATTTTGACATTCAGCGTGACTAGTTGCTCGCGTCTGCAGCGATCAGCATACTCGACATGCAGGTACCAACTCGCAGTTCCTCGAACAGGCAATCCGAGAAACGCATCGAACCATCCTCAACACCGAACGCGCAATTTACGATACTCTGACGACAACGGCCCGTCCGCCACGAAATGTTCCTCGCCTTCACATGCGTTAACGTAATGCATGAAAATCACTGCTGATGCGGTGGGTTGGCGTTGCGGAAGAGGGTTGCATGTTACCCCCTACACGGTGGACCTGACGCGGCTCCTACCCACGAGCTCTTCGCAGCAAAGACTGCAAACTCTCATGATCCATCTCGATCGACCCCTAGCTTTCGTAGCGAGCTCCACTGCAGAACTCCCCACCGTCGCGCCCAACGCTCCCATCTCGAAGTCCTGTTTCGCCCTGTGTATCTATCCTTCGGACCCCACTATACCTGCGCGTTTTTTTTCTGCACCTGTCCGTCCGCACGCCTCTCGGCCGGCTACAGCGCTGGGCAGCACTTTCAGCCGCGCGTAGAAGTTTTCCAGAAGCTTTTTTTTTTTCGCCCGTCCGCTCGGTGGAGGCGCTCCACAGGAAGGGTCAAGCTTTTGGGCGTAGCGACGCTGATTCGGGGATATGAGATTTGACCCCGGGATAAATCCATGGTTGACGCGCGGATAGGAGACGCTTTCACGTGCGATCGGAGACCCCGGTTGTCGTTTGACATGTGCTGCAGAAGCGCATGTGCAATTTGCGCCTCGAAGACTTGAAGCTGATCAATGGATTATTTTCTACCTGTGCGCTCTCAAACATCAGCATCTGGACCGATATCACGCGTTTTGTGCAGGATTCTCCACTTCTCCCGTTCGGCCCACCTCGAGCCTTCTTTCCATGCAAACCGCCGAGATCCTACCGAGAACCCTTTCTAACCGCGCCCTGTAACCTTTCATCTCCTCTCCCTCCGTTTTGCTCCGCTAACTCCCGACTCTGTAAATAACGACGCTACGAACTCAGCTCAGCGACCCGGTCGGTTCGGCCGGTCCCATAGTGAAGGTCCACTTGTATACACACCGCCACTAGCCACAGCCTCTCTCCCAGACCTATCTCACCACCACGCAGCTGACACCTTGTCTTCACGTGCGGTCCCCGCTGTTGGTGTACGACGTCCTGTGAGCGATATATCTCGTGACTCGCGGATATATTACCTCCTAGCAATACCTGCTTACATACGCCGTCACCCCACCCCGACGCTAGCCGGCAACCCAGCACCATAGCAACCGCACCGCAAAACCTGCCGTCCCTTCGTCCGATCCAGCCCACACCTTGCGCGCACCGAGAGCCCATGTATCCTCTCATACAAGACGCAACCGATGCGTAGACCCTGCATCTCGCTAATGCACCGTGCGTCCGCGGAACCTCCTCAGAAGGTGTTTCACATCTGCACAGATGCCTCGGTGATGAAAGTGGCGGTTGGGCACTCATGCAGGGACGCAGAGCCGCCGCTGCGCCAAGGCTTTTCCTAATGCGGAAGCGGGCCGAGCGCAGCGTGGGTCTAGGCACGGCGGTGGAGACGTGGCGAGGCGGTGGTATTGTTACGAAAGGGTGTATTGAAACGGACCTCATCATACGGAATAATACCGGAAGGGGTCGAGGCTTTGGTCGAGGCGGGCTGGTCAAGGATGAGGGAGAGGAAGAAGACGTACGTGCGAGATAGCGCAGAAGTGTTGTCCGAGGAAGCTCCGTTGGGCTTTGTGCGAGCGAGCAGCGAGATACACGGTGCGGTGGAGAGAGTCGGAGCGTGGGGGTGGCGACGTTCGCGCAGTGCGAGACGATCGAAAGGGAAATATTAGCAGGTGGTTGATTTTCATCGGTGTGTTGTGTAGGCCACTTAAGGGAAGTGGGTATTGATCCTCCCACTCTCCTTGAACCCCATCTCTTCCCCATGCGTAACACGTCTTATTTCACTCTTCACTTGTTCCTAATACCACCATTCCCAGTCCAGTCCATGAGTTTTTCTCTCCAACAGGGCTGATAAGAAGCTTCAGTCACACTGTCCCTTCCAAGAACAGTGAACGCGACAGCGGCTCCTCCCTCTTAGTAGCCAAACCTTCATGAGAGCTCGGAGATACACGTGTGCCCTAAATTCATACTCCGGTCGCCGAATCGCCAGCCTTGCCACACATGACGTACAACATCTACCTTTATTTTCCTACCTTCGTCCGTATGCATATCCAAAACCCATGCTCTTCTACACCTTCAACACATATCCCGAGACTCCGCGTCCTATATGTAGATGCCACGCTTTCCCACTTCTACCAGCACCGCGTAGTCTCCGCCCTGAAGCTGGGAAGAAGGGGAAGAAACTGGTAGGCACGTGTATCCACTCACCTGCACCTCGGCGATCGGACCACGTGACCACCAATTCCCTTTCTGATAGCAATCCAACGCACCGCACATGCTATTCTCCTCCGCGGCGCAACTGGACAGCCCGCCCGACTGTTAATTACAAGGCTCGTAGTTCGCGCGACGGGCCAGTCTCTTTCGGCGCTGTAGGGACAACACAGTCTTCGAAAAGTCCTTCTCCTTCATGTGGGGGTACCGAGATGGAGGTGGAACGGTTGGTGGACGAGGCTTTCAGAGAAGCACCGTATGCAGCAAGGCGGTGCAAAGAAGAGGAGGCGCTTGCGGGGTACCGTGTAAGCCACTTCGGATATGGAAGATACGTCCTCTGTAACTCGACTTACCAGTGTACGATCGCCGCGGGTCCGGGCTGGAAATTCAAGAACAACGAACGAGATGTCGGGCACACAATGCGCTCGATGAAATCGCGTGTCCGACCAGGAACGTCACGGAATGCCCCACTCGTCAATTGTTACACGACGTAAACAACGTTACACAGCTAGGCGCGGAGAAAATCTGCCTCTATTGCGCACTCAGCCTCCAAAACTCCAAGAGCATACTTGGATCTCCCTCAATGTGGTCTTGACTTTTTCATTACAAGCCGTCTAGATGGTATAGGGCATGGTACAAGCAACCCTCCCCGTTGTCTCTTGTGTGACACTTGCTGCGTATCGAGACCCCTGGTACTACCCATCATGGCCCACGTGGCCCTGCTCGCTCTCCTGAAAACCGCGCGTCTAGAACTCGTTCTCGTCGCTACCCGCGATGATCACATTATTGACCTACATACCACATTAGCAAGATTCGGCAATTCGTGACGAAGCCTCCCCCCAAGCGAGACGGAGATGGACGCAAAAGCAAGGAGAATAAGATCTTGGAGACAACTGGATCTGATCGGAACGTGGTGCAACCACTGCTTTCCCCAACCGTGCGGCTCATGGTCAGGATGGAGGACACGTCTCGCACTGTGCGACCGTGACGTGCAGAGACCCGCCTCCCCGTTCCCCGCAACGGAACGCGCATAGTGCAAGGGGGATGGCAGGGTGTGATGGGGAATGGGGATAGCGCTGTGGCGCTGTCGTGGCACCGCTTGTAGCATGGAATGCAGAAGGCCCGTCGCGTAAAGAAAACGGTGCGACGTGTAACGAAACCTGACGAACCGAATTGGTAACATACCTTGAGTACCATCCTGCATAATTGCGTTGCGAGCAGTAGCTGTTGTCTCTTGGAAATCAAAGGATCGATCACGAAATGCTCCTTCATATCTGTGTCGGCCTGAGTCAGCAAACAGTCCAATTGCAGCCGCAAGTTAAAGACGCAAGATAGTGGAGCGCGATTATCGAAGTTCGAGCCACAGTCGTAGATGACCAGGTTGGGAGAATAAATACCAGGGGCGGAGGAACAGCGTGGGGGCACATGATATGCGCCTTATCCAGGAAATGAAAGCTGCCACATCACGGCCCCGGGTGCTGTACGATTGCAAAATGCGTGCTCGGAAATGAAAGGACCAAAAAATAATAATAATAATATGGTGAGTACGTTGGGCGGGAAAATCGAAGCGCGTAAGCGATAGGTCAAAAGAAAAGCAAGTAGAACTCACCGTTACTGCCAGTCTGCATGCAATCAACACCTAACCTGGAGTTGTTCTCCTTGGCTTGCCGTGACTTGATGTTCGCGAGGGTCTCGATGGGACTGAGACCAGAGTTCTCGGCAAGTGCCATAGGTACAGAGTCGAGTGCTTCGGCAAAAGCGCGCATCGCATATTGTTCGAGACCGGGAGTCTATGATGGCCGTCAGAAACCACCGTGATGAGGTTGGTCGGGCGGGCATTCGTACCTTGACTGCGGCGTCTTCTACAGCGAGCGAGCAAGCGATCTCTGCCGCACCTCCGCCGTATACTATACGGTTATCTTTGACAAGATTCCGCACAACGCAGAGGGCATCGTGTAGAGATCGTTTCGCTTCATCGATTATCTGCCAAATGTTAGCGTGCTGAAGCAGTTCAGGTGAATGCCCGTCATGAACGCGTCAAGTGACATCCCAACAAGACCTCGATATAAGGCGACGCACCATTTTGTTGCTACCCCGCACGAAGACCGTCACCGCTCGAGTGTTGGCACACTCTTCTATGATCAACATCTTATCTCTGGTCGTTCCGAACGTCAGCTCCCGGACAATACCGGCTGTACCCAGCTTCTCCGCACTCAGATCCTCGAATCGGGGTACTATGCGGCCGTTGGTGGCGATGGCGATGAGCTCAATCTCGGGTCCTCCTACCCACCGGACAGCGGGTAGCTTGTTGGTGAGCAGTAGATGGTTCGCCTCGTCGTCAAAACCCCACTGACATATGACCACGTTGGCTCCTGTGTCCTTGATGCGCTGGATCATCTCAGTGAACTTGTCGGATTCATAGGTCTGCAGCTTCTTGAACTCTTCAACCGTTGTGATGTCCAACTTGTGCTTCGTCTTCGGTTTCGGGGGCTCGAACGCGCATGTGAGGATGGCCAGCTTCGCGTCCTTGACCTCGTCCGGCATCTGGGGATGGGAGAAGTCTTTGTCTATTATTACACCCTTGACGAGTAGCGTGTCCTCCAGCGCGCCTCCGACCTTGCCGTCCACCTTGATGAGCTCGAAATCCACATCTTTCCGGGCAAGATCCGCTACTGACAGCACCGCGTCAACGGCGATGTTGGCAAAGTGGTCGTGTGCTTTTGACACGATTTTGCTCCCCAGACTCGTCTTGGCAACCTTGAATAGCTCCTCCGTGTTGTCCTTGGAGAAGTTGATCTCGTCGCTGATCTCGTCGAGCTTCGCGACCGCTACCTCGCAGGCCTGGTCGTAACCGTCGGCTATCCGGATGGGATGGATGCCCTTGTCGATGAGATCCGCCGCCTGTTCGAGAAGTGCGCCTGCGAGTACCACTACGCCTGTCGTTCCATCGCCGATTTCATCGTCTTGTGACTTGGACAGTTCGACGAGCAATTTCGCGACGTGGTTCGAGATTTCCATTTCAGACAGAATCGTGGCGCCATCGTTGGTCACGGTGATATCGCCGTCCGGCGAGATTAGGATCTTATCTAGTCCTCGTGGGCCCTGTGCATATGAGTTTCTGTCGCATTGGCGTGTCCCGACTTCATACCAAAGATGTCTTGACAATGTTGGCCACGGTCCGTGCAGCCATAATGTGTGACTTTACAGCTTCGTTGCCGTGCTGCCTCTTCTTTTTGCCTTGGCTATGTTCTGTCAGTCTTCTTGGCCCTGTACGCGCCTCAGCAGTATACGTACTCTCTGACGATTATGAACGGCCGTCCCGACTCATCCTTCATCACCTGGGCTATACTCGTGCATCAGTCGTTGTACGTGGCCTGCGGAGCAGCTTCGAAGCTCTTCGGGGGAGGGATACCGTTGGACAGATCAACCTCTGAATATCCATAACGTTAGCTTCTGCGTCGCTCTTTCTCCATCTAAAAGGATGTATGGTGGGAAAGCTGCATTGCAGCCTGCAGCACTCACGCATCGCCATGCCGACTACACTCCCGAGGAAAACGCTTGTTCACGCGTGTGCAGACGTTCCGGAGAAGCAAAGTAGCGGAAGTCAAAGAGGGGCTGTTATCGTGGTCGTGGTGGGGTAATTCGGTGTTGACGGTCCCTCCAACTTTTCGAAATTCTGGCAGGCGCCCCAGGCTTGGCGCACTTGGCGACGAAGCTCCGACCCGACGCGACGTGACCAGCCATCTCCATTTCGCCCACGCGCGGCGCTGCCTCCCACCACTATTCTTGCGCGTTAGCTTCGCCATCTCAATCGCACTCGACCGGGTCGCGCTGAGCTTCTGCAAATAACCAGAACACTCTCGTGCGCACTTACGACAGCTACCCACCATGCCGCGTGAGCGCGTCTTCGTGCCCGCTGAGCGACCTTTGCTAACGTGCGCGCAGCTGCCCTAAGCGACGAGGAAGTCAGCGCATCTTCCGGCGAGGAACAAATCCCCGCAAAGAAGCAGAAACAGCCCAAGAAGGCTGAGCCCGTCGAAGAGGAAGAAGGGGACGAGGAGGAGGATGAGTGCGCGCACATCCCTCCGATGCCGGTTACCTCGCGCTAATACGCTGGCAGGTACGTTGTAGAAGAGATCGTGGGCCACAAGAACTCCAAGGTAGGATACGCTACTGCCATTGGTTGGTCTAGATCCTGACCGGCGTTGACAGGGCACGATCCTCTATCATGTCAAATGGCAAGGCTACGATGATCCCAAGGACATGACGTGGGAGGGGGAAGACAACCTGTATGACAATCCTATCGTCTACATGAGATGAATCGATCACTGACCGGTCCCAGCGAGGGCGTCGAAGCGCTAGTCGAATACCACAAGTCCATTGGCGGCCGGCCAGAGGGCGGCAAGAAGCGCGGCAGGAAATCCGGCGCTGATACCGAGAAGGGGAGCACCCCCGTGGCAGCAAAGCGCATGAAGAAGGAGAAGGAATGGGCTCCTCCAGCAGGCTCGTGGGAGGACGAGGTGGCCCACGTCGATACGGTGGAGCAACGAGTGAATCCGAAGACCGGACAGAACGAGAAATATGGCTATTTGGTTTGGAAGCACCGGTCTGGTGACGGCCAGATGAAGACGCAGCACCCGCTCCAGCTCATCTTTAAGAAGTGCCCACAAAGAGTACGCTTTGCATCAATCTTGAGCGTTGTCCATATGCTGACTGTATGCAGATGCTCGCCTATTTTGAAGAGCACCTTGTCTTCAACACCGCGGACGAACCGGCAGACGTGAACGGCAACGTGAACATGACTGGCGTAGACGAAGATGACTTGTGAAAGGTTTCGGGGCACGTCGCGGTCAGAGCAACGTACAAGTTCGATCCACTGGTGTGTCTACACACCAAACGGAAGTGTCAATTTTTTCAGAGATGATGCGTCGAAGCCTCACAGTTCGGTCATTCATAGTTGTACGTGGGGTTTGCTGCCTAGCAAGGCGTCCACGGATTTTTCGGTTCTCCTATTCGGCCAGCCGGGTTCTTGCGTCGTACTACGCGTTCAGCTGGAAAGACATTCTGGTTTTTGAAAAGACGAATGTGTTTTCGTTATTCCATCTGAGCTCCTATGTTAAAAGGTCTTCCTACGCCATAATTTCGGCATTAAAAAATTCTAGCTGTATTTACCCTCTCCCCACGCCGAGCATGCAACGGTCCGATATTGCTGAATTGCATTACATGCATTACACACCTTTCCCGAAGACCATACCAACACACTAAGCTGGAAACCCACTGCAGGACCAAGGCGAACATCGAGGTGGCGAGGTATTCTGCTGCCTGCGCTGCTATCCTCTCTTCCTACCTACCCAAGACTCTACACGCACAGTAGACCAACAAGATCAGAACAGGTGGTGATATCCGTGTCATTCCTCGCAGTTTCGTTGCTATATACAATCCTTCCACGTCCGCATCGAAGCACTAACATTGCGGGTATCCAGCGTAACAGTAAGACGCTCATTAATCCATATTCGAACACTCAATAACCCTCGTAACAATAAAAGCTGATCCAAGCCTAACATATCCCAAGCAAGCCCGTATCCCAAACCCCAAACCAAAAACGCCATGCCCTTTTGTATATGCAAGTATGTTTCGTACGTCGTGACTTTCCTGCATCCAAACGATGGACGGACGGAGTCGAGTGGGGGCGATCACGCTTCCGTCATATCGCTCACGCTACTCTCCGAGTTGCCGACCGCCATCCGCGTCTGCAGGTAGTAGATCATATAGGCGATGAGCGCGATGAGGATGAAGAGGATGAGGATGATGAGGAAGATGACGATGTTGCGCTTCATTGTGGTGGGGCTGAGCTGGCTCGAGGGTGTGGTGTTGTGGTATGCGTGCGCTCGCTGAGTGTGATGCGCGAGGCAGGCGAGATGCTATGCACTGTAAGGAAAACACTTTGGCGCCGAGGTAGTAGTGAGGATACATACTATTTCTCACTTCGAAAGCGAATTCAGTTCCGATCTCTGAATGCTGCGCAATTCCTCGCAGTCTTTCGTGGCAAGGTCTAGCGGTTCAAGCCCGGGCTTAAGCTCTCGTCCAAGCAACAGCTTATCCAATCGCGAAAAGCTGGAAGATAAAAGTGGCGCAGTAAAGTATCTTTTCAGTAGTAGCAATATGCAAGACAGACTTTTTTGGAATGCGCGCGCTGGCGCACTTTTGTAGAGATGCGGTGGGGTGCGTGCGCGGGGGTGGTTGGGCTTGGGGGTTGGTACGCGTGGCTGGGCTGTAGAAGGCGTGGCTGGCAGGGGGAAGGCGTGACACAACATAATGCGGCGTTTGGGGTCATGGTATCGCTATCGCAAGATGCTGAAAATGATTTGGATAGTTGTTGTGGGAAGGAAGAGAATGTGCTGTAGCGCTGTTGAACGATGCGGGTTGTGGCGTGGGCATGGGCGTGGGCGTGGGCGTGAAAGGCTAGCCTGACTTGTAAACGCGACAAGACGAATACATCGCTCAAGACCTCCTAGCTTATCGACTGACTAGTGTTGCATTCGTACGGAGACATAAGCAGAGACTCTACAGGCCCTATAGGTCCTCCATCGCGACGACGTGGCCCGCGAGCCAGATCCAAGGTTGGCTCAGCCGACTCACGTATCACGCTTCTGGGCTGCAAGCGAGAAGTTGCTCCCTTCTTCCTCCCTCAGCAGAAATAGGAGTATCAAGAATCGGGGATTTCATTCTGCGAGTGGGTTTTGCCCGGCACCCCCAGGCTACAACCTCAACAACACCATCTCGTCAAATCCATCAACTTCCACTGGCACGGTTGCCTCGCGCACGTGTATCATCACCGCCTAGAGAGGATTGCCCGGCACGGCTCTCTCTCTGTCTCGCAACTACAATACCAATATAAACATCTTCTTCACCCACAACGCTGCTGCCTCTCGCACGCACATGGATTGGAGACCCCCGCAGCTGTGAGTTTTCAACAAATGGCTTCGTAGTTCAGAGTTGGTACCTTGGCGTCTTGGGATGCGACACGCTCCGCCCCGAACAGTTAAACAGTGGAGGAGCTCTCTTTATTCCAGATCAGATGGGCAAGAAGGACCTCAACTATCGAGAGATTGGTCACGATAGTCGAGCGAGCAAGGATGATCGTTTCAAAGAAAGAGCTGCTACAGCATGCCAGAAACGGACAATCACGACTAGACAAATTCGCCGCGAATCTCTGTAGTCGCTGCGAGAGTTTGTTAACGTCAGGCCAAAGATCGGGTTTCCGAAGGTACAGACGCGTGGACAGCGTTTGGGCAATGGCCTCCTCAAACCGGCAACCCTCTTCATGTGTCAGTCACGAAGGCTGCCCGATTTGTAGGACCCTAACTCGTATCGATGCAAGGCGAAAACCGGGTTTGCATAATGACGACTCACCTTGGAAACTCTGCCGCATTTTAGAGCTCAGCCCTTATACAGTCCTGGAGTTTGCCAAGGGCTCTAGAGATGATGATCATCACAATCGTAAATGGGATCCCAATGTCTTCCAATTCCATCTTCTCCCCCTTGTGGATGACAATCTGTTATCGGTACACATGGCTGCAACATATCCATATCCATCGAGCACTGGAGACCCAGCTGTTGCACGACTGGCACGTACATGGATAAACCGATGCACAAGTGCACATAGCTGGTGTGCAAGATCCTCGCAGCCTGGATATCCTCCTCCTCGCCTCCTCGACCTTACTGGTGAACGCATCCGAGTAGCTACAGAGCATGAGCTCGTCAGTTCTGGAACGGCTTGGAAACCCATACGCGACGTTAAGCCACTGCTGGGGACGTAACCCTAATTTTATCACGCTCACGGCGTCGAACCTGAAACAATTCTCCTCCACTGGGATATCGTTCCACTGCTTATCACCAACCTTCCAAGATGCAATTAGCTTTTGTCGGAGTCTAGATCTTTCTCTACTCTGGATCGACTCGTTATGCATCATGCGATCTGGGAAAGGCAGCACAGAAGACCGGCCCCATCATATCACCGAGATGCGGTTCATATATCTCAACTGTCACGTAAACATCGCCGCAACTCACGCCAGAGACGGCAATGAAGGTCTTTTTGTTTCCCGAGATGCCCAGCAAGTCAAGCCTGCCGTGATTATGCACCCTGCGTGCGCAAACCCTAGAGCTCCTGGTCTAACGCTGGGGCAACTAACGTTGTTACCACACCTACTCGTCCATGCTGAACTTGAAAAATACGTAAGTTCAATGTATCTGCTTTACTCGCTCGTACGCGGTTTGTCTGTGGATGGACGCGACATATGCCTGGAAAACAAATTCGTCAACAGCTGACGTACTAATTAATTGTAGACGTACGCCGAAGCCCCTCTTACACAGAGGGGCTGGGTATTCCAAGAACGACTCCTCTCACCGAGGGTCATACACTTCGGCCTGGACCAAATATCCTGGGAGTGCTCAGAGTCCACACAAGTGTGTGAGTCTTACCCTGCTGGTACAACGGAACTGCTTGGACCATTTACCGGCCGGCCGCCAGCATTCGAACTCCCTTTCATCGAAGCGACCCCAAGCGCAGAGAAAGATTGGTCAAAAACTTACTGTGAGTTGATACGTGAGTACTCGAGTCGACAGCTCACTTATCCTGACTTGGATAAATTCACCGCGTTTGCAGGCGTCGCGAAGTATCTTGGCGACATCGCGGGAGACGATTACATTGCTGGCATGTTTCGATGGCAACTGCCTGAGGTGTTGCTATGGAGGTCCGCGCTTCGACAGCCTCCTCCGAACGCTAAACCATCCGCCTACAGATGCCCTTCGTGGAGCTGGGCCAAGTTGGATTCAGCGGTCCAAATGTTCTGGCCTGACGATGATCCGTTCTGGTGGATCGACACAGTGAAACCCAAGAAGAGGATGCTGTTGATGACCATTGGGCACACTGAAGTAAAATATGTTGACCCAGGTAATCCGTACGGCCGCCTCGAAAGCTGTTATCTGAATATACGCTGTCGGCCGATTCCGTTCCGATGGTTGTTCGATGCGACCATGCAACCGATCATGAAATGGATCATGGAACCGATATCCACCCGCAAAGCACTTCCATTCCTCTCGGATTCCGATTACGAAACAGTCATGGAGATTCGCGAGACTGCGTCCTTAGAGGACATATGTTTCGATGGAGTACCCGAGAGCCGTGTCAACCAGAGAAATGTATTCTTCACACCCATCATGACTGGTTGGAGGACTGTCGGCAGTTCGGACTCCAACCTTATTTTTCGGAACCCAAAAGTGGTCTTGGGTCTGATCATATACAAGGTCGAGATGGACGGAGTGCATCATTATGAACGCATCGGAACAGCCAAATTGCGGGGCGACGACATGAAGGCGCATTTTCTGCAGCTGACGGAACATGAAATCACTTTGAAGTAGTACCCAAATCATCACAAGGAGCCCATGAAAGCGACAAACCGCTTTTCAAGTTTGCCTCGACGCCGCGCTTCGGCTCCAGCGGATGTTTCTCAATGCTGCGGCCCAAACAGCTTTTCGCTCCCCAATTCGAGAATTGCTTCCCTTTAGGACGAGCGTAGCTGCCACACATCAATCCAGATACGGCCTCGCAGCCTTCTTGCACTACTTCTAAAACCGCTCCGCCGCACCCTTCTCAATCGCCTCATGGATATCCGCCCTCGGACTCCTCGCCCTCCTTCCCCACGGCCAGACATACTCTTCATTCTCCACCTTCCCGCTCAGCCCCACATACGCCATCGTATACGCCCCATAACTTGTTTCAAAAACTTCAACACTACCCGCAAAAACGCCGGCACATACCGATACGCCTTGGTATCCAGATTCCCCGGGTTCTGCACGACGGGGTAGACCCTGTACGGCCCTCACGCTTTCGCGGCTTCGTAGCGGAGGAACTAGTTTCTAACTTTACCGATGGCGTAGTTGATGCTGGAATCTGTGGTTTTGCCTGCTGCGATAGAAGCGAAGTTTATACCGCCGGGCGGAGAGAACGTGTCGACTATGAGCGAGCTGGTCTGTACAATGCGCACGCTCCCCTTTGGCGCGGAGTCTGCTGCTTTGCGCAGGAAGGGGAGGAGGAGCCGCGTGAATAGCAGAGTTGTAACGCAGTTTGTTCTAATGTGTTCTTCGAGACCCTGCGCGGTCGTTGTACCGAGCGGCGTATCGCCGATGCTAGCGTTGTTCCAGAGGATATCTAGTTTTGATTCTTGCGCAGCGGATGCAGTGGTGGCGTTCTTCACACTCGTGAGGTCTGCCATATCCACGGGGAGGAATTTGAACGTCGCTGGTGTCGCGGCATGGGGATGAGACTCCTTGATCTTCGAGATGGCTTGGAGAGCGTTCTTCAGAGCGGCTGGCCAAGTATATTCTTGCGCCCGTGGGGTAAAGCAACTTTGCTAGCTCAAAGCCGAGACCTTGGTTGGCGCCTGTGATGAGGAAGACTTTTGTCTTCCTGCTGAGTGGTCTTTTCCTCCGTGAAGGTGGGGGTCGGAGGATACCTAGGTAGTCTTGGGTCCACTGCGTTTTGATCATGTCGAAGGACGGCATCGTGACTCCTAGACGTTTTTCGTATGTGAGGAGATATTTGTGAAAGGAAACGAGGGTTCATACGGTGGTTGAACTGGCGGGTGAATCATTGAAGAGACATGGAGCAGATACGTAAAGCAATACGAGAAACTAAGTTGCGCAAGGCAGTAATAAACAGACTAAAGTATGCTAAACTTAAAGAGTAATAACCTCCTACTTAAGAAGTAATAAGTGCGCCTAGCCCTGGTCCAGGGGTACGAACGCAGTGAGGAAACTCTGTTAGGTGCTAACCCGTGTACGCAAGAGTAGCCTCCTGCTATAGACGCATATTCGTGTAATGGCGGGAGAACCAAAAGCCCGCCCACGGTACCCGCTGGAACGTCTGCTCGTTCGACTTCCTATTCCTCGGTAAGCACGAACGCGAAGCGGAAGGGCTGCCGCAATTCGCGCATCACACATAAACAACTGTCTGTCCAATGCTTGTACTCCTGCATCACGTCCCTACCCGCCAACCCCTACACACTTTTTACGCATCCCCCTTATTCGCGTTCCCAACAATCTCCTCCTCGACCTTCCCATCGCCCCCAAGCACTGTGCGCACCTTAACCTTTTTCTTCAGCGTACTCGCTTTCCGCGGATTCTTCGCTTCAAAAATCTCATCCATTTCCTCCAGCGTCAGCCCCTTCGTCTCGACGAAGAAGAAATACATGAACGCCAACTCGAAGACGTCCCAGAAGACGAAGAACACGTAAAACCAGTATCCGATCTACGCATGGTTAGAATTAACACCCTGCGCCGAGGAGGGACCGGGAAGATATACCTGCGTGAGCGCGATGGGCGCCGCAAACGTGTTGACGAAGCCCGCGGCGCCGCCGACGACCTTGTACGTACCCATGCCTTTGGCGCGCATGTCGTTGGCCATGACTTCGGCGGGGTAGATGGGCTGCATGGCAGTGAAGCCGAAGGCGAAGATGGCGCCGAAGATGAAGATGAAGCCGATGGAGGCGGAGGAGCTCGTCTTGGAGCCCGTGTTGACGTAGCCAGCGGCTGTGCCCGCAGTGATGGACAGCGCGATGATCAAACCGGCTGTTGAGCATAGGAGCATCTTCCGTCGCCCGAATACGTCGTGCAAGCGCGCTCCGGCGGTGGCAAAGATGTACCCTTCGACGGCGTACCCGATGTTGAGAAGGAGCTTGGTGTCCGTGGAGGTTATGCCGACGTTGGATGCGAGTTGTGGGAGGTAGTAGGATACCACGCTGTGCTATATCAGCACCTTACCCGCCAATGGTATCAACTCCGAGGTTCGACTTACTTGTTTCCAGAGAACTGCCCGAACCACGCAAACGTCATGTTCAACATCGTCCTGTACCTCCTCGCCCTCGTCTTGAACAGCACGCCCAGGTCGAAGTAATTGCGCCACCCCATGACCGGATCTTTGCGCAGCGACTCTTGCATCTCGTGCATCTCAAGCGCGATGAGTGGATGGTCCGCGTCACCGTTGGCATGGTGCTTGATAAGGAAAGCACGCGCTTCTTCGTGCCGGTCTCGAGCAATCAGCCATCGAGGACTCTCCGGGAAGAAGGGGATCACGCAGCAGACGAGGCCGGGGCACACCATCTGCAACCACAAGGGAAGACGCCAGTCCAGGTTGGATTTGGAGAGGTGTTTGTGCGCTCCATACACGGAGGAAGTTGCGAGGATGGAGCCCTTAGTGGACAAGTCAGTATCATGTTGCCGTCAACACGTATGATGTGCGGTCTTTACCATGTAATAAAAGGTGTTGTACATCCCAGCCAATGTACCTCGATATTGGGGCGGTGCCACCTCAACGAGATACAAGGGCGAAGCAGAACAAGCAAGTTGCGCGAAGAAGCTTAACAGAAACCGGCCTCCGATGAAAGTGGGCAAATTTGTCGCCGTCGAAGTCACTACCGTTCCCACGATGACCCCGGCCGTACCGATAAAGATTAGCCAGCGACGACCAAGCCAGTCCGCAACCCAGACGAAGAGCGCAGCGCACATCTGCCCAATCTGGAAGATGGCAAAGACGATGCCGGTAGATGCCGTGCCCGTGTTGGGGAGATGGTAATAACGCGTGTAGTTAGGCAGGGCATTTATTGAGCCCATGAGCGAGCCGTCGAAGCCTTCGTATGTCAGCCCGTCGTCTCTTGCGGCGAACATAGAGCAGCTCACCGCTCATCGTCGAGTTCAAAAAGCAAATCGTCGCCAGCGCGTACAGCTGCAGATGACCTTTTCCCCACGGATTCGGCCTGTGATTCTTCATGATGGTCGCAAACGATGCATTCACGGCCTCGACTTCCGTCTCCTCCACAATCTTCTTTCCATCTTCCGTCAACGCCTTCTCGCCCTCGTACTCTGCTGTGTTCGCGCCTTTCCCAGCCATGGCGAAACCCTTGTGAACTGAACGGTGAAGTTAAAAGTAAGCGCGGGGCTATATGATATATCGAATGTTGCCATGCGAGCAGTCACACCCGACCCGGGCCCTCGGTCCCCCATTCGATAGCCAATGGATAGGCATGTCATGTCGCATCCCGGTGTTGCACGAGCACTCTTCGCTTAGAAGCATTTCCAGGAAGCCGGCTAAGTCGGTCGCCTGAAGGCTCATGGGAAGCCATGCTACTGCGCACTATCAGGCCGTTTGTTGACGATCGTTGCCCCGCGCAGGCAGGCGTTGGAGTCCCCGCATCAGGCGTTCCCCAACTTCCCAACTTGGCATCCCAGGCTTCACCAAGCCAGTGCAAGCTTCGGAGAATAGCCGAGCGAGAGTGCTTGGCAACGAATCCACGAACGAAGGACTCCAGCGGGATACTGTTCCAACCACGGCATACTCTTTTTGCACGCTGCCGGAAAGCTTACTTTGGCCAGGTCCCAGCGTCTGTATCGACGTTTCCGTTTTTGCTCCTTTACGATTCGGCCTACGAGGTTCTACACTCCAACACAGTCGTTTCTTCGACCTTGGGATTGAAGTGTGACCAGATGGGCCCAATCCTCCAAGCAATCAACCACCCTCGGAACCTCCAACATCCCCGCAGACGTCACTCTTGAACACGATCTCTCCGCACCATGGCCGCATCACGCACCGAGCTCACCTCCACCTGGTTCTTCAAAAAGGGTGCCCTGGACTCCACGGACCCCTACCTCCCCGCCAACCCCCTCCCCTCAGACATCCACCTCGACCTCCTCAGGCACCACAAAATCGCCGACCCCTTCCAAGACCTCAACGAGCTCTCCGCCCGCTGGGTCGCCGAGGAAACATGGACGTACCGCACCACCTTCCTCACCCCCGCTTCCTCCTCCAACCCAGGCACTACCACGATCCTGAAGTTCGAGGGGCTGGATACCTTCGCACACGTTTACCTCAACGGCTCCCTCCTTTTAGAGACCGAGAACATGTTCGTGGAGCACGTCGTCAACGTGACGAATGCTTTGCGAGCGGAGAACGGAGAAGACAACGTCCTCGAGATCGTCTTTGACTCCGCTCGCCAGAAAGGCCTCGAACTAGTGAAAGAGCATAATGAGCACCGCTTCATCGTGCACCAGACCGAGATCTCCCGCGGGCCGGTACGGAAAGCGCAGTACCACTGGGGCTGGGACTGGGGACCGATCCTCATGGGTGCCGGCCCCTGGAAGCCGATTGTGCTCGAGACGTTTGCGAGTAGGATCGTGGATGTGTGGGTGGAGTACGAGATTGATGAGGAGCTGAAACAGGTTGAAGGGAAGGTGTTTGTGGAGGTTGAAGGGGATGGGAAGCTGCAGGCGGTAATTGTGAGATATGGGAGGGAGGTAGAGAGGTTAGGCGAATGGAGGGGTACGGGGAAGAAGGGCGTGCTGAGTGCAGACTTTGTGGTGAGGGATGCGGAAGCGTGGTGGCCGAGGGGGTGTGGGGAGCAGGCGCTGTATGAGGTCAGAGTCGAACTGCGTTCGGAGACGCACTCAGGGGTAGAGGATAATGTGCTCGATAAGGCGCGTAAGACTATCGGATTCCGCAAAGTCGAGCTCGTTCAGGAAGACGATGACCACGGCACGTCGTTCTACTTCCGCATCAACAATGTCGACATCTTCTGCGGCGGTAGCTGCTGGGTTCCCGCTGATTCATTCCTCACCCGCACGAAGCCGGAAAAGTATCGCGCGTGGATCAAGCAAGCCGCTGAGGGCAACCAGAGTATGGTTCGCGTTTGGGGTGGTGGTATATACGAAGATGATTCTTTCTTCTCCGCCGCAGACGAATTTGGGGTGCTGATATGGCAAGACTTTGCCTTCGCATGCGCAAACTATCCCGCCTACCCATCCTATCTTTCCTCCGTCGAGCTAGAAGCGCGACAGAACGTCCGCCGCCTACGAAACCATCCCAGCCTAGTCATCTGGGCGGGCAACAACGAAGACTACCAGATCGTCGAGCGGTACGGCCTGGAGTACAACTTCAAAGAAGACAAAGACCCCCAGTCGTGGCTTAAGACGAATTTCCCTGCGCGATATATCTATGAGTACCTGCTGCCCAAGATAATCAAGGAAGAGACAAAAGACGTGCCGTACCACCCTTCTAGTCCCTTCGGCAACGGCACCACAACGACCCTGAAAGTTGAGCCGACAGTAGGAGATATTCACCAATGGAATGCCTGGCATGGGACCATGGAGCCGTACCAACGGCTCCCGGATATGGGTGGGCGATTTGTAAGCGAATTCGGGATGGAGGCGTACCCGCACGTCGCCACGCTCACTCGCGCCATAACCAAGGAGGAAGATCGGGACCCAGGGAGTATGGCGATGGATTTTCGGAATAAAGCTATCGGGCATGAGCGTCGTTTGGTGTCCTACGTGGCAGAGAACTTCCGGATTCGCTATGATCTAGAAGGGTTTACACACCTGACGCAGGTCATGCAAGCGGATGCGCTGACGTGGGCGTACCGCTCGTGGCGGAGAGATTGGAAGCAGGCCAGAAATAGGAAGTGCGGTGGCGTGCTGGTCTGGCAACTGAACGACTGCTGGCCGACGATGAGCTGGGCGGTGGTGGATTACTATGGGGTGCCGAAGCCGGCGTATTATGCCATCAAGCGTGCCCTAGAACCTCTAGTCGTCGGAGTACAGAGGAAAGTGAACGAATGGACGGTGAGGAGAGCGGATCAACTGTGGCAGCGGGATACGAGTCACATCGATATGCGCAAGATCTGGCAAGACGTACAGTTCGACCTGTGGGTCGGAAGCTCCCTGCGAGCAAGTGTGAACGGCAATGTTACGATTAGGTTCATCTCTGTGCGCACAGGGAAGGAGGTCCGAGAGGAGGTGCAAAGAGCAGTTCGCGTCGAGCCAAATGGCACAACGGAAGTGCTTCAAAATAAAAAGGTCGAGGTGCCGAACGAGCAGGGCCTAGATGAGCCCTTCGACACTTCCAAAGCTGATCCGTTCGTCATCTACACTACGCTTACGGTGTACGATAAGCAAGTCGCGAGCGATGTGTCGTGGCCAGACCCGATCAAATATCTCAGCTTTCCCCAACGAGATGTGAAAGTCGAAGTTTCGGACGACAAGAGGAAAGCATATGTCTCAGCTGCCAAGCCGGTCAAAGGGTTTGTGTTTGATGAGAGAGGAGGCATAAAGCTGTCCGATAATGGATTTGACGTGGTGCCTGGGGAGAAGAAGGAGGTTCATGTGCAGGGATGTGCGGCGGATGAGCTGAAATGGAGATATGTGGATATGTCTTAGCATTAGCAGATTACAAGACTGTATTAGGGGTCTTGCTACTTTTTGTGGACAGAGTTAGTCTGACATGCTCAACATACGCCACCTGGATATAGTTTAAGCAGTGCTCTTGCGCACCTGGCCGTTGTGTAGTGTATGTGAGTAGTGAAAACCGCTCCATGTGCAGTCATAACAGTCGTATTACCGAGAGTTCAGTCGAAGTAGCCTGGGAACAGCCACTGCAGCTTCTTCTCTGCCGGTCCGCGCGCTTCCTTGTGCGTCATGGCTCCCGCAAACTTCATGGTTCCCTCGAGATTCTTCGCAAGCACCTGCTCGCCGTGCTCCTCCTTGCTCAGCTCATCCAGAACAGCGCCAATGAAGCGACGAGCATTCTCCGCGTTCGCCCTCATATGCGCCATGACCATCTCGACATTGACATCCTCGCCGCCTCGCCAGCAGTCGTAGTCGGTCGCCATGCAGATCATCTGGTAGGCAATCTCGGCCTCTCGCGCCAGCTTCGCCTCGGGCAGGGCCGACATGTTGATGACGGAGCCGCCCCACGAGCGGTAGAGGTTCGACTCGGCGCGTGTGGAGAACTGCGGGCCCTCCATGCAGATGAGCAGCCCCGTGTCGTGCAGCCGGACACCGTCGCCCTCGAGCGCATGGCCGCATTTCCGCACAATCTTGGCCAGGCCGGCATCAAACGGGTCGCCAAAGCTCACGTGGCCCACCATGCCGCCCTCGAAGAAGGTGAAGGGCCGGATGCCCTTGGTGCGGTCGATGATCTGGTCCGGCACAACGAAGTCGCGCGGGCGTATCTCCTCCTGCAGCGAGCCGACGGCCGAGAAGGCGACGATGGTGCGCACGCCGATGCTCCGCAGCGCGGCGATGTTGGCCTGGTTCCTGATCTCGTGCGGGGCGAGCTCGTGGTGCAGGCCGTGGCGCGAGAGGAAGGCGATGGGGATGGGCTTGCCGCTCGAGGGCGAGGGGTGGTGCAGGATGGAGATGGGCGACGACGGCTTGCCCCACGGCGTGTCAACGTTCAGCGAGGCGGCGAGCGTGAAGCCGGGCAGCGTCTGGATGCCCGTGCCGCCGATGACGGCGATGCGGACGGGCGCTGCGGGCGGTCAGGACGCGTCTTGCGCGGTGTGGGCGGGGCGGGCAGGCGCACCATTGTAGACAGAGGCGACGCCAGCCATTCTGCGGTACGGTATGCTTACGAAACGCGCAGAGGTCAACGATAGGAGACGGAAAGGACGGAAGCGCCCAGCGCGTGGCAGCATTCACTCAATTGACTGCGTCGCGAGCTTTTGGCGGGCAGCGGGGCAGCTTGCAACGACATGCGGCACGGCCAATCAGGTATGGGATTGCTTCATACCCCCACCGACATGCGATATGCGACGATAGACAACACAATTTCAGTTGAAGTGATCAATTTGTGTCTAGAGGGTTATCTGATCCCGCATCCGTTGCACCGTCTATAACCCAAGCAATTGATGCATGCCGTGGAACGAAGACTTTGAAGAGGTAAAGATGCATAGACGTCTCAGAAATGCCCCCCGTGCCCCTTGGCCATCGCTGTGGCTGTCTATGTGATGAATTTCAACCGTTTCCCTGCCGCTTTGAGCTCCCTCAGCACCGGAGCTAGCAGGATCAGTCCAGCGCGATTCATGGTTCGGTTCCTCGCCAGCTCATCCCGTGCTAGGTTCCTTCGCCATAGAAACTGCCGACCATTCGGGTCGGAGTCAGGGTATACGAAGCTAAGAATCGTGTAAACTACCTCGGGATGGACTGGATTGAGCCTTTTTCGGTTCACTTTGCGCGGAACGAATACTAACGTGGTCAGAACGTTCGGGTTGCTAAGTTCCTTCAGCGCCCGCAGGCGCTGAGACAGGTTCGCGAGGGCAGCGGGATCTGTCCACTCGTCCTCATGGATATGGAGTCGGATACACTTGTTAACATGTTCCTTCGGTATGAGCCACTTGCAGGGGTCCGAACTCCTACTGAAGAACCTGCCATCGGGATAGGATCCGCTGAAGAAGTCTTGGTTGAGAAAAGTGCCCAGTGCCTGCGAATCCTTGATGACGAAGGTCTTGGTGTAGTACCACTTTTCGGCGACTTCGCGCGCTACAACGTTTCCCACATATCGTTTGTGCCAGTGGATGTTTGTGCGGTCATCGAAGTAGGCACTCGAATTGAGGCATTCCTGTGCTGTGCACTTGCTCCTACCAGCATCCTCTGCGTAACGTCTATACAGACTTTGCAAGTCTACTGGATCACAATACAGGTTGAGATCGTCCTGTAAGCTGGGCTTAGCGTTCCTGCCACGACCGCGTCGTGGAATCACCTGAGGTCCTTGTAGACCAAGGACAGATTTGCCATCCATTGGACTTGAATCATGCAGGCCTACCCTCCATGTATCGTCGTTCCGTGCTTTATTTTCAAGAAGATGTCCGTAAATTATGTCTCTTACTTCACGCGGAAGCTTGCGACACATGTGTGCGCAAAGCGCCCGACAGCTACTCTGACCCCACGAGATAAGGTGTTCGTCGAATTCGTCATCCAAGGTGTCAAGGCTCCGTTTGAGCTCAACCTTTTCTTTCGAGTCGTTGCACCAGGTCCATTTTGAGACGACACTACGTAGCTCTATGTCAAGCTTGCGTAGCTGGTGGAACCTTTGGAAGATCTCAAATTCGGTCTCAGGATCGTCATCGTCTTCTGATACCGCAGTTTGCGATAACGCTTGATCTATTACGCAGGTGCGTTAGTTGGATTTGTTCACGTTCAGTGTAATCCTGGGGTAACAAACCTTTCATATCGCTAGTTCCATAGCGATTGTCCTCAGGTTTATTGCGACTGTCCTCGGATTCGTCGTAGCCATCCCCAGCTTCACCAAAGTACTCGTCGGGCCACTCTTCTTCGCCGTCAGAGGAATCCATGTTGAAAAACTACAGAGGCTGCCGTGAATTAGAGTCGGCTGGAACCAATATATGTCGGGGCGTTGTGGTGACCGTGAAGATGGTTTGAGACCGGTTGGGAGAGAGATCTTTAGTGAGAGTTGCTGGATCTTTCCGGCTGTACTCGCCGTAGTTATTCTGACCAGTTTTTAACACCCTACTTTATAAATTAAGTATATAGAATTTCAAATATACAATTGTTATAAATTTTATTATATATTATACTATTATTTTAATATTTTTAATTCTTTTTTTTTTGAAAGCCTCTTTTAGAACTAAATTAATAATAATATTTCTATTTAAATATATTAAGTATAAAGGTATATATATACGCCTCTTATTTTAAAACCCCTTTTAGTCGCCTTTAGCTACTATAGCTATACCCTTTTATTTAATTTTATACTACGTATATTTTAATTCTTATTAATAATATATTATTATTTTTTAAAAGAGCTATATTTAAATTTATTAGAAATTATTTAATAAATTATGTATACATTTATATAACATTTTAGTATATAATAAAGTTATTTAAATAGTTAACCAAGATAAAGAAAAATGTAGGTGAGAGATTCGTGACCTGCAAATGGGAAGGGGCGACCCGTATTGCTCGTGGCTGTGTCCTCGGTAGTACCGTTCCGCTCTGCTCGAGTCGGCCTGAGGCATTGTGACAGCCACCTCTTAGGCCGCGTAGAGTTGGCAACTTCCCGCACCTGATTTGGTGGAGATCTTTTACTATAAAACCAAACTGGTAAATCCTTCGACGGTAGAGATTGGAAGTGGCTTGCTCTCTATGATGCACCTTCTTGGTGGGGAATTCAGCACGCCATTGCGGTTGGTTACGGGTACACCCGTCTCCCTTTCGTCTCCTTCACATGTAATAAGCAAAACGGGATTTGCTTTCGCTGTATAGAACACACTGTGCATTAACTCGTGCCGGCGTGAGAGAGCTGTGCTACTAGGTCGACACGGCAACATTGGAAAGATCATCGTCACGAGCAATTTCACGAAGGTGGCACTGACCCTGTCTCCATATCGCCCAAACGGCTTTGGTTTATCAAATAGCCTTGGCTTCAAGACTCGAGGGGCGCCAGGGGCTCCATTCCCGTCACGTGATTCTACACCGCCTGGGCCAGAAGTGACAGTCTCGTCCCAGCACCCTCCCCTTCCGGCGACTGTCTGTAACTCTATGCCAGACAAAGATGCCGTAAAAAGCATGTAACATGGCTAGGTAAGCTCCCACTCTATCGTTGCGAAGCTTCTGACCGTCCCTCACGACTTCGAAAGTTCCAATGTTGCACCCAAACTTGGAAGTTTCAGCCACGCCCGAAGAACACAGGCTGCAACTGAGTCATAGGTCGGCAACGCTCAACGCGTTCGCTGACGGTGCTCTTGGCTGCGACTGAGCGAGCATTTCTAATGACCACACAAATGTTCTTTATGATGCTATTCAATGAGTTGCCTCCATCTCGTGAAATATCACACACGCTTGCTACGATCTAGAATCAGGCGCCCACATATATACATACCGCGCTTTCTCCATTAGTAACTCCCTGCCACATTGTCTGCTTTACTTATTGAATCTCCCAAAATATATATGTGAACGGGAAGTTGTATTAGTATCCCGTATTATAGAGAAACAATCCTAGTTACTAGTATTATTATAGCCTCTAGAGAAGATTATTGTTAGATTCTCTAAAGTAACCCTTATAAGGTTGATAAGAGGCTACTATGATATATACCTAGGTATTCTGGAATGACTCGAATGTATAAAGTCACTAAATCGATATCCCTTTAAAATAGCTTAGGTTGATATCCTAAAGTTAGTAAGGACTATTCTAAACGAATAACGCGGGAACAAGAAAGACTGTAATTTATACTCGTTTATCGCATGATCCGTTAAGCTTCCCCAACAATAAAGGAAAAGCTGAAGACGTTGAGTAGTGTACAGGCTGTCTGGGATATGAAGATGCACTCTCCCCTTCCGGGCCGAGATCCGCCCCCAAAAATAGCTGGCCAATTAGAGGCTTTCAAATGCGAACCGGCCAATCATGTCGATCGGCGCGTAAGCTTTTGTCTCACGGTCCAGCGGCGTGGTTTTTATCTCGTGCGGTCCTTTGCATCTGAAATGACCAATCTCTTCTCACATAATCCCAGCTGACAGATCCTCATCTACTGTTCTTTCGCGCGCGCACCCTCTGACCGATCCGCATCATCAAGTTACCACATAAGGCCTACAACATGACTTATGTGGCTCCCCGAGCCAGGAATAGCAAACGGCGGAAGGTGAGGTCTGGATGTCGAACTTGCAAGTAAGTGTTGTTGTTGATACGAGGAATTGTGGGAGCTTACATGTGGTTTAAGGATTCGGAAAGTGAAATGTGACGAAGGATGGCCTGCATGTCGCGTCTGTATCTCCACGGGCCGAGTATGTGACGGTTACGGCATTTGGGGCGGAGGAGGAAACCGTTACGAACAGCGCAGTACTGGAAACGCCACCGTGAGGCCTGCAAAAGCGATTCAATCTGATAAAAGCGCGAAACTGCTCCTTCGAGAATGTGTCTTCCCACCAACGATACCGGTATCAAACACAGAAGAGTATTTACACTTCCAGTTTTTCAAGAATGAGACCCTGGGCAAGCTACCGGGAATATACAGCAGCAAGTATAATAATCTCTGGGAGACTTTGGTTCTCCAAGCCTGCGCTGAAGACCCTGCTATCATGCATGCCGTGCTAGGTAAGTCTGGAAGCGAACTATGGGTAATGTGTTGACCGACCTTGTAATTATTAGCTATCAGCTCGGCACATAGGCGAAAAGTACTCGATGACGTCTCCAGAAACAGAGTCCTAAAGCATCCAGACAAGCAAGAGGAATTCTTGCTTCGAAATTACTGTAAATCGATTGAATATTTGCAGCCTAAATACCATGTTTGCGGCGAGCACTCCTTGCGGATTGTTTTAATCACCTGTCTGGTGTTTATCTACCTTGAACTTCTGCGGGGCAACTTTAAGCGCGCATGCGACCATCTCGAGGGTGGCACGAAATTGTTAAGAAGCCTTCAATCAGAAAAGAACGCTAAAACTACATGGTCAAGGATCTCTTCTACGAGTACAGTCTTGAGCCCAAGCCAAAATAATGTAGATGACTTTCTCACGGAGGCGTTTGCCCGATTGCGAGTGCAGATAACGTTTTGCAACCAGATATGCGGAACGGGCTCAACCATGGTTATGAAACTCTCACCAGACATTCCAACCTTTCAGTTCCTCTCCCACCACGAGGCACGTCATTACTTGGACCGCATATTTGAAGGTATCACTCGTCTTTCGCAAACAATGCGCGATGGTACCCATACAAGCTGGCCAACGGGCTACTGGGAGATAGTGGAAACAGAGCGGCGCCTAATACAGGGATCTCTGGGTTCTTGGCTGCGCTCATACGATGCTACCATTGCAGAAGTGGTGTCTTCAAAAAGTGAAGAACTCAATCAATACGAAATGCTTCGCATCTACCACACTATGGCTGAAATTATGGCCGGAACATGCTTGTCGCCGAAGCAGTATGAATTCGACCAGTATAGCTCGGAATTTCTGTCCATCATTGAGCAGAGCAAGAACATTGCTTCCAATAGCGACACCAGCAGAAAGCAAGTCAACAGCGATTCTATCCCTCTGAGTCTAAGTCGTCGTGCATGGCCGGACGTAAGCTGGATACCACCTCTGTACTATACGGCGCTCAAGTGTCGCGTACACGAGATCCGCACTCAGGCTGCAGAACTCTTGTCTTCATTTTGGCGCTACGAGATTGTTTGGGATCTGGGCATACTGAATTTGGCAAGCATCGTCGCCGAAGAGGTGATTCGGTTAGAAGAAGACTGCTTCTTCGAAACAAGCACTCAGAAGAATAATTATAAGGTCTTGTGGAGCAGGAGTGGCAACTATGATGCAGGCTTGGGGTCGTTATCGCCGCCAGAAGAACAAAGATTTGATTCGGTCGAACTAGTATCGGCTGACGACGTCTTGGGAAGCATCCAAATGGTGTGCACAAAGTTGCTCCCCGGACGAGTGCGTACCATTCGACAGGTATACAACGAAGCAGACAATTCGTGGACGAAAGTGAGCGAAAACCAAGTAGTGGGCTAAAGGTTTAAAAAGGTTCGGAGGTCGCGCTTTCAGCTCAATCTAAGAGCATATCAAGTATAGCGACGCTTTTTCAATGGCACTACACACTGCAGCAGTACCTTTTATGCTTTGGAACCGTATCGCATCGCAACCAGGGATAACAGGAAACAAGGCTACCAACAACAAAGCTTACGAGTACCCCTGCCGGGGATACTCCGTCGGACACCGTACCGGACCTCACTTTCGGAGACTCGGTATTCGCCCTCAGTATTCATGTCGGGTTGCCCTACGCAGGTATCATGGCTACATTGGTACGTTAATTGCGTTATATATGCTTGCATTCCTAATTTTACTCAAACATGATCAAGCGTATCTTTGGCATTGAAACTTTCGTAATCTTGACGTTGTGGTGTCTCCACATTTCACTACCATAGTACCCCACGTATCAATGACGTCTCTGCAGCGCACTCCATATAACAACGCACTACTTCCAAATCCTTCGGAAACAATTACAAGTACGACTTACGACGAACAAAAGTGTCAAATTACATCTGCACTCACGCCCTAGCACAACCCAATCCTACATATCCAATATGCCGAATCCGCAGCACGACCTTACCCGCGACCAGATGGAGGCTAGGGAGATAGCTATGGGTGCGCCACATGTTCTTGAAATCTAGGATCGCCAGTGTACTGACGTGCAATCTAGGAGGTTCTGACGACAAATTCCAACCGCACTCCACTTCCAAGACCGAAGCCAAAGCAGCCCAGGACCACGAGGACTATGAGGCCCGCAAGGAGCACTCGAATAGCGGGAGTAACACACACAATGGGAAGGGAATGGAGTATGTGACGCGGAAGACAGGCAGCTCGCGGAAAGATGAAGAGGGTTTGGGTAAGGAGGTTGTGCATTGAAAATGTCGAGGAGGTGGGACAAACTGCGTTTGGATCGGCCGTGGCCAAGCCAGCCAAGTTCAAGCGAATTACAATAAGGAATATAGGAATTGAGATGAATCGATTTGCGTCACAAGAAGACCGGACAATGTGGTGTGCATGTCGCGTGTTGGTTGTTGATAGGGGTCCTGGCGGACCTCGGTTCAGGTTGCTTAGTCAGCGATCATACATGATCCTCTTTCCAGCGCATTCTTGTTTCTTTCACCTTTCTAGGATTAGAAAATGGATATTTGCTATCAGGTCCTCCATGCTTAACGCGATGTCAGGCAGCACTGTGGATCCGCATGATCAGCTGGATCAAGTTCTGTTGGTAACGTCTGTTGAGCGTGACCCCACGCGGATCACTATGTATAACACGAGACGGTACTCATAAAGGCCAATATCACCACCTTGCTCCTAATCGCGAGCGTCTCTCTAAGCAGCTGTCCTCCATCTGCTGATAGAATCAAGCTTTGTGTCAGGAGACACAGTTAATTTCATGGCCGGCGAATGGCATTCAAGTATCGAGACCTTCCTCGTTAGTAATTACCAGGATGACCTGAAGTGGCAACTGCCAAAAGGCCCGTTTCTGCGCTTCCTGCGCGGCTCCCCTTCTTCGCTCTTTCTAGATGACCGACAAAGATGAAGTTCGACAGCGCACTATTGCTCGTCAGCCTCGCGCAGTTGGTCATCGGCCTACCTCCAACACACGTGCAAAAGGTCGCTAGCTCAGGATGTGGGAAGATGCAGTGGCCGACAGACTTCACGCACTATCGTCTTGGGTTGAAGAGCAGTGGCAAAGATCGCAGCTATTCTTATCATATTCCTGCGAACTACGACAAGAACAAGCCTTACCCGGTTGTAGTCGGATTCCATGGTTCCAGCAGTATCGGTCTTTTCTTCGAGCTTGATACGAAGATGAGTCAGGCGCGGTACACCGCAGATGTATGGGAGGATCCAACGCTTTCAGGCTATGACTTTGCTGACCTGCGGAACGCAGAAAATCGTTGTTTATCCCAACGGATTTGATGGAAGCTGGGCCGGGCCAACATATCATAACTCATCAACCGTAGCAGAAGACATCCAATTCGTAGCGGATCTCATCGCAGATGTCAAAGCCAACGTCTGTGTCGACGAAAACAAGGTCTTTGCTACCGGTATGTCCAACGGCGGCGGCTTCATCGGAACACTAGCCTGTGACACCCTCGGCAGCACCCTTTTCAAAGCTTACGCCTCCCACTCTGGAGCCTTCTACACCGATGTAAATGGACCCAAAAACAACTGCAATCCCTCCCCTAGTGCGCTTCCCCTACCACTTTTGGAGATCCATGGTGGTAACGACAGTACCGTGCATTACGAGGGTGGACAGGGAGAGGGCGGACCTGAGCCTGCGATTCCGGACTGGCTGGACTGGTGGGCAGAAAGGAATAGATGCGATGGCAAGAAGGAGGAGGAGCTATTCGACGGCGAGGTGCAACATCTGTCGTGGGAATGTGGCGGTGTAGAAGGAAGATTGCAACATTACAAGGTGGTGAGTATGGGGCATTGCTGGGCGGACACGGAGATCAATCTTTCGCAATTATCTGTACCGCAGGGTCCAACGATGATAAGGGCAACTGAGATTATCATGAAGTTCTTTGATGGTGTATGAAGAGCTAGATTTGACGCAGAATATGTCAAAAACAGGGTGTGATCGTTTCCATAGATGGCCACCAAGGTCAAATTTCGTCAGCTTCATCATGGAGACCTGTAGAACAATCGATGCCGAATACCAGAGAAGAACCTTCGCCGAGAGTAACGGCATGCCCATGTGAATCACAGTTCCTGGACGCTGCTCTCACGAAGTCCTCCCACACATCTGAATACACAGCTTCTTGATCGCTGTAGCACCGAGAGCACCAGGGAGAACATTGGTGGTTTCATCCGGCCTCGCCAGTTGCTTATTTAGTTTTCGTGAGCCGATCACGCTTGCCGGTTGCACAGCAAGTTGAATTACTTCTTTTTTGGACTCAGCTCCCGGAACTTGCGGCCCAGACTCTGAAAGAATGTCCTCTTCCGCCCTCTCACACTTCCCTCCCTCTCTAGATATTCCTTGGTAACACTGAAGCATTCTGAGTACGCTGTACAAACCGTGTCAGCCTATAGTTCTTTGATTTAGAAGTTCACATACCCTTCTCAAGAAGCTTAACAGCCTCTCTGACCGTATCGGCCTTGTTATTGAAATTTTCGTCTGAAGCAATAGCCGCCGCGAGATACCGGTGCGGTTTGTTCCAGCGCATACCTTGCGTTGCAGTCCAAGGGTCCGGAAGGACATTTTCGAAAATGAGATCGGTGGCTAACTCGTACGCTTTGGATATAATATGGCCCGGGTGCTGATCGACCAATTTCTCGAATCCACTCACGGAGAATGCGGCGCACTCCTTTTTGGCTGGCAAGGCTATTCCGGTGACGTTCAGCATTTCGGTCGCCATTGAGGAGAGTGTCAACCGGAAAAAGAGGACCTGTTCCAAGGCACGAAGATTAGATATCGTGCAGGGGAGATCGTTCTTGAGAAGTGACCGCATCATGCCGTGAACATGGTTGCATGCGGCAGAATCGCTTCCTGGATGGCTTCCTAGATAATCTTTAGTCTGCTGTTTGAGGATAGAGTAAGCCGCACTCAAGCTTCCAGTTCGAGAGAAAAGCGCACTGAGGTGCATGTCCGGATTCGCTTCCGTTTCAGTGTCGCTGCTCACGTGTGTCGCCATGTTGTCTATCGTGCCGGTCAGTATCAGTTACGGCGTAACAGTACTACTTACTCCAGGTTTCGATGATGGAGGATGCAAGAAGAATTTTCGCAGCGCTCGATTAGTATATGTTTAGGTCTATGACTCCTTCGCTAGCACTGGCGTACCGTACTTTGCGATGTTGAGCGAAAATCCATCATTTAGTACCGAACTTCATCTGGCTGCCTAGCCTGATGCCCCACAAGGGCGCTCAACAAGTCGCTGCTCACGTCCGGTCTAATAGCAGGATCTCTGTTAAGGAGTGAATCGGGAGCCAATGTCGTCGGTACATCTATCAACGTATTCCATCTCTGTTTAAAGCTCACGATAGGCAAGCCGCTCAACACCGTCCAAGCTCCACCCCAGTTGTCGTTCTCGACACTAAAGCGGATATCATGTTGTTCGGCGTGTCGATCAATCTCGTACAGTACGTCATACACTTTTCCGGTGAAATGTAACTGTGATTGTTTGATGAATTGACGCTGAACGCCATGGAACAGGGCGCCGATGACGCCATGCGACAAGCCCAAGAGCACCGGCCTATATTCGAATCATGGCCTTCTCACCATCCGCGCTAGGCCTTACAAGCTATTGATACAAGGTTCTCCTACCATTTGATGTTTCACTTAAGTGTACAGGCTTGCTTCAGCCAGTTCCCTCTCATATATCAAGCCAAGCCATACAAACTCCCGATAGCGCCCTATGCCGTCCCCACCTCGAGAGTATCTTAAGCGCTCGATCCTTCTCCTTCTGCGTAGGCCCAAGGCTCCCTACGATTACCAACGGGAACACGGTGCGCATCGCGTCGAAGCCGGCATTCCGGTTCGTGGTCTCCTGGAACTTCGCAATCTCTAGAATAGCTTGCGCGGCTGCGGTGGCTTTCTCTATGACCGAGGCCTCGTCGCTGGAAACGAAAGTTGACGAAAAGACGGATGCTGGGGAGGGATAGGTAGGCGACGTTGTAGAAACCGGCGACTGAGTCATCCTAGGCATAACCTTGCGGAGAAGCAATAGGAGAATGAGGCGAAGGACTTCGTACGAGGCTGCTGTAAGAGCAACGAAGCTGTCCGGCAGGGTTACCTCGCTTTCCACGCCTGCAGACATGTTAGCCATGCCTGTCGTGATAATGGTATTTCCTTCGGGTGCTTTCGTGAGATAGGGAAAGCGCCGTGCCCATTCGTCAAGGTACTGTAGCCATCCGTGTATTCGTGCGGCGACAGGCTCGACGTTGGTTGAGAAAGGCAGAGGCTGGTGGAAAAAGCGGCGGAGACTGCCTGGCTCAACGTCAAGCATGGCGATCGTTCCAGGTATGAGGAGCATAATGTCTGCGAGCTCTTGGTGGGCGCTTCTGGCTTGGTTCTTGAACGGGACTGTCATCCACTCGTCGGAGGCGAATACGGAAGGAGAGTTAAAAACGATCGATTTGTGTGCCTCTACGGTCTTAGTAACGCACGCAGTGGAATTCAGCGCATACTCACATCAGAAACGCGCATGATCCTGAACAGTGTGGACGTGATGCCGGTACAATTGCTCGCACCACGCAGGTCTATGATCTTTGCCGCTGCAGCCATGTGTGGCCATATGCTGGTTGTAGTCGTACCAGCATATGCTTCGTATACGCTTAAGATAATAGGGACAAGGATTTCTTCTGGCTCCGGTATGCTGTTCGCGCCCAATTTAGCCAGGGACTGTCTCTGGCAGTTCAGACTCATGGTGTACCATCGGTACGAATCCACGAGAATGGATGAATCTCGGTGCACTACTGCAAAGCATGCCATCGATGCTGCACGTATTGATAATCGTATAGCGGGCTTGCTTGCATTACCGTGAAGATTTGGTAGGTGTGTTAACCATGGTATTTTCGGGCTGTATTTGCCTGTATTGTTGGTTTGCTGAAGGAAATGTGATATGAAAGCCGTGTCCAAAGCGTCGGGAATAGCCCTCGATGGCTGGTAAAGTGCAGGTAGTCTGTAGTGCTGCTGTATTCGAGCGATAGCATCTTCAGGTTCTAATTTGCCATGCTGCGCTTGGACAACAGAGGATTTCCGACTGTATGGGACAGCGACGGGTAGCGCCGATATGGTCGATGGACGTTCCGGAGCGTCGGGCTCGGTCTTGACGATCAGTTCGACCTCAGGCGATAAGTTCTTTGCGGCTGTCGTGCGATTAACCGGCGACATCTTCACTTCACGCTTTTTACGTGCTCGGGGCTTTGCCACACGGTCTGTCATGTCAATAATGACTGAGCCCTGAACCGGTCCCGAGCATTTTAGGCCCAGTCGATGACACTGAAGGCATGTTTCTGGCGTCTCGTCGCACTAGACTGCATGTCAACACATCTGCGACAATTGTACGATGTGCGTACTAAAGCGGAAAATCATACCAACCTTTACTCTGCGCTCTCTGCATTGCTGACAAGCGCGCGAGCGCTGCGTTTTCGGCATACTCGGTTACCTACTAGCGAACGATTAGTCTAAAGTAGATGCAGTTGTGCGTAAAACATAACAGGCGAGTGGTGAGAGATTTGAAAAGGCAATTTCAACGAGCGAAGAGGATCGCGAGACGTATTGCTTGCATCGGTGCACGCTCCTACAAGAAAATTATGCGCCGATATGTTTGGAAGGCTGTCTGGGGACGCGAGTCTTAATGCAAGGCTAGTTCGAATAGGGGCTTAAGTGGGGGAGATGGACATGCGGAATATTCGGGGCCTAACCCAATATATCTAACACTCTAGGCATCGAGTACTGGTGTCGGCAAAACGCTTAACTCGTGTACTAATAATATTTTTAGAGGCTTTTTACAACACTTATCTTTATTTTTTAATTTTTTAGGGAAAAGTGTAAAAATATAATTTTTTTTTATTT
Source organism: Pleoardoris graminearum (assembly GCA_030770415.1). NCBI lineage: Eukaryota > Fungi > Ascomycota > Dothideomycetes > Pleosporales > Didymosphaeriaceae > Pleoardoris > Pleoardoris graminearum. The sequence continues at coordinate 175,778 of JASEKS010000076.1, read as the reverse complement.
AAATTATTATTTTTTTAAAAAATAAATATTTTTATTAAAAGTATATTTATAATTTAGAAATAATTCTAAAGAGTAGACTAGCGAATAGGTCTCCACATCAGGATTTTAAAAACTAAAATATCTCTTTAACTAACAGAGTTATAAAAAGACTTTTTATTAATAAAATATAAAGTTAAATTAGCTCTATATTTTACTAATAGAAAGTTTTTTATAACTCTTTTAATTAAAGAGATATCTTAGATCGGAGTAAAATATAGAGATCTAACTTCTAAAAATTTAAATTAACTAATAACTTTTTATAACTCTTTTAGTTAAAGAGATATTTTAGTTTTTAAGATCCTAATATAGAGACCCATTCGCCACAGTACTAAAGAGTAATAAGTATACTTTAGATATAAATCTAGGAGTATAAATATAATAAAGAAACTTTATTAAATACTAACCTATATACGTAGTATTAAGATAACTTAAATAATATATAGTATAAAATTAGATAAGAGGTTATAACTATAGTAGCTAAAAGTAACTAATAAAAAATTTAAAAAAGGAGGAGTATATATATACCTTTATATAAAAAAATGTTAACTCAAAGCATTAAGTAGTAAACCTTTTTAGTTATCTAGTTGTGTAATTAATAGAAATAAAAAGCCGTTTTTTATGTATAGTTCTTATGTATATCCAGGCATCGAGTGAAGTAACAAACTTGCTGAGTTCTGTCCCATTTTCGTGACGACTTGGGTACGTCAGAATCAACCTATCTCGTGATAGATGGGTAGTCTTAGTTCGTATAAAGTCTGGTCCACCGTAATCGAGTCTGAGACCCGCAAGCAAAAAGAAAAAGTCAGCAAGATGTTAGGTCCCAGCTTCAGAAACTGAAAAGGGACACAGTCTCATCACAAGGAGTGTGGGTTTTACTCTCCGCTTTTTGAGCAGGGGTCACAGTCGTACTCATGGCGAGTTGGCAAATATTAGCCGGGGAACCGTTGTAACTTCACGGAGGGAACTAGGATCCGCATACGGACCATGATTGGCTGTCACGTGTTTAGGCCTTCGTAAACCCGGGGCAGAAAACAAAAGTGAAAGTTTATGCTCACGACTTTCTTTGCCGGGCCAAGTTTCACTATGAGATTGAGCTGATGATAGGTCTCGTATCGCATTATGTCTCCTGGGCGGAAAACATGGTACAGCTACAGGAGGTATCGGCGAGGCAAGAATTGACGAACAAAGAAAGTTTGGACGTGTCGTATACACAGAATGTGTAATTATTCACAACTCGCGCGCATTACGCAGGACACTCACTGCTAATAGTTAGCCGCCAGTACTCTCATTGCATTGCTACCCTTACCGACAACTCCCCCTTCTCTCCCTTCTTAGCTGTCTCCTGCTGTAGATCGCTCATGTGTTTGTCATGATCCTTCACATGATGTACGTTCCTATCCGCGGCAATTTTAGCCTCGGACTGGCTAGCGAGCTCCTCGTGCCAATGACCCTCGCCTTTCTCCTGCTTCTTGAGCTGCTCTTGCCTTTTCTGTTCGATTTGCTCGCCTGAACGGTTCTTCACTTCGTTCAGTAAAGGGCGCGGAGTTGTGGTGAAGGTGCGCCGTGTGGACGCAGAGATGCGCGGAGTTAAGTGGACGGTTGGGACGCGGAGAGGCATTGTCGTGAACGAAGGAGGTACGATGGGAATTTGTTGTGAGTGGTGAAGTTGCAAGAGTTTGATATTCCAGGAAAATTATAATAGGGGCTACAGGTAGATGCGTAGTGAACGCGAGAAATACTCAGAAAACTGAGCTCATTGCACCTAGGCAAATCATGACGTCATGGGCTAGTCCTTATCCAGTCTTGCGACACCCAGCCTCTCAGACTGTTTGGAGGCTAAGTGCTACTTCCAGTCTTCAATATTCCGATTATAGTTTCCATCTTCCAGTAATTCACACTCTAAAAGCGCCGCGCCGCCATCAGCAATTCCATTCCAGTAGGTACATGAACTGAGCAAACGTGTGCCTTAGTCGAGTGGAAGTGCGACTTAGAGACATATTTGATAAGAGTTATACTCAATTCATTTAGTACTTCAGGACCGCTGACCTGGGGCATGGGGTGGGCCAGGCAAATCCAATTAGTATGTGGCAATTTTCGCATTTGAGGATTTGTTCAAAGACACTCAAAGAGGGAGGAACGTTTTTGCAAGAATCGAACAATACCTTTCTTTAGATCGTGAACTATATATTCGACTGTTGACTTTTTTCAGGTTGACGAGGAGGCTAAGCAGGAGTTGGAGATAACAATCTCATCGTCATCATCCTCGCTTTCGCTTTCACCCATCTGAATGCATTCTGCTTCCATTCCTGTCATAACCGGATCATATGGTAGGTCGAGAAGACTTCCTGTGCTTTCTTCGCGGTTTGCCGGAGTCAGTCGCGCGCTTCTCCTGACCATTATTCTTCCACTAACATCATCTCACGGCGTTTCCTTGTTCCCTTGACTTCGGCTCGCCTCTCATTGGTATAACATCGTGCGTCCCTCTTCTTCTCCGTTCTTTTTCGTCTTCTGAACCAGTCCAGTACGTTTTTCACGTCCGGGGCAGTTACTTCTCTCTTTTCCGTGCGCCTGCTCCGTTCCAAGCGCTTGAGAACTGCGTTTCGTAACCGCGTCTGCACTAAATACAATTGTCCTTTTGTGATTTTGAAGAGTTCGAATAGAATCACATATACGGTAGGCGGTACCTGCGCACTGCCGTGTGGCTGTAGCTGAAGAGGCAGACATTGCTTCATCTCAACGATCTTCCAGTTCGCACATAGCTTCGCTGTGAGAGTAGAGTCTTTCCGAGAAGCTGTTTGGTTGATGTCTGCCATTTGTTGAGCGACGTGTGGAAGGTGTACCATCAACCGCTGAAGCGCGAGAGTAAAAATCGAAAGTATGGGCGCTGACAACTACCGGATACAGCCCGGACACCTGCGAAATGGAAGCCACAACCACTTTCATCAGGGAAGCTACGTACATGAAGAGAATGTAAGCGAAAGATTGGTTTAGAAAGCACAAAGCAAGCTGAACATAGAAGTCGCGGGCGACGTTGAATGGCAACGCTCGTAGGGTTCCGCATGGAAGCGCGGCCAAAGCGCGAATACGGAGACCGAGAACGTACGATTCAAATCTGAAAACAATTATTCATATCCAACAAGCTGATAATCAAGCAACGTTCAACTTGACTAACCACCCCCGATGACTCATCTCCTTCATGCTGTACTTTTCCGAACGCGCAAGCATCGCATTCATTTCTACGGTTGTCTTATACCACGTAGGATTACTAATTAGAGATTCCCACGACAAATCAGAATTAGAGTGGATGCCAACCACACAGAGTCCCACACATAGACCGACAGGCTACGTTTGCCAACGCACCGTTAGCGTGAATAAATATGTCACGTGGCACCCAACAACATCACGCTACGATACTGATGAACACGCAGCTCATCTCAAGGTAGGCATGAATACTCTAGAATTACCCCCGTAAGTCAGTAAAATGAGGTAGCATCCCACTCGCTTCCCATTCACCCAAACGATGAAGCACTCCAAGCCGCGCCGCCGCCCTCCCTATAAAGCTCTTCCAGAAATCCCCAAAAGACAACTATCCAACAACAACGGAACTACAAATACGGCAAAACCAACAGCAAAACACGAACTCTAGACACTGTAGCCCTCTGCGCACAACACCCAACCCAACTATCCCAATGAACCCCTACAACCCACACTACGATCCCCGCCTCGATCCCCGGCACCCCATAAACAACCCCCAGCGCAACCCGCAAAACGACCCCCGCACCGAGGATCACTTCGGCGCCGACCGCCGCCCCAGCGCCTGGTACCATGCCCAGGGGCTCCTCAGCCCAGGCGACATCCTGCGCAACCGAGACGCGTCTGCGAACGGGCGAAGCGTCAGTCTGCCGTCGTTTGGACCCGAGTGGCCGCGCCAAATGCCGCGGGGAGGATACGATCACCGGAGCGTGAGTCCGATTCTGCACCGGAGCAATGCGCAGAAGAAGAAGTATAACATGAAAGCTAACTTTTCTGGCGATGGAGGGGTTGGAGGGTGGGAGCGGTGGTAGCGAGGAGGAAAAGGGAAGGAAGAAGAGAAGTGGGTAGATGGTGATGAATAGATTTTTATGCGCTCTGAAAGATATGTTTAGAGTGGAGAGTCATGTAGCTGTGATTTTGGTCCGCTTGAAGGATTACTTCACTCCGTCATATGAATGAAGCTCTTGATTTAACAAATACAGAGAGCACGAGCGCCAACTATACTCAATAGTAGCGATGGAAACCTAACACCGCACAGCCCATCCAACAGGTGCCTGCACGCAAGACGACGAACTCCTCGTATCTACCCTCGTTTCCTCCGTCCACGCGTCGAACGTGCTTGCTGACCCGCGTATGTGCCTCTAACAGCGTGCCCACCATGGCGTGTGCGTGTCCGTGGCTGTTGTCCTGCGGAAAACAGTGCCCGTGTGTCATCGGCAAGAATTTGAGCTAGGGTACGTCTGCCTCCCCTACCACCTCTTCCTCGTCCGCAACCGCGGTTTGGCTGCGCGACAGCCTGTGGTGGTGCAAGCTGTTGAGGAGGCTGTGGTTGCTGAGGCGCCGCGGGTTGTTGAGCTGCTTGATTCTGCGCGTGCACCGGTTGTCCTGCCTGTCTCCGTGGTCCACGGCGCGATCGTGCACGGCGCGATCGTGTCGTCGATGAAGCAGAACTTTTAGACGGAACCCTCGACATCGAACTGTCCATATGGGCATTTGACGGCGGCATAGTTCCATGATCTTGGCCTGGAGGTATAGGCGTAAAGTCTTCCACTGAAGGCCGAACAGGGCTGTAAGCAGGTGCCCGGGCGGGCCTTTCCCGGGTAGCATCTCCAGACGGTGTTCCCCCGCTAGGTCCAGGTCTCCTAGCCCTAGCTGAGCTTGGGTGTCTAGGCGACCTTGCCGTCGAATGTTTCTTCATAGCCGGTTGTCCGCCTGGACTAGGTCTCGGCGAAGGTCTTTCTTATTGCTCTGGTGACTAGGTCTGGGGGAAGAAATAGCGACTTCGGTAGGAGAGTCAGGTGGAGGTTCTGCACGGCGAGGCTGCGGATGGGAAGGAATTGGGTGGTCCGGTGGGCGTCCGCCTGCATCATGCACCTGCGCTACTACGATCAGTCTTTGCTGCGCCTACCTGTGCTGGGTTTACTCACCATCATCCGCTCCTGCAGTCGAACCACCGTCTGGCGCTCTTCCCATGTTCGGAGTCCTACCAGCCCGTAGCCCTCTAGCATTTGGTGCTCCGCCATAACTACTACCATCACCACCGGGATCTTGAACGCCTTCCCCACCATCCGCCTCACTATCCGATCCCGAACCACTATAATACCTCCTCCACGCCTCCTCAACCCGCGCTGCCCACATCTCTCTCGCGTTCTCCGCAATCGGCGCTGGTCCCTCCTCCCGAAACCACTTCGTCAGTATATTCAGCGCATCGTCATAGATAACATGACCTTCTCCATCCTCGTCACTCTGCACGCGCCGTTCCAAAATCTCAAACTCGAACCATCCGATCAACGAATACATCGAGTGCTCACTCGTATCCTGCCCAAGCAGATGCGGCGCTTCGAGTAGCCTGGGGTCTCAAATCGCCAGATTCGATTCAATCAAGTCGGGGTATGTTGCGGATCTTGGAGGACAAAACCACGTCAGTGGGCGCTCGTGATGGTCATGTGCGTCGAAGAACTCGGACGCGGATAGGAAGTTCCATCGGTGGGCGATGTTCTGGAGGAGGAGCCGGACGCAGTCTGCCAGCGCTCAGGCCGCTCGTCGAAAGGTTGAAGAGACTCGTCGAAAGGTTGAAGAGGCTCGTCTTCGAAGGATATGTGGGCGGGTGCCATGCTGGTGTTCGGGACTGGGTCTGTTGTTGCTCGGGCCCGCTTACTGGCAAGGGGCTCGCTAGATTCTTTGATCTTTGTTCGAGAAGGTGCATGAGATGCCGGGTGCGGATGACAGGCAGCGCCAACCTGTCAAAAGTTGCGGCCGACTCTTCAAAAGTAGGTTCGGCGGTCCTGTAAGAACCGATCCAGAAAGTGTATGAGAAGATACATAGCGTTCAGGCTCAGCGGGCGGATCACAATAACATGCAACCACCACCTCACCTCAATCTGCGCACTCCAATTAGTAATCCCGACCTACAACAAACCGCGCTGCGTCTAGAGCATCGTCACAAATAAAGAATTGCCTTAGAGCTCCGCTCTCCACTCTATGCTTAATCGTTATTTTTTTTTTTAAAAAAAAAAAAAAATCACTAGGACGCTTTCGACGTCGGCGGTATGCAATGCGAGCAACCGCAACGCCTAAAGCAGCCTCGGATTCCAATTTTCCACGTGCCTGTGCGATATTTTGGGCTACATCGTAGGACCCCGATCTCCTGGGAGCGGCGGGAAGAACGTAGCCATAGATTTTCCATGTACGCCTTCGTATCTTCAGAAGCTAAAGAGCTACATGTCAGCCTGCAAAATTCCAGCACTGCCGAATAGTCTGCGGGGTTTAACAACAAAGCATTTCCTAAACACCCATCCAGCGCTTGCTGTTCCAGGGAAGCATCAGCAAGCGTGAAGTCAATTGTTTTCCTGCTCGATGGTTGAAAGTCGCTATGTTCCTGAAAGTTATATTGTGCTAACAGTCTGATTGTGCGCATAGCTTATGGTGTATAACTGCCAGCGCTGGTATCGCCGTCATCAAGTAACCAACAGGCATTGCCAAGTGCAAACCAGAACAGACATGAAGAGCGGATCATAATGCGGATAGACATGATCATTCACGTATTTAGCGCGAGTTGTACGTACGCACCTTTGCAGGCGCCTAAAAATCAAGATAGCATGATACACCGAATAACGTAGCTCCGTACAGTGCAAAATAAAAAAACTCCATGCTTACCGAACGATGTAATGAAGAAAAAGACTTAAATGCGAGTGCATGATGCTGGTCTAGTGGTATGTTGCATGCGAAAGAAAAAACGCCAAACGCTATGATGGAGACAGGAACAGAATGCGGGGAACGCTTAGGAAGTATGAGCTCGGAAAAGCATTTTGAGGCCGGAGGGCTCCTTCTTCTTCTTGCTCTTTTCCTTGGTGGTCTTGCTGCGGGACGTAGAGGAAGACTTGGTGGTCTTCTCGCTGCGGACGGACTTTGCATGATGGGACTTGGAGCGGTGCTCGCTGTCTCTCCTCGAGCGGGCGCTGCGTCGCGATCTGATGTCGTCCTCATCCAGGATTCCTTCAGCGACAAGGGTTCGCGTCGCTCCAGGCGTGATGAATTCGCCGTCGACGGAAGTGCCGGCACTCTCAGCCTCGATGTCTGCGATGCCGCGCCGCCAGATCTCGATGCGGCTCAGCTCTGGCGGCTCCAGCTCATCCAGCATGAGTGGTTCTTCCGTTGGCCCCGCACCTACGCCCATGGGCATAGCCATGGGTTCGCCCAGCTCCTTCTGAGCCTGCAGCTTCTTAACTATCTTGTACCCTCCGAGCGCAACAATGGTGACACCAACGGCAACCCCTCCGGCGATCATGAACTGCGGGCTGGCAAGCAGAGCTACGACGGCCGGAAAACTCTTTGTGAGTACCGGCAGGACACTAGGCCCCATCTTGCGCAACATTGTGCTAATCTCACCAAGGGTAAGCGCAACGGCGGCGAGTGCATCTGGGTTCTTCTGCAGGTTGTCGATCATGGTGGTGACGGAATATTGTAGACAGTTGGCCTCGTCCAGGAGCATGGTGATTTTGGAGGCCTTTTCCCGTAGCTCACCCTCCTCGTAGCGCTTGTCTGGCAGCGGCGGTGGTACGTCTCCGTAGCAAAGGTCCATGTCAATGCCAGAATCAGACTTTCGGCGCCTGGAGTCTGCACGCTTCGCGGGAATGAAAGCTTCGGTTTTGCGCCTGGTGAGCTCCTTCCTGTGACCCTCCTCGGCCGCACCTGCCAAGTCGTCCTCGAAGCGATGCCGGCTGCGGCGCGGTGGTGCGCCGTCGTTGGCAAAGAAGTTTTCGGTATAGCCGCGTTCAAGCGGAGGCCTCGAGTGTGGGGCTTTGGCGTGCTTGGAGCGACGTGAGGATGCGCGCGAGCGGGTGTCGTCGTCCAAGCGCATCGACTTCACGCCCTCGCGGAGCCTCTTCTCCTGCAGCGCGGCATTGCGCTCGGCCTGGATCTCGGCCTTGCGCTCGCGGTAGGCCGACTTGGCCTCCTTGAAGACATTGAAGATGTGCTTGGACTGGGAAGGCGGTCAGTGGATAGGCATGCGGGGAGCTCAAGGCGGAGCAAGGGCACCACTTACGCTACTGACAACCTTCCCTGAGCGATTGATGACGGTGATGGTCTCTCCTACGCCCATGGCGGAGCGTCGCAGGATCGGGCGCAGAGGCGTGCACGCGGGAGTGATGTGTGGAACGTTCAACAGCGAACGCCGCAGCGTAGTACTTGGTTTACAAGCCGGAGGCGGTCAGGAAGCACCGATGCTCAGACCGCCGGACGACGGGCGTCTCCACCACGCTTTATCCACTTCCCTGAGACAGCCGTGCTAGGGTCCCTATTTGTTTGAGATGGCCGAAGTAAGCGATTCCACGGCCAGCAGGTTTGCAAGTGAGGCGGCTGTTAAACTTTGGGCAGGGCCCGTCATGCCTGGCTGGCCAGGTCGGGGTTCGCGGGCGTCAGCGGCTGCTAGCAGAGGGTGAATAGCCTATTCCCAGACGCTGCGTGGTGACACCCGAGGCGGCTTGCGGAGGGATCCGCGGATGCCATGGCAGAGGCGGCGGAACGAGGGAAGAGACAGGCTGGCAGGCGTGGCGCTTTGTCACTCGTTGTCTCTCGACATCGCGAGATTTGGTGGCCGTGCATGCGGCCAGCGTATCGCCGTGCATTTCCTGGGCCGACCAGACGCGCTATTGGCGGACCGCCTCGATATTGCTGCATCACATGGGCACGTGTCGCATGTGTGAGTGGACCAGTGCCTGTAATCAAATGCATGCTGGATGCGATCGAGGCGCCGCGCAAAAGTAACGCGCATGCATGCAGAAACGCGCAGAAACTCCGCAATTGCTGCCCAAGTGCCGATACACCGTGTCGTCAATGGCCACGACGCTCCCAGCTGTCATGATCTTCCCCAGAGCGCCGGAAAAGCTCTCCACCATATGCATGCGCCACACTGCTGTGGCGGTGCGTCGTCCTCAACAACGGTTCCCGATCTGGCCCAAACGCCAGTCTTCTGGTATTGCGGGGCATGGAGGTGTGTGGCGACCTGCATTGAATTGCTGCGCCTGGAGCCGGAATTTGTGGGGTGTCTAACGCGCGTTTGTGAGCCTTCGGCTTGCTCGGTTTTCGCCAGTATCTCTGAGCGGACTATCTCTGCCTGCCGAATTGGGCGTAAGCTGAGCGATCTGGTGCCACATGTCCCCTCAGCAAGTATCGGGCAATCGGATGCAGAGGCGATCACAGGCTAACGAGGAAGAGACGTACGACCCAATATGCATGCATGGTACATGCCGGCGAGCCGCACCAAAACGTGCCATGACGAATGCCGTTGAGGTGTAGATTGTCTCTATCGCACATGGGGTATCTTGCGAATTGTACAACCCGGATGATGGCAAGTTGATGACATTGACGCTTGCGAGACTTTGCCGTTGCTTAGCCAAGAATCGGTGCAGGAGAGACACCCAGATATGCCAAAGATTGAAAACGTCTCTCGCGGCATCTTTCTCCAAATGGGCGCTGCAGCAGGAACCGCCCGTAGCGGAGCGGACCACCGTCCGAATGAGGCAAGAAACGCCCATGGAGGGCTTCAACTGGCAATGGCAGTCTCAGTTTGCCTTGCCGTCATGCATGCGTGCGCGAGAGACAAGCCAGCAGCACACAACGAACAGAGACAAATGCGTGACGTGAATATCAATACCGGTATACAAAAAGCATCTTCCCGTACCCAAGTGCATGCTCGGGCTTTGAAGGACACTTCAGAAGGGGCAAGCTCGCCATCGTAGAATCTGGTGACGACCAAAGTTGATCCAGAGCGGCAAGGGTCATGGCTGGGCTTCAGCACGGATCAGATCCGGAAGACGTGCACGAGGCATCAGCTTCCCGTCCTCAGCTGTTCTCTACCTTGTTACGCCCTACCCTCGAGCTTGACGACCATGACGGTCCGGACAGCTCGGTAACACAGCCTACCAGTGCCAATGGCGGACTGTCAGCACCTTGCTTTCCGTTCCATTTCTTGTCAGCTTGCAGCGCTTCTAGCAGAAACATGCGTCCCTTTGCGAGTTCGATCACGTCGCGGGAGATACTACGTTGTGTAAGAGGGGAGCCGGCGCCAGGTAAGTTCGCTGCCGTGAGGTCCCAAGCTTCCCAGCCGGCAAACGCGTCCGACGGCATCAGCTCCATGTGAGTACACGGCGGCTATGGCGCCCAGGGCAAACGGAAAATCCCAATGGGCGAGGCGGTCCGATCAAAGGAGGTAACAGCCCTGGTCCGGGTGGTCTCGTGAAGAGGAAAATCGAAGAGCACCCCACTGCGGGAACCGGCCCGCAAAGACTAGCGGGGCTCCAGGGTTCGGCGCACGACGATGTCATTTCTCACGACACGGCGCGACCATGTTTTGGCACGCACGCAGGCTAATCCCTTGATGGCAGAGCGACCCAAGCATGACGGCGCAATGGATGCCAACGGCCACACGGAGGCCCTGCCGAAGCATGGCCGCACGCCGACCCTTGTCCATCGCATGAAGCACGACAAGTCGATTCTCGCCCTCGCCGTGGCCTCGCAGTACATCTTCGCTGGCACGCAGGGAGGCGAGATACTCGTATGTCGAACATGGCAACTGCATCGGTTCGGAAGACGGAGCTGAACGTGCCAGGTGTACAGTCTCGACACGTACCAACTGCGCAGAAGGATCGAGGCCCACCGAGGGAGTGTGCTCAGCTTGGTCCTGTCGCAAGACCAGTCACTGTTGTTCTCGAGTGCGACAGATCCCATTGTCAATGTGAGTGGGAGGCGTTCCCCAACGGCAGCCATGGGAGCTCACTCTCCAGGTCTGGTGCACTTCCGGCTTCATCCGCCTCTATGCGCTCTGGTCGCCCTACGATGTGGGCGACATCTTCTGCGTCGCATACTCATCCTACCACAAAACGCTATACCTTGGGGCGCAGAACACCAGCATACAGGTAGGGTGGAACATCGCAAAGAAGACGCAGCCTAACGGGCACAGTGGTACGACCTGAAGCAGAAGGACGTCCGACCACGACCCGACCTCGCATCGCATCCTTCCGAACGCAAGAACCGCTTCTTCGACTCGACCGGTCCCGGTGGCGTCTCCACGCCCAGGCCACACGGCGCAGATGCAAGTTTGAGGGACGCTGTGGGAGGGCAATACCTGGAGATCGACAAGCAAGACGTGCGTCAATTTGCCCACTATGGGTACGTCTATTGCATGCTTCTGGGCCAAGGAATCCTGCCTGGCGCTCCTTCCGAAGAGGTGCTGGTCTCGGGCGGTGGCGACGGCCGCATTGTACTGTGGAAAATAGACGAGACCGGCGGAGGGGCTATCTCGAGTCTCTGTACGCTGGAAGACGGCAGAGAGGAAGGAGAATCCATTCTCTCTCTTGCTCGGGACGGCTCATTCCTCTACAGCGGACGCCTTGATGGCGAGGTCAACGTCTGGGATCTGGAAACAAGGCAGATCGTCAGGAGCCTGAAAGCGGGGACAGGTGACGTGCTCACTTTGAGTCTAGGCGGTGGCCATCTTTTTGCGGGTGGTGTAACTGGAACCGTGCAGGTGAGACTATTTTGCTATCCTTGCAGCGCCCCTACTGACGAGAATAGAAATACAACCAATATTATGAGACGGTTTCCACGTTCAAAGCACATGATGGACTTGTACTAGCGTCGAGATTCACGAGCTACAATCACAAACCCACGGTTGTGACCGGCGGCAACGACAACACCATCGTCATCTGGGAAGTGCCGGACTGTGAAGGTCGGGAGGCTGATAAGAAAAGGAGTAACGAAGGTGAGTATACGGTTGACCCCAAACGCGGGCACAGTATCGCTAACATGATATCTAGATCTTATGGTGGAATCGCTGAATCAATTCGTCTCGTTCAAGACCGTTTCGTCGTTACCCAAGTACCGAGCCGATTGTAGACGAGGCGCGTCGTATCTTCGTTCCGTTTTCCAGAATTTCGGCGCAGCCACAGAGATGCTCAACACAACTGAGCCATACAACCCTATCGTTTACGCAAAGTTTAGAGGCAACCCTTCGTCTGCGGCTGCGAGAAAGAAGATCCTCTTTTATGGGCACTACGACGTCATTGCTGCAGAAAACGAGCAAGGCAAATGGAAGCACGATCCATTCACACTTACCGGAGAGGGCGGATATCTGTACGGTCGCGGCATTTCCGACAACAAGGGACCGATCATGGCTGCCATTTACGCCGCGCACGAGCTTGCAGATGAGCAGAATCTAGGCTCGGACATCATATTTCTAATCGAAGGCGAAGAAGAAAGTGGCTCACGCGGCTTTGCGCAGGCCGTCCAAGCAAAGAAGGAGCTCATTGGTGATGTGGACTGGATTTTGTTGGCAAACAGCTACTGGCTGGATGATCACGTACCCTGTCTCACCTACGGCTTACGAGGTGTGATCCACGCAACCGTCCAGATCGAGAGCAAACATCCCGATCTCCACAGCGGTGTCGATGGAAGTGCATTGCTAGACGAACCACTCAAGGACCTCGTCATGCTGCTCTCCAAGCTGACTGGCTCACACGGCAGGGTCCAGATCCCAGGCTTCTACGATCCGATATTGCCTCTCGCGGAGGACGAAAAGAAACTCTATCAAGAGATAACCGCTACGCTGCTTCGGGGTAATCCCGACTTGGGCGACCCCGAAGAGCTGGCCCAATCGCTGATGCGCAGGTGGCGAGAGGCATCGCTTACCATTCATCGCTTTCAGACGTCTGGTCCAGATAACTCGACTATCATTCCACGTCTGGCTAAGGCATCGCTCTCCCTCCGGCTTGTGCCCAACCAGGAAGCTTCCGAAGTTGCACGCTCCCTAAAAGACTTCCTCCAATCCGAGTTCTCCCACCTCGATTCCAAGAACTCACTCAAAGTAACGATTGATCATCAAGCCGAGCCCTGGCTCGGTGACTTCACGTCGCCCATCTTCCAGACTCTCGAGAGCGCCATCATGTCTGTGTGGGGTCCAACGCTCGGCCGTCGACGGAGCTCCATCAACGCGCTCAAGCACAACTTGGACTACTTCCATGCCAACCCCAACTCTTCCTCCTCCGATAACCGACCCAGCCCAACTACGTCGAACACGCTTGCCAGCGGCTCCGGAGAAACAGATGAAGTCGGTCCGGGTACTGTGGCGCAAAAACCGCTGTACATTCGCGAGGGTGGCAGCATTCCCAGTATCCGGTTCCTAGAGAAAGAGTTCGACGCTCCGGCGGCGCATCTGCCGTGTGGACAGGCGAGTGATAGCGCGCATTTGGACAACGAGCGCTTGCGTCTTGTCAATCTGTACAACAGCAAGAAGATCTTCAAGAAGGTGTTTAGTGAGTTGCCGCTCAGGTAGGATGGGCAGGGCAACGGAAAGGCGTCTGGTTGGATCAAAATGATGGCGTTGGCGATTTTTATAGAGTTTAGACAGGGGATTGTGTGGGATACCCGTCTCTTTCTTCGTCATGTCGTGCTGCTTGGGTTTCTGCCTAGCCTACCCGGCTGTTGCTCTAGCTCACAAGCACAACAACGACTACTGCTTACTTTTTGTATCAGAACTTCTATCTCTCTACTTCTGCCCTCGCCGCCAGAATCTTCTCTTCCACAACAATGGCGCCGAAGCACTGTAGCTCAATTGATGTACCCAAGCAGTTGCATCTCCGCCCTCACTGTTGACTTTCGAACACACCTTCAATACTTCCCGTACATACAGCCCAGTACATACTTTCCTTAATCTTCCTTATCTTCCCGTGCCATCCTGAATCCCCCGCAAGCCTACCAAGTAGCCACATTCACTGCGTCCTCCGCCCCATACCCTTCCGCATCTCCATCTCGGCCCTCGCCCTCCCCACTGCAATCCTCTTCTCTCTCACGTCGGCGCGTTGCCGCTCGAGCACCACGGCCGCGCGGAACTGCGCCTCGCCCTGCTCGAGCTCGAGCCTTCGGAGCGTGACTTCGGGGTCTTCCTGTGGGGATTGGCCTCGCGGAAGACCTTGTGCGTTTCCTATCAGCGGAGCAGGGCTCCGTGGAGGAAGTCCTTGTCGGTGCGGTGGACGACATGCTCCGTGCGGGACCGGCGAGGTCTGCGCTGGAGATGCGGGCGTGCGAGGTGATGTCGCGATTTGTGGAGGAGCAAGGTGGTTCGATGGGTGAAGCGCCTGCACTGGTTTTCGAGCCGGGCTATTGGGATGCTGCCAGGGGGCGTACTGGCTGGGCGAGATCGGTGTGTAAGGGCCGGCGTGGCGGACGTTCGGGCGGGGGAATGGTGCACGGTGTGAGAGGTGGATGGGCGCTTTGTGGCGGGCTGCTAGGTGCTGTGGGTACGCTTGCTGCTGTGCGTGATGGGGGTGTTGGCCATAGGGCCCACCTCGATGCGGCGTTGGTCTCGGGTACTGGTTTACTGCGGGAAGTTGTACGGGAGGCCGGAGCGTGACAGCGCTGTGTTGCGGGTATGCGAATAGGGGGCTTCGGGGTTCATGCGGTGCTTGGGGATAGGAGTGCCGATGAAGGGGTTGCTGAAGGGGGTTATGGGGTTTCGTTGGTGCGGGTGGGCGTATGGAGTGCGGTCGACGGGCGGATTCTACGTCTACCATGAGTTGTTTGAAGGGTTTGGCCCCGGCGGTGTCGCTGGTTGCTGAGGCCTGGTTCCACACGGCTTCTAGCTCTTGTCTAGCTTTTCTGGCATTAACGAGTTGAATCGAGGGGCTGCGGTCTTGTGGCTTATTCATCCGTATAGAGCTGCTGGGAGCCGTGATCTCTTCTTTTCCCTTCGGCGTTCGCATCGGGAGGTCGTTGTTTTGTTCATTGCAGTTATGGTCGTTGTGCGATGTGCTGCCGGGGCCATCTATGGGGGCAGCTTCTGCCCCTGCCGTCTCTTGCTTTTCTCTCGCGTAAGACGCTTCTGATGTTTTTATGATCGAATTCAGCTGTACTATGGCATCGGCATCGAAGCTTTTCGTGTCGTTGACCGCAGGCGTGGGGCATTGCTTGCCCTTGTATTCGACGTATTGTCTTTTTAGTATCCTTTCCTCATTAACACATCCCTGCATCTCATCTACCACTCCGCCTTCTTTTTCATCACGTTTTCTTTTCCTGCCGTCATTCTCTCGAGCCCCGACGTCCCTAATATTGTTTCTGGACGTCTCACGTTCTAACATTGCGATTGCGTTCTCCATGTCCGCGACTTGCACACCTAAATGTTCCGCTTGAAGGTTGCTCCCTATTCTTTCCCTGCAAGCTGTCTCCAAATGCGATAATGCCTTGTCTTTCTGACCTATCGTCATTTCACTCAACCATAATAATACTTTCATGGGGGAGCTATGCCATACCTCAGGAGAGTAGCGATCGGTATGAGGAGCAAGCAGAGATGGAAGACCGATATAGAGTATAATCTGGAGGTAGAGCCCAGTTTGTGTGGATTGACTTCACTGCAAGTACGGCGTTGAATTGAGATGAGCTCGGGTACCCGGGTATTTCCATGTGCTACTGTTTATGGGACGCAAAAGCAGTAAAATTTGCACGTTGCGGTGGTTAATGCTGTAAATTTATTGACAGAAAGAGTTTGCTCTCGTAAAACAAGCCATTATCTGGTGAGGAGGGAACTCGTGTTGACAAAGAGATAACAAAGACAAACAGATGTTTCATGAATGAGATGACGATAGCTGGGCTTTGTTTAACTCATGAACTTCGCCTGTGGCGCTTTGTGTAATTGCTGACAAGCATCGCCAAAGCATCATATGGTACGTCGTTGGCTTGTTGCTTCCTTGATACGGCCGTACAAGCTCCATCGTTCGCGTTATGTTTACCTGGAACGGGCGCAGTCCAATGAGCTACGCCGAGACAAGGTCATTTTTGCTGCTTTGATCCCGTGATACGCTTTAGACTGTGCGTAAAGCAGGTCATGGGGTTCTGCTCATACAGTACCAGGTCGAACGTATTGGCATAGTGTGTTACCCCAGGATGATGGTTACAAAGACCGACTGTGTTAACACCTTTGTCCACCAGCTGTAAAAAACCTTGAATACAGGTTGTCGCATTATTTGAATAGAAGTGACTAAGTACATATATATCCTGTATCCCACTTTATATTATATTATACTCATACCAATCGGACGAAGATAATTAAGCTTTACAGTACATACTTTTTCTTTTTAGGAAGAAGTAGAACAGGATTTGAATCAGTTGCTTTGTCCTCGCGCACTTCTCGAAGCCACGGGATAACTCGGTACAAAAACAGGATTTGAGTAACTGTACAAAAGCTGTAGAAACCCACAGAAGTGAATTCGCAGAACCACAAAAAGATTGCACGCGTTCCTTTATATTGTTCCCGCTAAGGATCAATATCTATACTACCAGGTACTACATGCCTCAAACTGACACACTACAGTAACTCTCGCACGTACAAGTCACTACCTCGCGCTTGAACTCAGAGCCCAGCAATGCCGCTTACCATGCATCTCCTAATCAGCAGTCAACAGTCAAACCCCTCTTAGTAATTGACTTCGAATCGTGACTCCCCTGTGTAGTATGATCTTGCAATAATGACATTCCATACTGCATCCGGATGTGGCTTGTCGCACTTGCAGTTTTGTTGTGGTTACTCTGATGACGCAAACCTTCGTTCCATCGACACATATGCGAAGGTCGAACCATTGCAAGTAACCGTCTCCACTAGTTTGCCTAGATACTAACCTCTTCGAATGCAGCACTATGTATCCCATCTCTTCTGTGCCCACCGCGTTGTGGCACTAGAGTGGCAGGTGGCCCGTGAGACGACAAGTTCAGAATCCAGATTTGGAAACCGTGGTTCCGGTATGGCTCAACAGGCAACCGCCATGTAAAATAATGGGACCTCTTGCCTTGGACATCCAAACTCATGCATTGGCACCACACTCCAAACCCGCATTGCACGCTGACTTGCCCCACGCCCGATACGCAACACCCCAAACGAGGTCCCCACTCACAATCGGCGGCCATGGACATACTCACGGCTCTGGAGGACATGGCACAGACCAGCTCAACCGCTGACAACTACGCAGACATAGATCGCTGGATGCGGCTGTTTGGCTATACAGCTGCACAAGCGGAAAGCGCAATCGAATCACACTTCCAAGACCTCTCACGCATCATCATCTCGGATGAACAGTGGGATATTATCCGCAGCACCGTCGAAGCGCAAGCCCACGACCAAGAGAGCTACGCATACTACCTCACGCATTTCGCAGCGAAGCCACCCAGGCAACCGCAACCGCGAACAACGGCATCCGGCGCGACGAAGAAAAAGGCCGAGGAATACCTCGTCAAGCTCGACGGCGGTCTCACGGCAGCAGATATCCAGCTCATTGCCGGGCTGCTACAGCCACCAAGAGTCGTAATCAACGATACGGGCGACACGAGCTCCGCCGTCGTAGACGCCGCGACCGTCGCTGCGCTCGAGAAGGCTCTGCCTCCTGTCCTCATCGTCGTCCCGCTTCCTGGTCCCGCCGTGAAAGACCTATCCGACTTCTCGATAGCGCCCACGCTCGGCGTCGACGCTACACTTCCGCAACATCGCATTAGCGACCCGCCTCTCCCACGCCAGGACGAGTACCCTGTGCCGTACTTTTTCTATGGAACCTTGGACGCTAAACGGCTGTCGAGATTATTAGATCTGGACTGCGAGCCTATGGTCGTGCCTGCGAGGATATGGCGGGGCAGGAGGAGGAACTGGGGACAGTACTTTGCGCTTGTGGATGGAAAGGAGACAGATAGTGTAGAGGGGTGGATGTATGTGGTGGAGAGCAAGGAGCACGAGGATGAACTGAGGAGATATGAAAGTAATAACTATGAGGTGGTGAGGTGTGAAATTTGCATCGAGGGCGGCAAGGCGGTACCTGGCTTGACGTTCCGGTTCTGTGGCGAGGAAAACGAGCTTTCATAGTTGGCTATGATTGTGGATTATGCTAGTGAGGGAAGGTTCGGAATAGGAGATATTCACGCAGTGTGTTGAGAAGGAGTTCTCAGAGGCATTCTTCGCGCTTACATGTGTATTATCATCGATAAGTTTATATTGTTGTTTTCTCCTTGCTAAGAGTTCACTGAGGGAGGAAAGTTGTACGAGTTTTCACAAAGATGCTCACATTCTCCCCGCTTGATGCTTGTGTCGGATATGAACTTTGCAAAAAACGCTCACGCGCACGAACACCACCTCATGCTTAATTCGAGAATTCAAGAACGCCGCTTACCATGCTCTTCACCTCTTCTGCCCTAACCCCACACTCACCCCTCAGTAACTTTCCGGCAACCCCAGCTTCCCAAAGTCCTCCAAATTCCTCGGACTATCCGGACAGCTGAAATCCCTCTCCCACGTCTTCGCCGGCAAGATCCCCGCCTTCATGCCCGCCTGCCAACTCCACTGCGTCGCCTTCTCCGTCTTCCACGTCCAGTAGAACCAGCCCCACCCCGCCTCAAAGCTAATCATTTGCGCGACGGCAAACTGATACAGCCATTTCTTATACGCGTCGGAGTAACTGCTTGGATCTGCGTTTGCGCTCGCACAGCTACACGCCGAGGACTTGAGCGGGCAGTACGGTTCCAGAACAGAGGTGGAAGCGTTCCCCGTATCCATATTGCCTTCCCAGCGGGTGCCGATGTTGACATTGTTGATGTACTTGGTGCAATCCGTGTCAGCCTGGGACCACTCGCCGCACATGGTGGGTCCGAAGCCCGTCGCGGTATTCATACTCTGCTCAGACTGCTGCGTCCACGCCTTGCACGCGAAATTCAGCTTATCCGTATGATTCAGCTGGATCTGGTCGAGGTTGAAGATAACGTACTGGTGCACATCCAGCAGCATATCTTTGTTCTTCTGCAGCGGGGAGCCCTTCCACTTATCGAGCCCGCGGAAGCCGTCGCCGAAGACAAGTATGGCCTTGATGCCGTCTTTGCGGATTTGGGTCACTGCCTTCTGGGTCCAAGTGATGACATCGTCCGTGTTGAGATCTACCATGCGGGGTTCGTTGACAAGGCCGTACATGGTGACGATGTGCTTGTAGCGGTCCTGCGCGAAGAAGACGGAGAGCTTGTGGTGGATGTCGAGCCAGCGGTTTGCATTCGTCTCGCCGTCTGTGCCGTTGAGCCACCCGATGACGCCTTGTCGCCCCGAGTGATTCCACCCGTTTTGGCTGCCGGGCGCGCCGTGCAAGTCGAGGTTAACCCGCAGCCCGTTCTGGCGCGCATACTCGATGCCACGGAGGAGATAGCGCCAGGCTACCTGACCGACATACTGGTCACCGTCGTAGGTTTCGACCATCCAGTAGCCGAAGGGGATGCGAACGTGATCGAAGCCGGCGTTGCGGATGTCCACAAAATCCTGACGGGTGATGAAGGACGAATAGTGCCTTTCGAGGGTTTGTTTGGCCTGGGAGGGGCCGCCGAGTTTCTGAGTGAGCGTCCACTCATCAACGATATTGTCGTGGACGGAGTAGGATTCAAAAAAAGATGGAGCGATGAAAGGCTCGAGATTGAGCCAACCACCCACGTTCACGCCTCTGATGGGGTTCTTGCCGTAGCCGAACTCGTCCTTGAGGTTGGGCACTTTGTCATTCGCTTGGACATCGTCGTCCCAGGTGGAGTTGAGACCAATGATGGGAAGACCGCCGACTTTCTCGTTGGTGTAAGTTACGTTGAAATCTGTTGTGTCCCACCATGACCAAGGGTCTAACCAGCCATTTTTGTCTGCTTCTGGTACACTGTTGGGATCTTTGCCATCGAGATTGCTGTTCGACGGTCTCGACGAGCCTCCTGCTGCTCCGCTGTTGCCCGACTCTTTATCTCCGTCCCCGCTGTTCTTTTTCGATACAACCACAGCCACTGGAATGATGATAGCAAGAAGAAGCAATACGGATGCAATGGCAATGACTGCGACATGTCAGCCAAGATATCTTCCGAAGAGAGGCAACAGCAACTCACGTATCCGCTTCTTCTTCTTTTTCTTCTCTGCCAGCTCCTCTTCCGTGTATTGTGATGGCGCGCCGGCACCGCCTCTCTTCTCCATCATATACTGATACTCGTCCTCATCCTCGATGCCACCCTCCTCCGCCAGCGGCCCACTGACAACCCTCTTCTTCCTCTCCTTATCCCGCTGCGCCCTCTCCTGTCGCCTCCTTTCCTTCTTCTCCGCAATCTCAGACGGCGTATACTTCTCCTCATAAGCCCTCCTTCTTTCTTCTCGCTCAGCGCTCGTATGGCTTCTCCGCTTATCCCTATCCGCCTCCACGAAGGCAGCCATCCTCTGCGATGCCGTCTTCTGCGCCCCTTCATTATCGCTCGCTGCACTCCTCCGCTTGCTCTCCGCCCGCGCGCGTTGTCTCGACTCTCTTCTCCTGCGCGCCGCCTCCTGGATCGCAGCATCGTCCTCAATTGCCCTCTCCCTCCTCCGCTCTTCTCTTTCCTCCCTCACCCGATCCTTCTCAAGCTGCTTCTCCTTCTTCCGCACCTCTCTTAAATACTCCTCGTCGTAGTCGTACCCTCTCCAGCCCGCTTTCTTCGCATTCGCCTTGTCCAGCTTCGCAATCGCTTCGAGGCTCAGAGGCGCAGACTGGCGACTGCGCTGGGTAGAAGGTGTGCTTTCCCCGCGCCGCTTGCGCGGCGTGCGTTCGCTGTCCCATTCTGAGTCGCTCTGGTGTCGCGATGCGCGGCGCGCGCGAGGAAGGAGATCGCCTTGCGAGTCGGTGGCACGGTGGCCTCTTCGTCTCCTCCGTTCGGTATCGTGGTCGTGGCTTGACGAATTTCTGCGTTCGCGGCGCCGGCGCTCGCGGTGATCGGGGTCCATGGGACTGGAACTAGTCGGAGTGGTGACGGGCTGGAATGCGGGGCTGCGACAAGTCTTCTGAAAGGGTGGAAGTAATAATCGCAGAGTGTGCAAATCAATTCCACATCCAAGATACGAGATGTGGCTCGCTGCATGCACAATTTCGTAAGCTGTGGGAGGTGGGTGAGAGGCTGGTTTTGGGCGCCGTTGCTATAGCGACGACCTGACGTGGCGCTGCCTCGGCAGGCCTTGCAACTTGCAAAACTGGGAATTATGTAACTACCGAAAAAAAAAATAGAGTCATGAGAGAGCCGGATGACTCTTGGATTGCCCTTAGGCTCGTATGATCTCTTAAGTTTTCTATGTTGAGAGTTAAGAAGTGCGCGTCATCAATGTCTGGTCTTATACTACGTTATTTCTTGGGAAGCTAAAGGGACGCGGTTGCCGTAAACTTCTCACAGCATCACCTGGGTGTATACTCTATCGGTCTTCCGGTATTGCAAGTAATTGACTGAGATCCTAACAGACCCGTTATAGTAAACCTAGTCGGCCGCCAATGCTTTGCGCGAGCCACATGTGGCAGTGTCCGGACCCTGGCAAATGTTGAGACCCTGCATTTGGGGCGAAGGGCATTCCTGTGGATCTGTGTGAATACCAGCATGACATCATATCATCCTCTAGGCAGATGATATGTCCTAACCTAATAACACGTGGCTCTAGTTGCCTTGCAAATGTTGATTTAGGTACTCCCGGTGCATTTTTCGCAATAAGATTCGAGTTCTGTTGCAGTAGCCTGCATTAGCATGCACAGGTTGCGGGCTATTCCTTAGAAAACAGGACATGACTATCTATGGTATCGCGCCATGAGAAAAATGTGGCCGTTCCCTTCTAGCAGACCGTCTGCCCGCGAGGGCTGCCATAGCCAACTCTCTAATCTTCGTGGTAAAGCCGGCACCCGTGTCCCGTCTACTTAGCCGTATTCCGTTCCGGGCTACATACAAGTGAAAATCATGCCGTAGCCACGGCACTGGTGTTCGCCAGGTGAGTTGGGGGTGCGTCGGGCGGACGCACGCCAGATCTCGTAATTTCGACCCTCTCCATTGCGAGTTGGCCTTTTCAAGATGCCATCGCCGCTGCGGACGACCCTTGGGCGTCTTGCGATACTTTGTCCTTGCCCTTCTCTGCTTGCTTCTTGTCGTCGTCGACGTACAGATCGTGCTCGTAGATGTAGTCAACAACCTTATCTGGGATGTAGTACCGGATGCTCTTGCCCCGCTTGCGGAACAATCGAATTTTGGTGGATGAAACATCGTTCTGTATCAGCTGCGGAATAACGTGAATGTTGTCGCGATATTGCTGCAGAGTGAGGAGGGCATCATCTGCAACGTTCAGCGGAGAAGTCGCGCAGTGCAATTGTGTTAGCTTACCAATGTCTGTTCCGCTGCGCTCCAAGATAAAGGCTCCGTAATGTCCAAGAATTCTCTCAAGATCTTCGGGCGCCCACAGACCTGGCGTGCTCATGGTCTGGATGAGATCGGCACCAGCTAACAGAGCGACATGAATCCGCTTTTTTTGACCATCTGCCGTTTCGATGCCGCCTAACACATCGTTCAGTTCGTGGTCGAAATGATCCAGAACCTTTACGGTGGGCAGGTACTCCTTGTGCAGCGGCTCCCACGGGTCAACACTGATCCAGGTGGAGCTGTCCCGGACAGCTATCCGCGTCATGTTTATCCGGTGGTGCGCGGGTGCGAGTCCGGCTTTCTTGTAAGCGTCACCAACAGGACTGAAAAAGCCGCCCACGACTTCGTAGTTGGTCTCGAACTCGCAAAAGTCGGCAGCTTCTTCGAACATGCGAAGGTGGAGGTTGGTCGGCGGTGAGAAGGAACCGCAGGAGACAAGGACAAGCGGCTGCTTGCTAGGGTCCGAGAGTGTTTTCTTCAACCTCTCGTCGGGAAATTTGTAGTTGTCGAGCGACATGGTGTCTGCGCTGCCGAGAGCGGCGTCAACGGTAGGCTGTCGGTCGCCGCCGCTGGACAAGACGTCGTGGGTTGCGGCGCTCATAGCGAGGTATGCGTGATCGAGGGGGGGTGCGGGAGTGAGAGACGGTGCGTATCGCGGGACACGGGATGCAGCGCAGGCAGGGCGGTCGGCGTGGGGTTGCGGAAGACTGGTAACGATGGCGGATCAATGGGAAGGGCCGGGGCGCGATCTGGAGCCAAGTCCCAAATAACCAACACTAGTCTGGCAAGTGGATGCTGTTTACCGGAAGCAAACGGTTGGGACACGAAGAGACAGCCAGCGAGTCAAATGGGCGTGTGCGACTGCTGAGCCTGACGTCGGGGGCGAACGACGACCCGCGGTTGCCCGGAGATCGACGGAGAGGGGTGTAGCAAGGCAGCGGCGTGTGGCTGTTGCGCGGGGTTTAAGGAGTATGGATAGGCGGGAGATCTCGCATGAAGAGGTCGCGCCATTTGTAGCAGGCAGCGGACGTCTTTGCCTTTCACACGGCAGTTGGGCGGGGTCAAGCAGTGTTCGCGACCACAGCCGAGCGTATGTACAAGCCTGCGAGTGTTGCGCACCTGCATACGAGACTGAAACGTGTTCTGCACCGCCGCGATGGACTCAAGCCCAATCTTCTATCACAGGACTCTGAAGGCTTATTTGCATACGAAATCTGTAGCTTCTGCAGCGGATGGAGCTCCCAGAAATACCCAACTTCAACACGTGCCCCGCACGCGGCCCCGGGGGCGCCCGGAAGCGGCTGACCGGTGTCTTTTCGCTGCCCTCTCAGCTTCAGCGGTAGTAAAATTTAATTTTTTTTACAATATAGCATAGGGTGGGGTGGCACAGTAGGCAAGTGCCTAGAAATACTTTAGATTCGCGAAATTCTTTAAATTTTTATTATTATTTCTTATATTAGGGGTTTAATTCCTCTCCTTATTATAGTATTCTTTAAATACGCCTACTTTACTAGTAAAAAGTAGAATTTTTAGAAGTATAGAGTATTACTAAGAAATTAATATAAAATTATAAGAAAGCTAAAATCTCTATACAGAATACGTTATATTTAAAAATATTTTAAACTAAATTACTATCTAAAGTTAGACGAGATAAAAATCTATTCCTAAATAGGCTTAGCGTAGTAAACTAAACCTAATTAGGTAATAGATTAATAGTTTAATATAACTATATTTAGTAATATAATCTATATATTAGTTTAGAAGTTAAAGAGCCGGTTCTAGTTTGTTTAGAAAATAAAATACTTTTTTTAAATAGTTAGGTAGCCTTAATATAAAGACTAATTTTTTTTTAAAAAAAAAATACTATAGAATTATATAATTTAATAAAAAAAATTTATATTTTCTTTTTATACTTTTTACTTTTTTAAAATTATTAAAAAAAATTTTAAAGTATTTTTTTATATTATAATCTATATTAGTGCTACTTACTTAATAGTATAATATTAGACTTATTAGTAGTACTTATATTAGAGGTATATAAAAGTATATATAAAAATATATTTAAAATAAATTAAGTACTATTAGGTCTAGTATAAAATAATATTAAAATATTACTAAATTATACTATAATATTTTTTACTCTAAATATTTAAAAATAAAAATCTCTTTTACTAGCTATAATTTAAGAAAATCTTTAGAGGGTTTAGAAGTAATAAAATTAAATAAAATTAAATATAAATTTAGTTTAGATTATTAAAAGTATAAATCTAATATTAATCTAATTTAAATAAAAATTAAATATTAAACTAATAGATTTAAGTTTACTCTATATTAAATAGAGTTTAGAAGGGCGTAATTTTAATATTAAAGTTTATTTAATTCCTTGCTGCAGCGTTCTTTAAACGTGTTTACTTTATATAGTGTAGGGGGATAATAAAAAAAAAGATTAATAAAAAAAGATATCTTTTTTAAAATAATATAACTTTTTAAGTAGTAGTTCTAAAAATAGTAAAAAAATACTATTTTAAAGAAAAATACTAGTAAATTCTATTTATTCTATTAGGGGCTGCTTACAAAGAGGTTTAAGAGTAATAAAAAATTAATAAATATAAAAATTTTTTTAGGCCCTACTTTAAGTTAGTACAACTTTTTATTTAAGGTGTAATATATTATTATTAATTATTAAAAGTAAGTTAAAAAGGATGTAGGCTAGTCTAAAAGTAAAGTAATAGTATAAGAATATATATACTTTTACTATATATACGGGTACGAGGAGGCGTATATAAAAAAAATAATAAAAGCGCTACGCTAAGACTAATAAATTACTAGCTATATATAGTACTATATATAGCTAGTAGTAGTATATACGCTCCTACTAAAAAAGTTTTAATAAAAATAAAGTTTAGTAAGAATACTATATTAAAAATATACTATAAGATAGGTTACAGCTACCTTATATAATACTTTCTTTATAATAGTTCTTACTATTATAAGTTACTTTATTATTATATATTTATATATTAATTAAACAAAGAGTGTGGCTGTAGTAGCTTAGGGTAACTAAAAGGGGTTCGAAAAAGAAGGAGTATGTGTATACCTATATAATTTTTTTATTATTATAGTAGCTAAGAATTAGTAGCTAATATATACTATAGTATATTATATATAGTAGGCTAAATTTAAATTTATTAAAACTTATATAGTTCTAGATATTCTGTATAAAAATTTATTTTATATATAAGTTAATATTACGATAACTGTAAAAACCGCGACTAATATTTAATAAAAAATTACTTAGTAGTTAAGTATTTAGTAACTAAAAAGTTAATAAATTATTTACTAAACTATTATTAATATTAAAGTATACTATAATACAGATATTATTTATATAAGAATTTTAAAAATATTTAAACTATTATAATTTTAAAAAATAGTAGAACTAGATCTAGAGGCTGAAAAGACTAAATATATAATAATAAATTTAGTTAAATAGGGTTTTTATAATACTACTAACCGGTACTAAAATATTAAATAAATAAAAAATAATAAAGACTAGATACTACAAATAATAACTAATAAAAAAAGTATTACTAAAATCTAAAAAGTTATAAAAATTATTATATAGGTAGAGATAATAAAGTTATTTTAAATATTTTATTTTAAGCGCTAAGCGCAGAGCGCGGAGCGCGAAAAATAAAAAGTAAAAAATAATAAAGTATAAAGGGCGGAGAGTAATAAAGGGGGCAGCTATATAGGGTTAATATATTTAGGGATATAAGAGCTTATAAAAAATAGGGAGTAATAGGTAATTAGTAATAGTACTTAGGGTATTATAAGTTAGTAAACGGCGTAGTTAGTTATATTTTTATAATCTTAAAAATAACTATTAAATAGTTACTAGAGCTAAGCTTCTAATAGTTATATAACTAACTTACTAATAATAAAGAAATAGTTTAATAAAAAAAATAATAATAACTAAATAAATAAGTACCGGCCTTTAAGGTGTAAAATTATATTATTTTTATATATATAATAATAGATACTATATTATATTAGTGTTTAATTTATTTTTATATATTAATATATTAATTATATAATTAGTACTAAAAGTTAAATTTTTAAATTTTTAATAATAAACTAGTAAATAATATATTACTAGTATTTAATATAGTATCTATAAGCTTTTATAACTACCTTATAATATATAGAGAGTAATAAAATATAATTATTAATAACTTATTATAGTATTTTATATATATTTATATATTAATTAAATAAAAAGTGTAGCTGTGGTGGCTCAGGGCGGCTAAAAGGGGTTTCAAAAAAGAAGGAGTATATATATATCTTTATACTTAATGTGTCGATAGTATTTTATATTACTTTTTTATTTTAGCTCTTTTAAAGGCCTCTATACTTACTAAACTTAATTCTATAACTAAATTAGCCTAGTTATTATTATTTAGTCTATATTTTAAATAATGCTATATATTTTCTATAGAGGCTAAATTAGTAGTATAGGCTAGTTAAATAAATATATTTTTATTAGTATTTTTAAATTAGTTTAAAACGTCCGTTATTTTATAAATAGGAACATTATCTTATTAAAATTACTACCGTATATTAATATTAGTATAAATTTTATAATTATAATATAATATAATAATATATATATATATATATATATATTGTATTATATTATAAAACGCACTAAAAAATCTATTAAGTTACTTACCTCTTATTATCTTCGGTTTAACTTTAGATATAAACACTTTATATATATAGTTTTTATTATTAAGAAATATTAAACAATTTAATATTTTAATAGATACTATATAACTATTATCTTTTAATTAAATAATGTAATAAACTTAGACGATTAAATTATTACTTATATAATAATTAATAAAATTAGAATTAAGAAAATAAAATTATATCGTAAACATATATAGAATATAATATATTTTAAAATATTTAAATAACTTACTTTGTAATTAGCTAAATAGCTAGTTTTTTTATTATTCTATTTTTACCTCTTTTTCTATAATACTCCTTTCTAATCTTTTCCCTTTATATTATTAAGATATTAGAAAATATTATTTTTCTTATATTTATATTTTTAATATATTTTATGTTTACTTTAGCCTATTCTAATTATTATTTTTTAGTATATTTTTGTTAATTATAGTTTTTTATTACTTATATTAATATTATAACAAAACTCTTATATAAAGCTGTTTATAAGAATTTTTTTAAAATATTTAAGCTATTTTCTAATAATAGTCTTTTATTTTGTTTTTTAGGGCTTTTAATTAAGTCTCTATTAATTATTATTATTTTTCTAAAAAGTACTTTAAGAACTCTATTATTTTTAGGTTTATTTATATAATAATAATAATTTTTTTTTATTTTAATACGTTATATAGTATTATAAATGCTATTAGGAGCTCTATTTAAAATAAAATTAATTATTAGCATAGGAGTATTAGCTTATAAAAAAAATTAACTTTAGATTAAAGTTTTATTAAATTTAGTACTATATTAAGGGACTAAGAGTCTAGGTTTTTAAAATTAAAAAGATATTATTATATACTATAATATTAATAATATATTAAGTAATTAGTAATTAGATAAGTAATAGCTAAATTTTTACTTATTATATAAAGTTATTATTATATAATAAATTATTATTAAAATTTAGGTTACGTGACTTTTACGAGGACTAAAAGGGATTAATAAAACTTTTAGTTAAATATATTTACTAACTAAAAAGTTATAGGGGCCTAGAGTAGAGGCCAAAAAAATTTCTCTATTTACGTAATTTTAATTTATTATATATACTTAATAAGCAGTATAGCGGAGTAGTATAGTAGTCATATATTTAAAAATACTAAAAATTTTTAAATTTTTAAGGTTTTCTGCGTATTAGGAGTTTAATTTCTCTTTTTATTATAGCGTTTTTTAAGTGTACCTACTTTATATAGTAAAATATAAAATTTTTAAAAGTATAAAATACTACTAAAAAATTAATATAAGACTATAAAAAGCTAAAATCCCTATATAAAATATATTATATTCTTAGGTATATCTTACTATCTAAAGTTAAATATAATAAAAATCTATTTCTAAATAGATCTAGTGTACGGGCTCGACCGTAACAGTTGGGTCTAATAAATTATAATAGTAGTGCTTATTAATAGGTATATAATAAGACAGAAACTTTTTTATTGCTTTTTAATACTAACTACTTATTTCCTTTTATACCTAAACTATTATATATTATTTTACTTATACTTATAGGTATTTTATAACACTCCCTCTTCCCTTTTTATATTTATTTATTATTTACTATATTTATCTATTATTATTAATTACTGTCTTATATATAGCTTTTATATTATTACTAATACCTTTCTTACTAGCTTTTTTATATTTTATAACTATACTACTATTAGGGTAACTACTACTACTCTAACCCTAAAGTTAGCGTAGTTAGAGTTATTCTAATTATTTAGTAGAGCTAGGAGCTACTACTTTTATCTATAAATATAGTTTAGATTAGTATTTATAATAAAATCTTTAGACTTTTTAAGATTTTTAGAGTCTTTTACTATTATAACTACGTAGGTTAGTAATAATTACTATTACTATAGTCGTGTAGGTATAGTATATACTTATCTATTTCTACTATAAAATAGTAGTCTATAGTTATTAGATTTACTATTTATTTTGTACTGCCTAATTACTTATATAGGCTAAGACTTGCCGTAGTGCTTTAGAGATTTTTAAGGGTATTTAGTAAAAGGGATACTATTAGTAGTATAGGGATAGATTTAATTATATAAAAGGTACTATAGGTATTACTTTTATAGAGTCGTTTATCTATAGTATATAGTTATAGATATCTAGTAAAAGGTATAATATAGTTACCTAGTATAGTAGACTACTTATTATACTTTTTTATTATTCTATATATATAGTAGCGGGGGCGCTAGTATATATTAATATCTTATAGTATACTATAGATATGCCTTTCCCCCTAAAGTTATTACTATAATATTACGTAATTCTAGACTGGCTATTTAAACTTTTACTATATTACGTTATTAACACTAATTTTTAATAAGCTTTTTACGTAATAACTATAATAACTTTTTACTATTACTAATAACCTATAACCTTTTTAATAGTAATTAAAGTATTAAAATATAATATAATACTCCTTATAGAATTTCTATAAAATTTTTTTAATTTTCTTATAATAACTACTAACTTCTTAATAGTAAGCTTTTATATAACTACTTTATAGCGCCGTAACGTACTTTTTTTTTTATTATTTACTACCTACCCTATTTTTACGCGTATATATATTTCTACGCCTAAATAATTTTAACTATTTTAATAAACTTTTTCTACTATAATTATACTTTTTAACTTTACGCTGCTGTAAGAAACCTTTTTTTTTTTCTTTTAAGATATTACTATTACTATTACTACTACTATTATTACTACTACTACTATTACTATTACTACTATTACTATTACTACTATTACTATTACTACTATTACTATTACTGCCGCTACCGCTGCCGTTTTTTATTTTAAATAAAAAAGTCTTATCTTTTTTACGCTATTATACTATAAAGTTTACTATATTATTATATAATCTAAAATAGATTTTAACGTCTTTATAGGTATTATTAAAACTAAAGATTACGTCTATTTTAAGTAAAAAAAAGCGAATTAGGATCGAATTAGAATTAAAGATAATATTAATTAAAAAATTTAGTCTATTAAATAGACTAGCCTACTATACTACGCAGAGATAAAAGTTAAAATAGTTTTTAATATAACTTAGCTAGTTATTACTATTAGTAAAAGTCTATACCGTATACTAGAGGTTACCTAGTAAATTAATTATTAAATACTAAAATACTAATATTATAAATATAATAATAATAATAAAAGATTTTTAGAGTTTAAGTATATAGTATTTATAAAAAAGAGAAAAAGCTTTTATAGTTACTATTTTAAATACGTTATATATTAAACGCGCTATATATAATCTATAGTTTTACCCGTAATAAACTATTTTTATTTTATAATTATTACTCCGCCGTTATTATAGTTACTATTTAATAAGTTATTTATTAAGTTATTGCTCTACTAGCTATAAAATTTAAAAATTTTTATATTTAATAGGCCCTAGGTTATAGTACTTTTATATTTTTACCTACTTTTATATTAAATAAGGACGTAGTATATACTAAGTTAATATAGCTTTTATAGATAAACGTAAAGAAATACTATAAATATACTACCTCTTTTTTTCTTTTTTTTATAAATAGACGTCGCGTACTAGGATAAAAAGTAACACTTATTTACGTATTACTATTTTACCTTATTATAACTAGTAAATATATTTTTAGTATATATATTAATATATAACCGTATACTACGTCTCCTATTATTATATTTAGGATATTATAGAGCTGTTTTATAGGAACCCCTATAATAGCTAGTAGTTATTTTTTTAAAAATATAGGTACTACGCTAAAAGCGTAGTTTTATTTTAAAAAAAAAAAGATCTAGCGTAGCAAACTAGACTTAATTAAATTAAATAAACTAGTAATTTAATATAACTTTATTTAGTAATATATTAATTTAAAATTAAAGAGCTAGTTATTAGTTCGCTTAAGAGATAAAGTACTTTTCTTAAATAGTTAGGTAGTCTTAATAAAAAGGCTTATTTAAAAAAAATAATAATAAGCAGTATTTAAAATCTTTATAAAATTCTCTATAACTTTTTATTTAAAACCGTATTATTCTCGTATTTTTAGGTTAATTATTTAATTTTATATAAATATTTATAATAGGTATCTTTTTTAATTAATCTCTGTTTTATTATCCTCCTATAAATACAAAGTTTTTAAAAGTATAGAATACTACTAAGAAATTAATATAAAAGTATAGAAAGCCGATATTTTAATTAGAAAGTCTTAATATTTATAGGTATTACTAGACGTTTTTAAAAAAATTCTTATACTTTAATATTTAAAAGATTAGGCTATCTTAAGTTAAATAAAATAAAAATCTATTCCTAAATAGGCTTAGCGTAGTAAACTAGGCCTAAATAAATTAAATAGATTAGTAATTTAGTTTAATTTAATAATAGCTTAAATATTATATTTATATTTATATATTAATTAAATAAATAGTGTAGTTATAGTAGCTGTATAGACGACTAAAAGTAGTTTTAAAAAAAAGGAGTATATATATATCTATATACTTAATATATTAAAAAAACTAGATAAAATAATACTAAAACGGGTATAGCGCCGCGCTAGTACTAGCGCCGTACTATCCTACTAACTTACTAGTATACCCCCCTAAAAAAATATTAAGTTAATAAAGTCTAATACAGACACTATATTTTTATTTAAAATAAATATATAGGTAGCAGTTACTACTACTACTTATATATTTCTCTTTTATTTTCTCTTATAGTTAATACAGCCAAACGTTTATTAAATAAATAAAAAAATATTTACTAAAATATTATTTAAAATATTATTCTTCTACGATTTTTTTTTACTCCTACTTTAACTCTTATCTTAGCAGATACTATACTTATTTAAGTTAATCTTAACACGCTAACTACGCTAAATATATAAACTATCCCTATTATATTCTATTTAAATAGTAATATATAATAAATTTTTTTTAATATTACTAAGTATCCTATATATAATATAATCGCCTACTAATTTTATAAAAGTAATATTTATTAAGACTAAGAAATCCTAGACAATAAAGCGTATAGTAATAAGATAAATAGTAACTAAATAGATAGTATAGTAACTTTATTAATAGTAAAAGTAATAAATTTTAAAGATCTAAAGTTAGTTATAGTAGCCTATACAAAGATAAAAATAATAAAAATAAAAATAGTAGTACTGCACTAGTTATAAAAAATAAAAGAAAGATAATATATTAATATTAGTTTTATAATAGAAATACGTAGCTTAGGGTATAAGACGTAACTATATAAAATACTACTAGAGGTGCTAGTAGTAAAAGTAAAGATGTCTTAAGCTTAAAGCTTAAAGTCTATAAGGCGATAGGTAATAAGTAATAGGTAAAAGACGTAGAGATACTAGGTAGTTAATATTTAAAAAGTTTTAGGGGGGCCTATATATATAAGTATATTCGGTATATAGGCTAGGTAAATATATAAAATATACTTAGTATTATAATAATTATTATAAGTGAAAAAAGAGATATAATTATAAATAAAAAATATTAACTATTATTAAACGCTATACTACCTGTATATATAGGTAGAGTAAAAAGTAATAAAAATAAATACAACCTCTATTTTATATAAAATTAAAATTAAAAAAGTAACTAACAGATTATAATAGCAGTTATCGGTAATAATAGCTTATAAAAAAAGAGAGACGTTAATTAGATTTAATTAAAGAGGTATTTATAACTATTTCCTAATTTAGTAGGTATACTAAAATTATCGTCTATTTTAAAAAAAAGTCTATTTAATCTATAATATTACTCTTTATTATATAATTTATATTATTAATATTAAATTTTATAATATATATTATATAGTATTATTATACTATATAAATTATATAACCCCTTTTAGTCGCCTACACAGCCACTATAGCCACACCCTTTTATTCGATTAATATACAAATATATATATAAATTATATATATTTTATTTCTTATAATAATAATAAAAAATAAAGGTATATATATACTCCTCCTTTTTTAAACCCCCTTTTGGGTCGCCTCGAGCCACTACAGCCACACTTTTTATTCAATTAATATATAAATATATAATAATAATAAAAAATATATATATAATAATAAAATAAATATAATACTTATTTTTATAAAGTAGATATATATAATATACTTATTCTATACTCTCTATATTTTTATATACTAATTTTAATTATGTTTTAATTACGTAAATACTAAAAAATTATAAAAAATTATATAAAAAGAGATAAGGTATAATATTAAAATACTAGTCTAAAAAAGGTATAAGCTAAAAAAAGTTATTTTTTTAGATATAGTTAAAAAAATAAGTATATATAAAAATTATAAAAATATTTATATTTTAGTATTATAATTTAGGTATCTTTGCTCTAGTTAGAAGCGTGTTTATATAATAAGGGATATATAGTCTACGCTATAAAACTTTTTACTAAGTAGTAATTTATCTTTTCTTTATTCAAAAATCTATATTCGATACATTTTATTTATTATACTATATTATAACTCTATCTAAACTCTAATATTTAAATCGTTTTTTATCTTTTAAAAGTAATCTAGTATAATATAGCTTTAAAAAAGTTTTATTACTTTATTATATATAATACACTAATTTTATAAAATACTAAAATTACTAAAACATTTAAAAAAAGTCTTAAGTTCGTTTTTAGTATTTCTAATACTTAACATTTTTTAGAATTTTATATAAGCTGCTAAGACGCCTCTATTAGACCTATTATAATATAAAAAAGTATAAATAACTACTAACTATTAATATTAAACGTCTTTATCTTAATTTAAATTTTTTATATTTACTAATTTTAAAAGAGTATACGCTTAGCTTTAATAAGTGAAAATAAAATAAAGTAACTATTTAAT
The DNA here is from genome assembly GCA_030770415.1 of Pleoardoris graminearum. NCBI lineage: Eukaryota > Fungi > Ascomycota > Dothideomycetes > Pleosporales > Didymosphaeriaceae > Pleoardoris > Pleoardoris graminearum. The sequence goes on along the minus strand of JASEKS010000076.1, from coordinate 141,582 downwards.
ATTTACTACTATTTTAATATAAACAACTATGCTATAATTATAAAAAACTTAACTATTTTATAGAGTTATACTACTCTAGTCTTTATTTTAGCTATATATTTACTAATACCTAAGGTCCATTATATGTATAATAAAAAGAGTAAATATAATTTTAATTTTTAAAATAATACTTATAAATACTATTTTTATTAATTATTAACCTATTTTTTTAATAAATATTTTAAAGGTTAAATTTACTATTACTTATATTAATAACTCCTTTTACCTGTCTTAACAGAGACCTAAAGGTTTTAAAGTTATAATAAAATAATTAATATAAAATATTCTATTTTATTTAGTTATATACTAAGTTATTTATTTATATTTTCTTATACTAGCTATCTATTATCTTTCCTTTAAAAATCCCTTTTTACTTACTTTTAGATATCCTCTATAGTATTAAGCTATAGCACTTCTCTATCTACTAGTAATTTTTATATTATATTATTTTAATTAAAATTATTTACGCTCTCTACGCTATAGACTATAGCTTTTAATATATTTAATTACTTACTAAAGAACTATATTATCTCTTTACTTTAGTGCCTTATAGTTATTAATATTAATATTATTATTACTAAGTTTATAATTACCGACGACTTTTTTTTATAACTTACTTTTATTAATTAACTATTTTATATATTGGTATAGTAATAATAACTTTAGTATTTTCTCTTTATCTAGTAATACTTATAAACGGCAGATTTTTAGTTTACTTTTTACTTATCTAAATAGCTTTTTCTTAGCTAGATTTAGTAGCTTTATATCTATAAGTATAGAATTATTTTATATAAGTATTAACTTTTATAGGTTATCGTTTTTTTTTTAAAAAAAAATTAGCCTTTTACAGGGGGGTAATATTAGGAAACGAATATTCTAAAAAGTTACTATTTTTAAAAATTAATATAAAATTAATTACTAAGCCTAAAGTTACGTAAATTATACCGTTTTAAAGAGAAGGTTATAAAAATTTTTATAAGAATTTATTACGGTGAGATACTTTAGAACTTATATTACTAGCTTATAAAGCTCTTTAGAACAGAGTATTTATTTCTCCTTTATATATATATAATACGGCTCTTTAGCGCGTTCTTTTAAAAAATTAGTTTTTACTTTTTAATTTTAGAATTTAGTAATTTCTAGCTTATTTTTTCTTTATAATTATAAGCCCGGCATTTTAAAAATAAAGAAAGATTTTCTTTATATACCTAATTATTAGAAATTCTATTTTCTAAAGCTCTAATTAATTTTTTAACCTTTTATTTAAAAGTTTCTAGTTCTATAGACCTAGTAAGTATTACTTTATTTATATATATAAAATAACAACCTGTATTTTTAGTTATTAAATACTTAGTAAGTCTTACGACTAATAATTTTTTAAGTATTATAATATTTAAAGCTACTATATTTCTTTTAACTAATACTATCTAACTTACTAATTTAGTAAACTAGCTAACTTAGTATACGTAGCTTAAAGTATAGTATATACTTTACTATATATAAAATTTTATTAATCCTAACCTTAAAAGCGTTAATAATTTTAATAACTTTTTATAAATACTAGAGTTTTTATATATTATAGAAGTATCTAATACTAAAATTATAAAAATTTATTATAACTATACTACTAAGATAACTATATACTAAGCCTACTTAACTAATTATACTACTAAAGTAAACTAAGTAATAAATATCTAAAACTAAATTAGTATAATAGTAGTTTTAAAGCTTATAAGCGCTGTTTAAATATACTATACTATTAAGGGGGATATTTTAACTTATTTAATTATTTATTTTTTTAAATAAGAGCTCTTAACTACCGATGTAGTAGCTAAGAATATTATATAATAATAATATTATACTTATTTAAAAAAAGTAGAGTTTAAAAGAATAGCTACTAAGCTATAGTATTATAAATAAAAAGCTTTTTATATAAAAGCGGAGGTATATAAGCTTAATAATATTTAGGGTAAGCTAGCTATTACTAACTTTCTTACTACTATTAGCAAAAAATTAGTACTTAATTAGATAAAGTAGATACGTATAATTTAAGTTTAAAAATTAATACTTAAAAGTAAAAAGCTCTTTTTAATAAAAGTAGAAAGAATCTTTTAAGTAGTATTATAAAATAGAATTACTAAATTATTTACTAAAAGTTTTAAAATTTTTATAATACTTAGCGGACAGAGTCCGTCCCTTTAATTAAATAGCTTATAGCTAAAGAATAAGGGTAAATTATACTAATACTTTTATAGACCTAAAGGGTATTATTAAAAACTTACTAAATACTACCGCCTATAATTAGTTTTAATAAATACTTATACTAGTCGGACTGCGCTGCTTTTTAAAAAAAATAAGAAAAAGCTTCTTAAGTACTTTAAGCTTAATAAATTTATAGCTCTTTATAATATATTTAAGTAAAAGAAATAGTTTAAGAAGAATATTTTATAAAATAAGGGGTTTAATAAGCTAAAATTTTTTAGCTTTTTTATATATACAGTTATTAATTCTTTATTTATTATAAGTAGTAAATTAGAAGAAAGTAATAGTATATATTTTATATAGAATTATAATACTTATATACTTTTTAAAAGTACTATTTTTAATAATAGTACTATTTTATATTTAGTAAATAATAAATTACTACTTATTTTAAAATTTTTTAAAAAAACTAATAGTATTTATACTATTAAAACTAAAATATAAGCTTTTTTAATTTTTAGTATAAAAACCTAAGTAATTAAAAATATTTTAAACAGCCTAAACGGAAACTTTATAAAAAATTTTATATTAAAAAATATAGCTATTATAGAAGAATTTTATCTAAATATAGTATCTAAAGCTTACTTATATAATAAGGGACTTTAGTACTTAGACTTAGATAATATATTATATATAGAATCTTTAGAATAAAGTCTTATACTTATAATACTTATTTATAAGTATAATTTTATATTTATTAAATATAAGCCTCTATTCTTCTATCCCTTAGTTTAGAGCGTAATACTAGTATATTAAAAGCTTTATTTATAGTTAATATATCCGCGTATTAATACTAAGAATATATAGTACTAAAAAGTAGAATATTTAGATTAAAGAGCTTTATATATTTTTATTTAAAGAGTATAAAATATTCGTATTTAGAGTACTAAATATATATATTATAAATAATATTCTCTTATATACGCGGCTTAGGTAATCTCTTAAAAATTAAAAGAAAAATTATTATAACTATACTAGCGTATTTCCTAAAATCTCTTTAATATATTTAAAAGAAGGCTTAGAGAGCAGTAAATATTATTAGTTAAGAATAATTATAATAGAAAGGTTTATATATAAAGCCTATAAGTAAAGTTACTTTTAAAATTTATAAAAGTATTTTTAAGCTTTACTATATAAGTATATATCTAGTATAAACTTAAGATTATAAAAATTTTTTAAAATAATAATATTACTACTTATCTTTAGCACGGAAAATCCCGTTTTAAAAAATAAATAAAAAAGCTTAGTATAAGTATTAAAACACTATTTTTTTATATATATAAGCTAAACAGCAGCGCTAAACGCGTTAGTTAAAAAATTATTAATAAGGCTATTACTATAAAACTTAGTATAAACTTACTAAAGAAGTTTTAGCTAAAAATTATAAAAGTAGCTACAGTACTTTATAATATTAGTTTAATAATTTTTAAAAATATATAATTTCTAAATAAAGTTTTTTATAGCTAGTTTAGATAGTATTTTTATTATTATAAATCTAAACTTATAAAGTACTAAATAGTAGATCTACGCCTAAATTAAAGTAATATATATACTTATAGTTATTATATATATTCGCTAAACAGAGATCGCGTAGCTAAATATAATAAGTATAAATTTAAAATAAATTTATAAGCCTATATTAGATATTTAATTGGTTACGTAGCTTTTAATATTTATAAAATATAAATACTATTACTTAACTAGGTTATTATAACGTATAATATTACGTTTAATAAAACTTTTTGTTATAAGAGAACTAAAAATTAGTCTATTTTATAGGAAGAGGCTATAAAACTTATAAATATTTTATATACTATTAAGGTTGCAGATATAAATAAGGTATTTAATAAAATTTTTAATATATAAGTTTATAATTTTAGTAAACTAGAGATTAATAAAAATATTACGTAACTTAAGTAGTAGCTTAAAAATACTTTAGTATAGGTTTTATTTTATCCTTTTAGCTAGTTAGGTAAGCAAAGCTTTATATAAACGGTATATATATAGACTATTAATATAATTAGCTAATAGCTATAAATTTATATATTATATAATATAGATATTAGTTTAATCTTTTTTTAGCATACTCTAGAGCCTAAAAAACTTAAAAGTATAAACTTTAAAAAAGATAAATACTTTAGTATTTCTTATAAAATATACTTTAGTAAAAGAGTAAAATAGTTTAAAATAAGAAGCCTATAAAATTCTTAAATAGTAGGTAAAAATTTATTTAATACTATTACTTAAATTAGTAATATAGAACTTCTTTTATTAAGTAAAATAGTTAGTATCTATATTTATAGGATATAGGGACCTATAAAAGACTATAGTCTAGCTATTTAATAGAGCTAAAAGTAATATAAATTAGATCTTAAAAATTTTAATAAACTAGGGGGTAGGGATAAAAACCCTTTTAGTATTTATATATTATTAAATCCTAACCTAAAAAGCAAGCTATTATATAATATAAAACTTATAAGTACTTTACTAGATAGTGTAAATAGTTCTCTTTAGTATAATTTTATAAATATATTTATTTTTAGTATAAACCTTATATAGGAAGAGTATAAAGAGTTTATAATTATTAATACTATAGTTTAAGCTATTATATAAGATAAGGCCCTAAAAAAGATAATATTTTAAAATAAAGCTTATATATATTATAATAAGCTTTTAAAAGAACTAGTAATATAAAAAGTAATTTTTTTATATTTACTTAGCCTACTCTTTTACTAGACTATATATAAAGAATAAACTATACTTTTTAAAAAATAAACTTAATAAGTAGTTACGCGCTTTAATAGTACTAAACGTCTATTTTTACTTAAGTAGGTTTTTACCTATAAGTTTAATTAGAATAGTTACTTTATAAAGTATAAAGCTTATTTAATTATTAAAGGTAATCTCTAGTTAAAAGATATACTTTTATTAATATATACTATAATATTTATAGTACGCTCCTTTTATATAACTATAATAATTATTGTAAAGTTTAACTTAAAAATTTTATAGCTTAATATAATTAGCGTATTTCTTAATATACTAATTAACCCCTTAAATCTAGTATAGTATAAACTATTTAATAGCTATAAATAAAAAGGTAGCTATATAAAGCTTAATTAAGTTTTATATAGCCTACGCGACTTACCTATACTATAATATAAAAATTTTTTTAGTATTCTAGCTAAACTTAGTCTTATTTACTTAAAAGAAGAGCTTTACTTATTTTTTAACGTAAATTATAAAATTTTTATAGTTTTTTATATAAATAATATTTTACTCCTATACTATAAAATTTATTAGTAAAAGGCTTTTAAACTACGTAATAAGCTCTTAGAAATATATAAAATAAAAATACGCGAAGCTATAAAATAGTATTTTAAAATATAAATAATTAAAAATTAAAAAGATTAAATAATTACGCTAATTTATAATTTATATATTAAAAAGATTATAAAAAAATTTAAAGTAGCTAATTTAGCGCTTTTTCTACTAACGCCTTTACTATTAGAAAAGCTAGTTAAAAATAAGGGAAAAGCGATAAAAGCTAAAATTAAGATATATTAAAAACGCGTTAAATTTATATTTTATACTACTATTATAATATAACTAGATATAGTATTTACTATCTTAAAGCTATTTTATTTTTTAATTAATTTAAGTAAAGAGTACTTTACTGCGGTAAAACGTATAATTATATTTCTTTATAGATTACGCTTTTAAGCAATTTAATATAGGGTATATAAGGGCCTAAAACTTATAATTTATTTAGACGCTTTGTTTATAAATAATCTAGAAAGTAAATAATTTTTATATAATTATATTATTATATTATTTAGAGGTATAATTATTTAAAAAGCTGCTAAGTAAACTACTATTATAATATTAACTACTAAAGCAGAGCTTCTCGCGCTTAAATATATAAATAAAGAAATAATAGCTCTAAAGCGCTTTTTTAAAAAACTTATTTTAAATTTTAGAGTTACGTAGCGTATATTCTATAATAATTAGTAAATAATTAGACTAGTTATAAGTAAAAATAAGTATATAACTACTCGTTTACGCTATATAGATATATAAAATATATAGCTACGCTAAAAGTATTTAAAAAAAAGCTTTAAAATTAAATACTTTTAGATAAGTAATATGCTAGCGGATAGGTTAATAAAAGTTTTTATAATTTAGTAATTCTAAAGATTTAGAGAGTAACTAAATTTTAAGAATATAAAAGAAAAAATTACTAAACTAAAATTTTAAGAAATTATATAATAATAGAGCGTAAAGTATATTAAATTAGATATTAAATAGCTCTTAAGCTATTATTTATAATAGATAATTTAAAATCGTACTACTTAAAAAAATTCTATAATAAAAGAGTAAAAAACTAATAAAATAATAAAAATTATATAATAACCTTAATAGAGAAGCTTAATAGATTAATAATTTTACTAGCTTATTAAACTTCTAAATAGTTTAAGCGCAGCGCGAAGTAATCTTATTAGAAATATTATTTATAAAGTTACTACCTAGATTTTTATTTATTTTAATTATCTGCCTAATAGCGGTTTATAATTTATTAAGTTTTATAGTCTATAAGATATATATTAGTAAAAATTAAATAAAATAGATTAAAAAATTATACCTATTTATAAGTAAGCTCTTTCGCCTTCTTATTATAGAGCGGCTTATAATAAGATAGAAAGCACTTAGTAATTTCTTAGATATAACTAAGACTATAATAGTAAATATATAATTTTTCTAAATTATTTAGATTAAAATATTAGTATATATATTAGTTTATAGTTATATCTATTCTTATATATTTAATAACGGGAGTCTTACGTTTTAATATTATAATAACTTTTATTACTTTTATTACATAGAGCACTACCTAAAAAATAAAAGTAAAATATAAGGCGTTTTAATTTTATAAACTATTAGTAATATTAAGCTATATAAACGCTGTCTAATAGTTTTAAAACTTTTTTAATTTTAATATAAAAAAATAAATAGAGCTCTAAAAAACTGTAGACTAAAAAGCTTAAAATATTTTTTATTAATATTATTTTTATTACTACGGCGTAATAGAGTCTATAAAATAAATAGTTTACTATTTTTATTTTTTTTAGATTTACTTTTAGATTTGCTCTTTACTATAGAGCGTAGCTTATTTTTTAAACCTAATCTAGTAAAGCTTAAAAGAGCTAAATTAAAAAAGGCACTAATAACGCCTTACGTTTAAAAAGACTAGACTAAAAAAATAGGCTAAGTAAAATTAATAATTTTAAGAGCCTTTTAAATTTTTTATTAGTATTAAGCTTTTTATACGGTATTTATCTGCTTATAGAGTAGTTAATAAATAATAGTTATAAAACGTAATATAGGTATAAGACTAAAAGAATTACTATAATTACTAAAAAGATTTTCTAAAGCTTTAGGGAATAAATTATAAATAATAACTAAAACTATTATAGTGCCTAGACTTATTTAAGACGTAGTTTTAGATAGATCTTATTAAGCTTATAATAATATATAAATAGTATTTTTTTAAGATTAAAGAATTTGTAAAACTACTTAATTTAGAAAAGTAGGCGTATTTTTATTTATTAGAGACGTAAAATAATTATTTAGAGCTTATAGTAGTTATATATTATTTTATAAAAAGAATAAATAAGTTACTAAATATTATAGTATAAGAGTATTTATTTAAGTTATAGTAATTTCTGTCTAAGACTAAATAGTATTTTAACTTTTTTAAACTATTTATTATTAGAGCTTCTTATACTTTTTATTTTTTTTTTAGACTACTTTTTTTTATAAAACGTAATAACAGGCTAAAGGACTATATTAAGTAGTTTATTAAAAACTAAAGGACTAGGCTCTGTTAGTTTTTTACTAATTTTAGTAAGCTTATAATACTTAGAATACTATTTACTTTTAATTATATTTAGGTAGTTAACTATAGTAATATAAAAGGGATTAAAAAACTATTTACTAAAAATTAGTAAAGTTTTTAAGAGACAGAATTAGAGCTTAGAAATTTAAATAAATTTTAAAAAGTAAAAATTAAAAAGAGTATTATATATTACTACAGTTACAGCGGTAGTAATATAAATAATTAATTTATAATATTTATAATAGTTAGGGAACTTAAGAAGCTGTTTAAAGAAATAAAATTAAATAGAAAAGTATAAAAATAGTATAGATAGTATAAAAGAGTATAAAAGTAATAGTTAAAAGTATAAAAAAAGTAAAGATTATTTTAAAAAAGTTAGTAAAGAGATTATATAAACGCTTTTTATACTACTAACGCTAGCGCGTTTACTGTAATTAGTCTCTTACTTTAGAGCTTTATTACTTAGTAACGCTACCTACTAAATTTTTATTTAAGAAAGTTTTATTTAAAATTAATTCTACGGCTACTATAAGCTTAAAAGAATTAATTTTAAACTACTTTAAATAGTTAAGCTGTTTTTTTAATAGCTTAACTAGGGGGTATATCGCAGTAAGATACTTTAAAGCTTATATTATTAGTTTATAAAACTTTTTAGAATAGAGTATTTATTTCTTTTTTATATATATATAATGCGGCTCTTTTGCGCGTTTTTTTAGAGAATTAGTCCCTACTCTTTAATTTTAGAATCTAGTAATTTCTAGCTCGTTTTTCCTCTATAGAATTTTAATTACTACTTAGTTAACGTGCGTAATAAATTAAAATTACCGAAATATAATTATTATTTTAGCCTATTTTTTAGATCTATATAACTTTTTAGTTAGTAAATATATCTAACTAAAATTTTAATTATACTATTCTAGGACTAGTGTAGGTCACGTAACCTAATTTTTAATAAGAATTTATTATAAGATAATAAATTTATATAGTTAGTAAAAATTTAGCTCTTACTTATATAATTACTAATTACGTAATATATTATTAATATTATAGTATATTATAATATCTTTTAATTTTTATAAACTTAAACTCCTATTCTTTTAAAATAGTGCCAAAACTTTTAAAACTTAAATATAAAATAAATTTACTTTTAAAAGTATATTCTTCTCCTTTTTTAATTACTACTAATTTAAAAAAGTTATTTTCTATTATATATAACGCTATATAACGTATTAAAAGTATAAAAAAAAATATAATATAAAAAAAGTTAACTAAAAGAAATAAAAGAGTTATTAATAAAAGCTTAACTAGAAGTGTAAAAAAAAAAGAAGAGTACTATTAGAAAATAATTTAAATATTATAAAACAATAATTATAAAGAGCTTTAACAAAGGAGGATTATATAATTAATATAAGTAAAAAAAAAACTAATAATTAATAAAGAAAATACTAAAAAAAATATTAAAATACGCTAAAGTTAATATAAAAAATATAAATTTAAAAAAGATTATATTTTTTAATAAGTTAGTAATATAAAGGGGCAAGATTAAAAAAAAGTATTATAAAAAAAGGGATAATAATAGAGTTAGAAAAGAACTGGCTATTAGCTAATTATGAAGTAAGTTATATTAACTTTTTAAAATATTAAAATATATAAGTGTTTATATATTATTAAGTTATAGTGTTAGTTTTTTAATATTAATTATATTAATTATTATATAAGATAAGATCTTACCCTATAAGTTTGGGGGGTAATTTAGGTAGAAGGTAGAAGTAATTTAGTATTTATTAAAATACCTAATTTTTTTACTTGTTTTACTAGTAAGGATTATATAAATAAAGTTTTTATACCTAAAGTTAAACTAACTATAAAAAGGGGTAAGGTATATAAAGTTTTTTTACTCCTTTTTTTATTAATATAATGATATATATATATATATATATTATTATACTATGGTAAATTTATAAACCTTATATTAATATTAATTTAGGTTAGTAATTTTAATATAATAATCCTCCTATTTATAAAATAACGAACGTTTTAAACTAGTTTAAAAATAATAACATTATAGTATTCATTTACCTAGCCTATAGTTCTAATTTAGCCCCTATAGAATATATATAAAGTTATTTAAACTAAAGGCTAAATAAAAATAAAAAGGCTAATTTAGGTATAGCGTTTAGTTTATAAAGTATAAAGGTCTTTAAAAGAGCTATTATAAAAAAAATAAAATAACATACCTTAAAAAGCTATTAATAAATATATATTATAACTCCCTAACTCGGTCTCAATAGAGACTGAGAGGTTTTAGAATTATAATAAAATAATTAATATAGAATATTCTCTTTTATTTAGTTATATACTAAGCTATTTATTTATATTCTCCTATACTAGCTATCTATTATCCTCTTTTTAAAAATCCCTTTTTACTTACCTTTAGAGGTTCTCTATAGTGTTAAGCAATAGCGCTCCTTTATATACTAGTAACTTTTATCTTATATTATTTTAATTAAAATTATATATATCCTCTATACTATAAACTATAGCTTCTAATATACTAAATTATTTATTAAAGAACTGTACCGTTTTCTTACTCTTACGTTTTATATTTATTAGCGTTAGTATTATTATTAGTAGTAAATAACTTATCTCTATTTATTAATTATTTAGTATAGTAGTACAGCTATAGTAGTTTTAGTATTATTTTTTTATTTAGTAGTATCCCTAAATAGTAGATTTTTAGCTTTTTTATAAAATATTATAGTTTCTTTTTATATATAGTTAAGTCTATACGTATATTAATAAAATTATTTTACTTTAGTATAGACTTTTACGGGTTACCTATAAAAATAAATAGTAATATAGTAGCTATATTAAATATACTTACTACTTTACGTTTCTTATTTATTTAGTTTAATTTAAATACTTAAAGTATATATTATACTCTGTAGTACAGGCTAGAGTAAATTTAATATATATATTTTACTAAAATTTTATTTTTTAACGTACTAAAAGCACGTATTTTAGTTATAAAATAGTAGTATACTATTATTAAAAAATAGTACTTTAGATACTACGATATATATTATAATTATAATATATTAATATCTTTTTTTTTACAAATACCTACTTAGTATTAGTTTATAATAATAGATATACTAGTATAAGTTACTATATAAAGTAATAAATTATACTAAGCTATAAATCTATTAGGTACTATTAAGTAGTTATTACGTATCTATTTTAGTAGGCGCTATCTTTCCTAATTAGATTTAGCGTAGTACTTTTTAAGAACTGGTTATTAGTTTATATAGTATATTTAGCACTCTTTTTTCTAATTAAGTAGTTACTAATGGTAACTTTATTATATAAAAAAAAAAAAAAAAAAAAAAACTCTCTAACTCTTATAAGGTAGTTATAGAAACTAAAGACTGCTATACTAGATCCTAGTAATATATTATTTACTAGTTTATTATTAAAATTTTAATAAAGTAACTTTTATATATAATTATATAAATATAAGCAAATTTTATACCTTAAATAAAAAATTATAATAGTCTAAAGTAAAGTTTTAAAAAAGTTTTAAGTTTACAAATTTTTAATTACTCCTAAACTACTTAGTAAGCAACCCCTAAGTAGGTAAATAGAATACGCTTATTTTTTCCTTTAAAATAGTATTTTTTACGTATATTTAGACTTACTAATTAACAAGTTATACAACTTTAAAAAAGGTAATTTTTAGATTATTCTTTTCCTAATGTTACCCCCCTATATATTACAGTAAGGCTACCTAACTATTTAAGAAAAGTGCTTTATCTCCTAAGCGAACTAATAACTAGCTCTTTAATTCCTAAATTAATATATTACTAAATAAAATTATATTATATTATTAATTTATTACTTTATTAGGTCTAGTTCGCTACGCTAGTCGTATTTAAAAATAAATATTTATTTTATCTAACTTTAAATAGTAAAATATATCTATAAATATTATATATTATAAATAGGAATTTTAGCTTCCTATAGTTTAATATTAATTTTTTAATAATACTTTATATTTTAAAAATGTTATATTTTATTATATAAAATAGGCACGTTTAAAAACTACTATAATAAGGAGAGGAATTAAATTCCTAATACGCAGAAGACGTTAAAAACTTAAAAAATTTTAGTATTTTTAGGTATATACCTACTATATTACCCTACTATAAGTTATTTATAAAAATAAGTAGTAGCGTATTAGTTATATTAAATTTACTTACTAGTTTATATTTCTTATTTATTTAGTTTAATTTAAAAGCTTAAAGCATATATTATATTTTATAGTATAGGCTAAAGTAAGTCTAGTATATATATCTTACTAAAATTTTATTTTTTAATATACTAAGAGTGCGTATCTTAGTTATAAAGTAGTAGTATATTACTATTAATAAATAGTACTTTAAACATTATAATATATATTATAGTTATAATATATTAATATCTCTTTTTTATAAATATGTATTTAGTATTAATTTATAATAGTAAATACGCTAGTATAAGTTACTATATAAAATAATAAACTATACTAAGCTATAATACTATTAAGTACTATTAAGTAGTTATTGTATATCTGTCTTAGTAGGCACTACTTTTCTTAATTAAATTTAGCGTAGTATCTTTAAAAGTTAATTATTAGATTATATAGTATATATAATATTTTTCTTTCTAATTAGATGGTTTCTAAAGGTAACTTTATTATATATAAAAAAACTCCCATTAAACTACTTAAATAGCTAAAATTATTTTAAAATTTAGTACTAATTTACTTAGAAAAAAACTTAAAACTTTTTAAAAGTTAAAATTCTAAACGCTTTTAAAAGACTGCTTTAATAGTTTAATAGAGCTAATATTAATTTATAATTAGCTAGCTCGGTGATAAAGCGCGATAAAATTAGTATATAACAAAATAGGTATATAGTAAAATATATTCTTTATTAGTAAATATACTCTTTTAGCAGATACTATTTTACTATTTAAGTTATTTAAATATTACTATTAAATTAGATTAGATATAAGTCTTAAAAATATTATTTACAAAGTAGTTTATATAATAAAGTATTAGTACTATATTACCTAAGTAGATAGTACTATAAATTATTATATATTTTATATATATTTATATATTAATCAAACAAATAGTGTGGCTGTAGTGACTCGGGGCGACTAAAAGGGGTTTTAAAAAAGGAGGAGTATATGCATGCCTTCATAATATATATTTTATATATAAAAATTTTTTTAGCTATAGATTTTATATTATATATTCTTTTTTAATATATTAAGTATAAAGGTATATATATACTTCTCCTTTTTTAAAACCCCTTTTAGTCGCCCCGAGCTACTACAGCCACACTATTTATTCGATTAATATATAAATATATAAATATATATATATTCTATACGGATAATTTCTATCTACGAACGATTATAATATACGGCTACTTTATAAGTAGGAGATTAATAATTATTAATCTAGAAACCTATACGAGAATTATATATATAAAAAATCTACTTTTATAATAGAGCTTTTCCTATAGTAAAATAGTGTATATATAGACGTTTAGAAAATATAGAAATAGCTTCTATATAGGCGTCTAAATAATATAAAAGTAACTCCTAAATAGAAACCTAGAGCATATAGAAATCTAAATATCTATTTTATATTACTTTACTCGTAAAGCAGTCGTATACTTTAATTATTTATAAATAATAATTACTTATATAAGATATATAACCCGGGTTAAGTATTATAGCTTAAAAGTTTCTCTTATACGAAATTCTTAGTATAGAATTTAGTTATAATACTTAAAAATTTTATTTATATAAAGGTATTTTATATATAAAATATATAGTAGAGGAATTAAATTTTACTATTTAAGCTCTTTATCTCTATAAAATATAATTATCTATTCTTATATTCCCTTATAGGATATCTTAGTAAAGTAAGATATTAAAAAACTATTTACACTTTATTTTATAAGATATAAAATTCTAAATTCCTACTTCTAACTTATAATAATATTTTACTAGAGAATTATTTTTATAAATTTAATTAATAACGTAAGATACTATACGCTATAATAATAAAGATAATAATATTTTAGTTTTACTATATTATTATAGAAATTACTACTACTATTACTATTTATATAAGATATCTTAATAAAGTAATATAATACTATATTTAACAAAAAAGTAAAATTAATCTTACGCTTTAAGCTTATAAATTTAGCTAATTTTAAGGCCTTTAATACACTACTATAGTTTTTACTATTAATTACTAAAATTTCTCTAATTAAATATAGAGAATTATATTTATAAAAGCTTATATAATTAGTTTCTACTTTATTTTATATATATCTAGTTTAAAGCTATATAGCCCTTATAGTGCTTAGTGTAAGCTATACTAGTTTTACTTAAGCTTAGATAGGGATAAAAAGAAAATATAATAAATAAAATCGCTTAGCGTCTAAGTTACTAATTAATACTAACTCTAGTCTTATTATTTTACTCTAAAATATTACGTGTGTTTCTAAGTTAAACTATTTAAAAATCATATTAAGACTACGTATAATAATAATATTAAAGATTACTTAATAACGCTTTATACTAAATCTAGACGTTTAGCTACTACTCCTTAATAGTAACAGTGTCTATAATCCGTTAACGTTAATAATTCTTTTATAGTTTATAAATACTATTAATCTAATATTTATATATTAATTGAGTAAAAAGTGTAACTATAGTGACTCGGGGCGACCAAAACGGGTTTTAAAAAAGGAGGAGTATGTGTATACCTTTATAGTATTAATCTAAATACTCTATTAAAACTATACAACTTTTTTAATATAATTAATAATATAAGTACTACTAGGCAAGTTACTATAGTAAATAAAAATTACTAAAGTTATTAACTAATTAGACTAATCGTAATTATACTCGACTAACTAAAAATAAGTATTAATAAGTATATTAACGCCTACCTAAAACTTTCTAATAGAATTTTTTAGAAAAAGAGGTATAGAGTAATAGTAAAGAGTAAAATTTAAAAATAATTTAACTTAAATAAGCTAAAATAAGCTATAAAAGAGATTATTAAAGTAAAAAAATTTTTGAAGAATACGCTTTTAAATAATAATTTAAAAATAGTATATAAACTATAAGTAGATTTTAGTTCTTATTAAAAATAGTATTATAAGTAAAGATAATAACTCTTATAGATATATATACGTAATAAGAAAAAAAAATTAGTAAAACTATATATTTTATAAGCTATAAATCCTCGCGCAGTAATAATAACTTTTTAAATAATATTAAAATATAAGAAGTCTATTATATAATATTAATAATATTTTTTTCAACTAGATTATAATCGGCTAATATAAGAAAGAATTTATATATTTATATACTAATTAAATAAATAGTGTGGCTGTGGTGGCTCGGGGCGACTAAAAGGGGTTTTAAAAAAGAAAGAATAATAAACGTAAATAATTCAGTTATAAAATTATAAAACTAGATTTACTAATAGCTAAAATCTAGTATTTTATTTTAATTAATATAGGTATTCTATTATTAAAACTATTTTAAGATAATTTATTATATATTAGTAAGACGCTAGTTATATATATAACTAAAATAAAATAAATAGTAAAGTAGTTTTAGTAAAATAAAATATATCTAAATAGTAGTAACTAGTATTTTTTATCTAACGTAGTCTATAGATTAGAGGATATTAGACTTAAAAAGTTAATAAAGAGAAAAAAGATTATAGTAGTAATATAGTAGTAATATTTATATATTAATCGAACAAATAGTGTGGCTGTAGTGGCTCAGGACGACCAAAAGAGATTTTAAAAAAGGAGGAGTATGTGTATACCTTTATTATAGTAGTAATATAGTAGTAATATAGTAGTAATATAGTAGTAATATAGTAGTAATATAGTAGTAATATAGTAGTAATATAGTAGTAATATAGTAGTAATATAGTAGTAATATAGTAGTAATATAGTAGTATATTAAATTTTAAAATATTTTTAAATAGATATAGATATATACGGACAATCTAGTAAGTTAAAAATATAAATAGTTATTTAGGACTAAAGGACTATTATATAGCTAAACTACTCTATATATACGTTAGAGAGTACTAAATAAATTTTAGTCTTAAAAGGGTTCTCTAAGTAAAAATATTTATAAAAAAAAACCTAGTAGAATAATAGAGCTTAAATGTATACTTCTACTATAGAGGTAAAATATATAATAAAAGATTTTTATACTCTATAGACTTAGTAGTATAGATAAAACGTAATTAGCTATTAAGTTTACGTAGTAATACTATCGTAAGTTTAGCTTAGTATTTTAGCTTAATAAAAATAGTAAAGTTAGTCTTAAGCTAAGTATTATGAGATGCGCCGGTAGGATTCCCGCTAGTTAGATCTTAGATGCGAGCAAAACATACTCTATGAGCTCCGCGGGCAATACAGTACTGCGTTCAAGACCTCTGAGTTTATTGACCATTCTCTCCTTACTGTACCTGATTTCCACGGGGCCTGCCTCATTTGCGTGTGCCGGCCATAACTTCACCGCCGAATTCTTCAAATTCTGGCAAACCGTATCCGGAAACTACGACATCAACGCAACATTTTGTCACCCTGCTTTTTCGACACATTGAGTATGAAGGCATGCACATACTCCTCCTTTTTTGAAACCCCTTTTGGTCGCCTACACAGCCACCACAGCCACACTATTTGTTCGATTAATATACAAATATATTTGTCATCCTGCTTCCGGCATCAATGCTGCGGCTCCAGTCCAAGTCCTAACGCATGGGGCTGGGTTTGATCGTAGTTATTGGGACCTCGCATGGAATAACTACAACTACCCTTCCCTTCAGAATCCTTCCAATATTCCATTCGAAGCAACTCTATAACTACTCGAAAACAAATTCCGTGGTCGCTAGCTCGCCATCCGGCATCGCTTCACCTTGCATGAGACCTTGAATATCTGAATTGGAGGAATGCATTAGGACCAAGCAGATACGTAAGAAAGGGGAGCGGGGGTACTCACAGCATTCTCCGAGGAGGACAAAGTTTTTTGTTACGTTGTTTTGGCGCACCACAAACGGCACCTTTGCCCCCAGGAGGAGGATGACTTGATCTCCGGGCTCCGTTGATACTGGCCCGCGACCAATATGCCCTTCGCTTGTGATAAAGAATCTGCTGTAGTACGTGGCGCATGATACGCCGCTAGGGAACAGGTCTTTATCCGCGCGGAAGCGTGACTGAGATTTCTTTCCTGATTCACGAGGAATCATCTCTTCCGCATCATCCTGCTCCCCGTCGCCATTCGATGAAGAAGGCTGGATTGTGGTGATTTCAAATATACCCTGCTCACTGCTGTTGGTATAGAAATTAGTTTGCTCATACTCACCCTGATCTGATACCGGGTCGCCGTGGTTAGGAGAGTCGGGCTCGAGGCTCAAACGAATACCATCGTCCACTTCCTTAGCATTCCCGAAAGTAAACTGGAAATGCACACCCATAAATGACTGCCCTCCTCGCTCGTTGTCATCATCTTCGTCGAATTGTGCAAAGACCGCTAATTGTTGAAATGCCCTCCAACGTGCTTCCAGGCTTCCGTAGACATTGCGTTCGTAGACATGTTGCGAGAAGAGCGCCCAGTCACTCTGGATATCCTCCGGCCATGTCTGCACCGACGCTACCCGTACGGTATCCAACGCAATTCCATGCGCCGACATTAGATATTCATCGTCCAGTAAGCTGACCATTGGCTGAGTTCCTCTCGTGGCATTGTATTTGCTCCTTCCCTCCGGATTGAGCAGTATTGACCATGGTGTCCCCCTCTCCGGCTGCTGAATCATAATGAGAGGCTTGAAGGACCAGTCTGGAAGCCAAGACGGCCACAACCTTCCCTCGTTACGACGTGCCATGGGTGAAGGCTCGACTGACCCGTCTGGATGAGGGAGTCCGCTTGCCATGTTGCAAGCGCTGAGGACATCGAGATTGCCTTCTTGTCGTAGAATAATCTCGAAGGCCGTTCTGAATAGAGAAAAAACGGGTACTCCATAATCGGGATTTATCGATTCGCCTTCTAGATCGACGATTCCAAGGATGCCGAGAACGTAGTCATGGCTTATTTTCGCAAAACGATCCCGTGTCAGCAAAAGACCATCGAATAAAGTGATGATACTGCTATTTTGGGGTCTATTCCGTTTCGCGTATGCATCAATCAGTTGCCGAATGGGTGCTTGTGAATCGTAATCGTTGAAAGCGCTGCCCGGGCCAACGATGTACTCAAAGGACTTGAAAATTGGGACCAGAGGGCTGAATGTGGCGGCATAGGAGCCGATGCATATGATCGGCGAATCGACAGCCAAAACCACCTCCTGTACAATCCATACGCGACTCCAGTATGGAGCGCGCATGAGTTTACGCAACGCGGGTGGACCTATGTGACTAATGCCGAACATTGTTGTCTTGTGAGTCAGAAAGCTGACCCTACTGTCCAGCTTCATGCGACTGAGCAACGTTTTGCTGGTGTCCTGGAGGTGCACAAGCCACTCCAAAGCAGGCCTACCTTCCGTTTCGTCGTCCCCAAGCCACATCAACACAGATGCTGCCTTTGAATACAGCAGACCCATCAATGGAATCTGAGACTCTTTCTCCTTCGTATTATCTTGGTCGATACAGAGCGCATCAACCCAGAGCACACTGATGTGAGTCGGGCGTCGCAAGTGTTGCAAAGCAGTGAACAGGTTCGGAGTTACGCTCTTTCTGGAACCCCGGAGGAATATCATGCGAGGGGGATTGGGGTCTCCCCACACATAGGAAAGGGCCACGTACGGGAAATGTTTGAGACCGAGGGATATAAAGCATCCGAGATCCACTTTGATTAGGTCGCAGTGAATGTCCGCTGAGGCATCAGCACTAGGATAGAGCAGCAGCAGCCTCACGTCATAGGTGTTAGGCCCTGATCCCAGACTTTCGTACCGATATGTGAAAGACGAATCCGACGGCGTACTTGAAGCGGCCTTCGAGGAGTTGGCGGAGGTGGGGTCCAAATTTGGGTGCTCCTGGGTCAAGACTGCCCGTGCCAGAATGTCCGCACTCTCCGTAGCATAGTTTCGGGTGGCAAGAGCCCGGAATACTCGCAGCCAAAACACCACGATTCTTTTATCTGGTTTTGGCATCCCCGGAATTTCCGTGCATACATCTTCTTTTTCGTCATTCATCTGGACGCCGGATTCCCGTGCCAGCTCGCGGATTGCCCCTAATTCGGTAGCATTTATTCGCAGAACTCGAGCCATCTCGAGAGCCATATCGAATTGAGATTGGTTTGCGTGTTCCAATGTCCTAACTTTCTTTTCGTATGTCTGGTAGGCAGCCAGAGTCATGCTCAGGACATACATCAGTACGGTAACGCAATGCAAGCCTTTAGGGGATCCAAAAATCCACGAAGCTGGTTCCGATGGTTCGGTGAACATGTATTCTAATCCGGTCGCAATCGCTTCACTCAACGTGACTGGTGAGTCGTAGGTAGTTATTGGATCCTCGTCCGAGAAATTAATGCGGCGATGTACGTCGGTTGCCACATTTTGAAACCACGCTGGGTAGTCCAGGATGAAATGATCTAAACAGTTGGGCGGAGGAACGAGCGAACAGACTCGGAAGAAACTATGGTAGACAACGTTCTCAGTTCCGCATTGCATCACAGTTTTATGCGTTGCAATATAAGAATGAAGAACGTCGACACATGAAAACCCCGGTTTCCTCAGTAAGTCTTGTAAAGCTTCCCAAGAAGGGCGCGATATATCACTCACAAGGCTGAAGAATATCGCCATGTCGGATGTATACTCCCTTTCACTACTGAGAGTTTCACCTAACTGTCTAACGAATCCCATTCCCTCTTTGGTTGTTGGTGATTCGTCCCCAATCCAGATAGTCACCCTTCGGGCTATCTCATGGATCCGCCTGAAATGTTTCATAGCCCGAATATATTCCAGCATGTTTCCATTAGAGACGCATAGCTCCCCAACCCACAGCGATCGTATTCGCTCTTTTGCTCGTAACTGGCGAAGCGCGGATTCGAGGGTCCTTGTTACCAACATATCGCGTCCGGCGATCTGAATTTTTTCGTATTCACCAGCATTTTCAGAAACTAGGTGTAGAACTTCATAGACCGGCATTGGATTTTGGCGAAGGGAAACCGATTCGATGTCGCACTTGACTGCAGATGACGGGTCTTCCGCGGGGTGTATGTGAAGTAATCGAATTTCTGTAGATGCGTCGAAGGAGGGACCAGAATGATGTTTAAGTACATCATTTATGGGAGCTTGCGTGAGCCGTCCCTTTAGCTCGGCGACGATAGAATCTCTGAGGAATTGCGGGAATTGCTTTAGGAAGTATCCACAATGAGCATTCCAGACGTCGTTCGATTCTGAGAACAGTTGTTCTTCTGTCTTCGCGGTGGTATTTCCATACTTTTTGACGATTACTTCAAGTGTATTGTTCCTGAAAAGCGAAGCAAGGGAAAATACTTCAAACGATGAAATCCGAATTTCCGCATGCGACTTCTCTGGTTTCTCTGGCGGCGGGACAGCGAGGTTCTCCTGGGTAAGCGCCGACATCTCATGTGCGTCTCTCTCGAACTTCGGAAGTATCTAACAGTCCAATATATCAAGCGTAGGTGCAATTGATAGTATGATTTCATATACTTCAGTCTGGCCAATCAGATACTCGTGCCGCCTCATACACGCAGCACGAGTCAAAGCGTTCTTGTTGCTCCAGGCAGGATTTGAAAAGCGTTGGGAAATTTCCTTTTCCTCAATATCCGTTAATTGCCCTTATAGCACGGTGGGCGTTGCCGACGTGTGCATCGAGCCGTCCGGTGAGACGAAAACAGAACCATGCAGCTAGCCCCGCCCGTTGCTGTCACACCGTTGGCATCCGGAGAGAGTGGTTGGCTGGGTGACACCCTGGATTTAGCGTTTGCAAAATTTGTCCTTCGTGACAGGGTGAACATGAAGAATTTCCCCCACCACACCTTGGCGAATGCTGATGAGGTGGGAAAGTGGCCCGCGCGTAAATGAACCACGTTATTCTTTTGATGATTCTTGGTTCTGCTTGAGTTTGGTTATACGGCTTATTGCGGACGCTCCGTGCGGGCTAAAATGCAGTGCGCGGTGGCTGCCCCTCTGGCCACATTCTACTGTGGTTGCAGGCCAAAGTATCCAATGTGGGGTCCCCCTGCTAGCGCCGTGCGTGTATTTTTCTGAGATCTATACACCAATCAGATCACTGTGGCTTGTATGGTATTTTTGAAGAATCGTCTAGAAATCTAGGTGCGAGGCTGTGATAGCTGCTGGCGGCAGCCATACAAAATTCTAGCACGTTTCATACAGTGCCAAGGCTAACTCAGTAAATTACTCAGTAAAAAAACCCCTTGACACCTCACGGGCCACCCGGGCGCCATATTAGATACTTTAGCCTGCAACCACAGTAAACCTTCACCGGTCTCTTTTTGATGCTTATTTGTTACTATTACTAGGGCATGCATGTTCTCCCCCGTTATTCTTATCTATTTTTGCAGGTTCTAGGTGTTGCTTTTAATACACACTAAGATTATAGCTTATGTAATCTAAGGCATCTAGTGTAGCAAAAACCTATAATTAGTATATAATTAATTATTTATATTTAAGATAGTAACTTCTAGAAACGTATTAATTAATAATGTAACTTTTTTAGTAGTTTTATTTTACGTATATTTTATTTCTTTTTTACTTATACTAAAGTAGGTTTAGTTTAGCTTTTACTAAGAGTAGTAAGACTATATAGGCTTACTTATAAACTTAAACTCTATAGGTATATAGACAGGTAGAAACTTATTTTATAAAAACTATATTAACATATTAGAAATTCTTAGTACTAAAATATACGTTTTTAAAATAATTTTAAAATATTTAATATTAAATCTTACTTATTTTATTTATTTTTATAGAGCTATATACTCTTCTAAATATTATTTTACTACTTTTATAATTACTATACGTAATAATACTTATATATATATATCTAATATATTTAATTTATTAATAAATTTATATAAGCTTTATTATCTTAATAGTTAATATTTTAATTATTTAAACTCTTTAATTTTATATATACTATTTATAATATTCTTTTATATTTCTATATAATTTTATATTCTAAATAGCTACTCTATTTTATTTTTTTATTTTAGTTAGCTTTTACTTACATATTATTTTTATAGTAATAGTTCGAATTAAATTATTATATACTATAAAGGTATAAGAGTTTATATTAAACTAGCTACTTTTTACTACTTAGATAAAATCTGCTAGTGTTTTAGTAATTATAAGGTGGCAATATTAGAAAAAGTATAATCTAAAAAGTTACCTTTTTTAAAATAATATAACTTT
Organism: Pleoardoris graminearum; assembly: GCA_030770415.1. NCBI lineage: Eukaryota > Fungi > Ascomycota > Dothideomycetes > Pleosporales > Didymosphaeriaceae > Pleoardoris > Pleoardoris graminearum. The sequence goes on along the minus strand of JASEKS010000076.1, from coordinate 118,891 downwards.
TTAGTTATAAGACCTAAAAATACGAAAATAATACTATTTTAAAGAGAAAAACTAGTATATTTAGTTTACTTTATTAGTAGCTGAATTATAAGCCCCTAAAAGGTAATAAGTATTTAGTAAATATAAAGAGTTTTTAGAACTATATTTTAGACTAGTATAACTTTTTATTTAACGTATAAAATTAACTAGTTTTTATATATATTGTAATAGTATCTATAATGGCGGGGTGGCACAGTAGGAGCATGTGCCTAAAAATGCTAAGATTCCTCGATTTTCGAGGTCTTTCTGCGCATTAGGGGTTCGATTCCCCTCCCTATCGCAGCGCTTCTTTAAGCGCGCCCACTTTGCGTAGTAAACGTAGAGTTTTTCGGAAGTACAGGGTACCGCTAAGAAATTAATATAAGGCTATAGGAAAGCCGAAATCCCCGTGTAGAACACGTTACATCTAAAGGTATTTTAGGCTAATATTGTCTAAAGTTAGACGAGATAAAAAGCTATCCCTAAATAGGCTTAGCGTGGCGAACTAAGCCTAATTAGGTTTATGATAGACTAGTAATCTAATATAACTTTATATAATATTAGTTTAAATAGAAATAAAATAGGCTATTAAGAGAGACGTTTATAAGGACTTTAAAGAGTTATATAGTTATTTCCTAATTAGGCAGGTACACTAAATAATTAGCGTTTATTTAAAAAAAAAAAAAAAAAGTATCTATAATATATAAGTATATAGAATATTTTTAATATATTTATATATTAAGTATGTAATTATATATAAAAGTTACTTTATTAAATTTTTAATAATAAACTAGTAAATAATATATTACTAGTAGTTAGTATAATACCCTTATAATTCTATACGTATCTTATAATAGCTAGAAAGTAATAAAATATAATTATTAATTACTTATTATAGTATTTTATTTTATATTTTAAAAATAACTTTTTTAATTACTTCTATACCTTTTAAACTTAATTATATACCTAAATTAGCCTTTTTATTTTTATATAGCGTAGATTTTAAATATCTCTATATATTTTTAAACTAGTGTAAAATATCCGTTACTTTATAAATAAGGGCATTATTTTGTTAAAATTACTAATATAAATTAATATTAATATAAGATTTATAATTGTAATATAGTATAATAATATATATATATATATATATAATATTATATTAAAAAAAGAACTAATAAATCTATTAACTTACTTTCCCCTATTTATCTTCGATTTAACTTTAAATATAAAAACTTTTTTTATATAATTATTACTAGTATAAGAAATAGATAAATTAGGTATTTTAGTAAATACTAAATTACTTCTACCTTCTAACTAAATAGCGTTCTAAACTTAGAAAATTAAATTATAACTAATAATATAATTAATTTAATTAATATTAAAGAAATAAAACTATACTATTAGAATATATTAAGAGTACTATATATTAATATATTAAAATATAAAAATAACTTACTTTTTAATTAGCTAATAGCTAGTTCGTTTTCTAACTCTATTATTAACCCTTTTTTTATAATACTTCATTTTAATTTTTTCTATTTATATTACTACCTTCTTAGAATATATTCTTACTTTTAAATTTATATTTTTTATATTTTTTTTAGCGTATTTTAGCGTATTTTAACCTCTTTTTTTAACCATTTTCTTTATTAATTATTAATTTTTTTTATTTATATTAATATTATAACCCTTCTCGTTTAAAAGGCTTTTATACGTATTTTTTTTTAAAATATTTAGACTATTATCTAATAATATTCTTATATTTTCTTATTTAGGACTTTTAGTTAAGAGTCTATTAATAATTCTTTTTTCTCTTTATATTACTTTAGAAACCCTATCCCATTTAATTTTATTTATATTATTATTTATATTATTTTATTTTTAATATATTATCTAGTATTATAAATACTATTATAGGTTCTTTTTAAAGTAAAAATAATTATTAAAATAAGAGTATTTATTTTTAGAAAAAAATTAATATTAGATTTAAATTTTCTTAAATTTAGCACTATATTAGAGTAATAGAAGTCTAGATTTATATATATTTATATATTTGTATATTAATCGAACAAAAGGGTGTGGCTATAGTGGCTGTGTAAGCAACTAAAAGGGGTTTTAAAAAAGGAGGAGTATGTGTATATCTTTATACTTAATGTATTAAAAAAGTCAGGTAAGGCTAGATTAAAAAACTAGATTTATAAAATTAATAAGATATTATTATATAGTATAATATTAATAATATATTACATAATTAGTAATTATATAAGTAAGAGCTAAATTTTTACTAATTATAGAAATTTATTATTATATAATAAATTCTTATTAAAAATTAGGTTACGTTGTCTACGCTAGTCTTAGAATAGTATAGTTAAAATTTTAGTTAAATATATTTACTAACTAAAAAGTTATAGGAACCTAGAAAAGGGACTAAAAAAATTATTATATTTAGGTAATTTTAAGTTATTACTTATACTAACTAAGCAGTACGTAAAATAATTATAATAATCTTTTTAACTTTTTCTTTAAAACAGTATAATTCAGGTATTTTTAGGCTTAGTAATTAATCTTATATTAATTTTTAAATATAGTAACTTTTTAGATTTAGGTTCTCTTAAGTCTCCCCCCCCCCCCCCGTATTATATTAATAAAAAAAAGGGGTAAAATTTTTTTATATAACTTACCCCTTTTTATATTTAGTTTAACTTTGGGTATAAAGACTTTATTTATATAGTTTTTACTAGTATAAGAAGTAAAAGAATTTAATATTTTAATAAATTTTAAATTATTATTACTATTTATCTAAATTGTACCCTAAACTTATAGGATAAAATCTCGACCTATAAAATAATTAATATAATTAATATTAAAACACCCTGACTTTTTCGACACATTAAGTATAAAGGTATACACATACTCCTCCTTTTTTAAAATCCCTTTTAGTCGTCCCGAGCCACTATAGCCACACTATTTGTTCGATTAATATATAAATATATATATAATATTAAAATACTATAACTATAACTTAAAAATATATAATAAGTTATATACTTTAATATTTTAAATATTTAAAGTAACTTACTTTGTAATTAGCTAATAGTTAATTCTTTTTTAACTCTATTATTACCCCTTTTTTTATAATAATTCTTTCTAATTTTATACCTTAGTATTACTAACTTATTAGAAAATATAATTCTTTTTAAATGTAAATTTTTTTTTACTTTTTTATATTTTCTTTAGCGTATTTTAATATTTTTTTTTTGCGTTTTCTTTATTTATAACAGGTTTTTTAGTACTTATATTAATAGAATACTATTTCTTTTTTAAAAAGTTTTATAACGACCTTTTTATAATATTTAAACTATTTTCTATTAATTGTCTTTTATTTTATTTTTAACACTTTTTATTAAGTCTTTATTAATAACTCTTTTATCTCTTAAAGTTAATTTTAAAACTTTATTCCTTTTAATCTTTTTTATATTATAATTATTATTCTCTTTTTTTTAATTCTCTTTATAGCGTTATAAATACTTTACTAAGGCGTTTTTAAAGTAGTAGTAATAAAAAAAATATTTATTTTTAAAAGAAGTTTAACTTTAGATTTAGGGTTTAAAAAATTTAGTGCTATGTTAAGGAAATAGGAGTTTAGGTTTATAAAAGTAAAAATATTGTTTAATATACTATAATATTAATAATATATTACGTAAGCAGTAATTATATAACCTTAAAATAAATTTTTATTAATAATATAATTTTATTATTAGATTACTAACATACTTTAAAAAACTAGTTACGTAACCTATATTAGGCCTAAAAGGGTATAGATAAAATTTTAGTTTAATATATTTACTAACTAAAAGGTTATAGGAACCTAAAAAAGGGATTAGAAAAATTACGCTATTTAGGTAATTTTAATTTATTATACGTAATTAATAAGTAGTAAGTAAAATTATAGTAAAAATCTCTATAATTTTCTTTTTAAAACAGTATTATTTACGTATTTTTTAACTTAGTAATTAATTTTATATAAATTTTTAAAAAAGGTATCTTTTTTAATTAGTCTTTTTTTGTTGCACCCCCCTGTATTATCTAGTAAGCTACACACCCTCTCGCCAATAATAGTACTAAAAGAAAATCTATTAATAATATTTACTATCTCTAACGTTTAGGATTATGATTTTAAAAGACTTGGCTTTTAATTATTACGTACACAGTTTAGCACCCAACAGAGTTCCCTTGCTATGTTCGTACCCCTAGATCGAGTTCTAGACGTACTTATTACTTTGTAATAAATTTAAAATAGTAGTAGATAAATAACTAATAAAGGGGTAGTACACGATCGCGGAGTTTAGCAATCCTGGAACAACTCTAACGATAAATATCCGCTATTTCGTCCAAAGTTAGTCTAGACATGTCTAGGGCAGGCATATTATGAATTAGTCCAAGCCACAGCAAGTTACCAAGGCCGTGGTATGCCGGGGTCTCCTCTAGGCTTCAATACACGTGCGCAAGGCGGCAACGTCGTGGAGATGATCCGATTTGACGAGCTTGGTGTCGATAGAGCGAGCACGACTGGCTGCTGGACGTACAACTCTGAGACCTGGAACATGAACTATTGCGGGCGATGGTGGGCTAAGGAATGTCTGTGTTGCTTGTCCGTCCGTAGCAATCCGTTCAAATTTCATTATAATGGCAGTAGATAGACTCCCCACCTCCAGGAGAATGACTACACAGCCGTCGCAACCGCGTCCTGAACAAATCTCACGTCGCCGGAACCGTAACATCGGACCCTGCGTCTTGGACACACCATTTGGAAGCCGTCCTCTCGTTCGCGACCGACATCAGCGCAATCCGTAAGATCCTTTATCTCGCTCTATCCTTCTGAATCAACTCGTACATGCCACGCGTTCGAGGACTCCAAGAGAACGGAAGAGACAGTCTTCTTCTTCTTTGCATGGAGTTGATCATCCACGATGACCAACGAACTATCACCATTTAACACATCGCTGAAAACATGGTAACAGCTCGAAGCCGCGTAACCACCTACTTCGGCGTTTGCTACTGGTCCTTCCCGTGCCCATACTGGCGCGCTTCCATGTGAGCCTGACAAGAAGATCCGTCTTGTAGTCATGTTTGGTCTTGGGGCGGCGTAATTCAACTCACGGTTGGATTTTGGTTGTCGTTCAGCGGTGTCGTAAGGTAACCAGGCGTGCAGTACCAGCACTATTATTAAATCCTATATTAAAAGAGAACCTTTGCTAACACTATAATAGTATGGTTATTTTCAGTACCGTTTACACCAGCTCACTAGTGGCGCCTGGGTGAAATCCTTCGCCGCGCCCTTTTGCCGTAATCAACGTGCTGTTATTTGTGCTGGTTGTCGCATGATCTGTTCAGGTCGGTAACGACGATAAAAGAAATCCTGAGAATCCTTGTCTCGCCACCGTTAACGCGCGTATGACAACGCTGCGAGCTTTGTATAAGAAGGTCTTTAAAGAGAGTGGAGATACTCAGGCTGGTGTCTCTGCTGGCTGATGTGGTTATGTTGATGGTAGTAAGGGAGGTTACAAAATGCAGAGTTTTGGTGCCAAGTCGGCGGGAAAGACGACTACCTTGATGGTGATCAGCTAAAAAGATGAGGACGCGCACTCGTTCATAAGATTGAGGGATGACGCCGCATAAGACAGAGGAGCGCTTCTACAAGGGAAGACCGCCGTCTGGAGGATACACCTCTCTAGGCGATGATAATACACGTGCGCGAGGCAACCGTGCTAGTAGAAGTTAATAAATTTAACAAGATAGTATTATTAAAGTTATAGTTTAGGGGTATAAACTATAATTAATAAAACTACTCCGCTATATATATAGATTCTTTACCTATTTATTATATACTTATTTATATCTTTTATCTCTATTTCTGAAATTATTATATTTAATAATAATAGTTATTTTAGGTATAGCTATACTACTATTTTATTTAAAAAGGTAAATAAAGGCATGCACATACTCCTCCTTTTTTAAAACCCCTTTTAGTCGCCCCAAGCCACCACAACCACACTATTTATTCAATTAATATATTAAATAGTTTTATAAACTTTATATAGATATCCTATTTAATCTAGGGCTCCTTAAAAAGGGTAAAAAATAATAAATTAAAAATAATTTTTATAAGTATATACGTAAAGCTAAGTAAGACTCTAATAATAATTTTAAACTATAAATTTAGTTTTTTATATTAGCTTAGCTACTATACTGCTATTTAAAATTAGAATTTAATACAGGTAAGTAAATAACTATTTTTTTATAATAAATAACTTATCTTAATAAGACTTCTAGTATAGTATATTAAAAATAAGTTACCTAAAATTAAAGAGCTCCTTAAGAAGAACTATAAAAAACGCCTTATAAAGGACTTTTAAAATACTTTTTATTATAAAGTACTAATAAAAAAAGAGAAAATATATTTTAATTTTTAAAAAGGGTAAATTATTTTAAAAAATAACTTACTATAATCTATAATTAGCGCGTTAGGTATAAATAATTAAATTACTATATAGATTATTATAGGAAAATCATTCTGGAGGATACACATTGGATATGAAAGATCATTTTGGTTAGGTAAGGGATATGTGACACCTTCTGCCACTCTCGATAAGCCGATCTCAGTCCAACCATCCCAACTTGTGGCTTTTTTTTTTTACCATGCATACTCGTTACGCGCGTGCTCAGGTGCTGTTCGTAAATTCGTGCCAAGGGCAACTGTAACCGAAGAGGTTTAGCGAGTTACTAGATTCACAGTGTTCGTCGCCATGAAATGGCGTAGATACGCTGTATCCATGGGTAGTTCAACTCTCGGAAGTTCTTCCGAAGAGCGATTTTGAACTCCTCTCCAGAAACATGCGGCTCCAGATGCAAGAAGAACGCGGCCCATCCACCGAAAGCGATAAAGGTGCAGATGGCCATTTGGACCCATAGATCTGTGGAGGAGTCGCATGATCTGTTCAGGTCGGTAACGACGATAAAAGAGATCCTGATCTGTGGAGGACTCTAGCGTTCCCGAACATCTCCGGTACATGTGGGTAGGTACGAAGACCTCCCTGTAGGCTTCAATACGCGCGCGCGCAAGGCAGCAGCGTCGTAGAGGTGATCTGATTTGACGAAGTTGGTATTAAGGCTGTCGCCTTCGCAGAGAGGAACCATAGTACGCGCGGAAAATAGTGCATAGAAGCTGCACACAAATTTTCGCCGCAGCCACATCCATCGACCCTCCATCTTCCACATCCTTAACGCGATCTCGGCCGCAGGTACGAAGAGTGGGATAGCATGGTGGTTAACTCTCCGCAGTAGAGTAGACGGTAGACCGGGACAAGGCATAACAGAGGTGCCAGGCTAAACGATGCGGATCGCAGACTTGGTACATATACATTGCAGAAGTGGCAAGAGTAACCGACATGCTGCGTGTTGCGGATGGTTGTTAGCGGTCGGAGCTATGGTTTTGAGGATCACATCGTTGTTGGGATGAATGTAGATATACATGATATACGCCTACTTCAAGCCCTGGCCAGCATTACCTGCGTGGAAAAGAAGCAGCTGCGGCGAAAAGACGTGGCCGAAGCAAGTGCAGTCGTTTCACAGGCTTTCAAAGTTTCGCGAGCTAAGGTCAGGTTGATGCAGCCTATCCACTACTCCGCGCTTGGCAACGCCATCATTATCATCCCCATCCAGCACGGCATCTGCAAACACCCATCGCTATACGCCTGTTCGCACCGTAACCAGCAGAGCTGCGGCACGTGCAGCCCAAATTCACCGTCTTTGACGCACCGCCGCTGCCCGTTTGCACTGTTCCGACTCACCGCACTCGCTTAGAGCGGCCTATGGCGCCCAAGTAAAGCAGCGACTGCTCATGGAAAGAGACCGACCCGTGGTCCCATCTTCTCCCTCTCCTTCTTCTAGGTACGCCAACCCCACCATCACATAGACGCCCGCACAGGCAGCCAAGCACGTCCGCCGACACCACGCCACCCGCTGCCTCGTCACCCTCGCCGCTCCCTCTCGTCTGCTTCATCGGCACAGCTGCTGCGACACCCACCGGGGCCTCAGTTTGGCGCGAGCCGTCGGAGTTGATCACGTACCAATCAGTTTCTCATGTCGTCCAGGGTGACTCGCTCGTCTGCGAGGCTATCATCAGGCTCCTCGTCCAACCGGCCACAACCCCCCGCTCCGCCTCCGCCCGCCGCTGGCTCGACGAGGAAGCGTAAGGCGTCTGCCCGCGAGTCCAGCCCCGGCGAACCTGAACAGCAGCCCGAGGCGCCTCCTGCTCGTGCCGCCCGTTCTAAGCGCACCAAAGTCGAGCAGCAGGACTCGCCAGCTGCCCCCGCAGCTCGCTCGAAGAAGGGCAAAGGAAAGTCGGCCATGTCTGCACCTGGGTACGGTGATCCCGCCCTCTCCGATACCGTGGACGCGATGTTGATCGATGATGATAGACAACCGACGGACACCCCAGAGGAGAAGGCGCAACCCGCTTCGTCCAAACGCGGCAAGAGCGGTCGTCGAAGCGGAGGTCAAGGTGACAGCTCCCAGCGGCCTTTGAAGCTCCCCAGGACTAAATGGAATACAGACGCTGCGCCCTCGTCCTCGTCCCGTCGAGGCTCCCGCAAGTCGAACACCAAGAACGATGATGATGTAGCTATGGAGGAGGCGCCCGGCACACAAGAGACACCGCGGGGTGGCTCTGGCCCTGGCCGACCCGACACCAGCGACGGTAGCAACGCCGATGGCCACGGAGGACGCTACGATGACGATGACGATGACGACGACGATGACCCGTTCAGTAGCAGCTTCCTGGGGCGCCACCCAGGAGGTCTCTCTGCCCTGCGCCATCTTAGTGGCATGGCACATCTGATGACGAGCACGAACAATCGCCTACGGGGCATACTAGAACAGTTACAATCACCTGACCCGACCATCCAGATGATAGCTCTTCAAGAGCTTTCGGAGGTCTTGTTGATCTCTACCGAAGACAATTTGGCTGGCCATTTCTCGCCCGACGCATATGTGAAAGAGCTAGTCAAGTTGATGCAGCCCAACGAATTCTCAGGCGAGGAGAATCCCGAGATCATGCTCCTTGCGTGCCGGTGCCTGGCAAATCTGATGGAGGCACTGCCGCAAGCTACCGCAAATGTCGTTTACGGTGGCGCTGTACCCATACTATGTTCGAAGCTACTTGAAATTCAGTTCATCGACCTCGCGGAGCAGTGTCTGAGCACGCTGGAAAAGATTTCTGTCGAATTCCCCGCGTCCATCGTCCGCGAGGGTGGTCTCACTGCGTGCTTGACCTACCTTGACTTCTTTGCTACAGGCACTCAGCGAACAGCGGTCACCACAGCAGCAAACTGCTGCCGAAATATTCCTGAGGATTCATTCTCCACCGTCCGCGATGTCATGCCCATTCTCGGAAACATTTTAAAGAACAACGACCAGAAAGTTGTAGAGCAAGGTTGCATCTGCGTCTCCAGGATCGTGCAAAGCTTCAAGCAGCAAGACAGCAAGCTCGAGGAGCTCGTCAGCCCCGATTTGCTCCGAGCCATACTGGGACTTCTTTTGCCTGGAACAACCAACCTTATCGGGCCAAGCATCCACACCATGTTCCTTCAGGTGCTTGCGTACACGGCCAAAGCGAGCCCACGCCTCTCAGCTGAGTTATTCAAGATGAATGTGGTCGACACACTCTATCAAATCTTGACCGGAGTATCTCCACCCACTGGAACCGAGGATGTTGCGACCAAGATCGACACCGTGGTGATCATGCAAGCTCTCATTCACCGGCCTAAGGACCAAGTATTGGAGACGCTCAATGTTATCTGTGAGCTTTTGCCTGCTGTAACACAGGAAGACTTGACGTATCTGGATGATCTCTTCGATGCCGGCTACCCTGGCGAGAGCGCACCACCACTATCGGCCTCCACGACGAGCAACGCAACTGGTGATAACCGGGTCGAGCTCCTCGAGGATTGCAAAGAGCAAGTTAAGCGCTTCGCTGTTATCTTGCTTCCTACGTTGACGGATGTATACTCAAGCACAGTCAATCTGAACGTCCGACAGAAAGTGTTGACGGCACAGCTCAAGATGCTCTCCAATCTTGCTACAGATATTCTAGAGGAGGCCCTCCGTGCTGTTCCTTACGCTTCATATCTTGCGTCCATTCTTTCGCAACAGGATCATCCGACTCTGGTTACATATGCACTCCAAGCAGCTGAGCTCTTGTTGAAGCGTTTGGAACCCATATACCGATACCAGTTCTACCGTGAGGGCGTCATCTCCGAGATCGCGAAGCTCGCCAACCGTCCGTGTAAGACCTTGGATCTACGGTCTAAAGGGTCGAAGGCTACCTTTGAAGTAGAAGCAGCGGTCGACTCGAATGCCAGCTCCGTTTCGTCCGATCAAGTGGACGTGGACCAAGATATTGGCGAAGAAATAGATGTCGACGTACACTCGGAAGATGAGGATGAAGAACCAAACGACCAAAGCGATAATCGAGATGATGACGATTCAGACTCGTCCTCTTCATCCGAACGCTTTAACCCGCCTCCGATGCCAAACGCCGAAGATATAATCACGCTGCGAGCCAAGAAATTCATCGAAGTTCACGAAAACGATGCTGCTAAAGTCATAGGAGAGAAGGCCACCGTCATACTGAATGACCTCAAAGCTCTTGCCACGGAAATACGCCAGTGCGTTCTAGGAAATGGATCTGGAAATTGCCCTGAGCTATTCACTCGACTAGCCGCTTATTTTGAGGGCGACGCGCTTGAAAGCATTACGAGCTTCGAACTCATGTCTTCCAACATAGTCGAAATTCTTCTGGATGTCTTCTCGACCTCCAAAGCGGCCAACAGTGTCGATCCTCGTGTTCCTTTCCTGGATGCCTTCATGGGGACTAGCAGCAAGAACAAGATCAAAACCGCCAGTAGTGCATCTCCTGCTACACCCTTCAGTGTCCTGGTCAGCAAGCTTCAAGATTTGCTGAGTAGGGCTGAGCACTTCGAAGTCATCACGGTTCATCAACACTCCTATGATAGTCGTGGCAGCGCTGCCTCTATGCTGGCCAAGCAATTACGGTTGAAGCTCATGGCTGATGACGATTCTGGCATCCCGAAGACCTACCGCCACATGATGGTTTCGATTCATGCCATCGCAACATTCAAATCATTAGATGATTATTTAAGGCCGCGCATTAGCATTGCCGAGCAGCGACCCCGTGGAGCTCGGTCTTCTCGCGAGGTTGCCGCCTATGCGCAAGCACTAGCCGAAGGACGGTTGCCTATTCCACGTCCACCGCACACTCCTTCCGAGTCCACGAATCGTTCTTCATCGCGGAAATCTTCAAAGGCAAAGCCATCGGGCTCTACATCAAGTGCACAGGCCGGCCCGAGTTCGGCTTCGCAAGAGAAACCCCGTCGTTCTAGTAGACGACAGCAGACGCAACCACCCCCACCTCCGCCGCCGCCGGCTTTACAAAAATCTGCCGGTGAGCGCGATCCTATTGAGTGCGCCGACGAGGAGCGTTTGTCAGATCCAGACTCCATGGACGAAAACAGCACTCTGAATGCTATCATGGATGATCTTGACGATGACATGGACGAAGAGCAGCCAGATCCCTCCGCAGTCAGTGTTGAAGTCGCGCCTACAGGCAAAGTCACTGCCCGCAAAGAGGACGGAACTCGGGTAGCCACGCCTGTGCAAGGCCAGACACCCACTAAACCGCCTGCGCAGGAGCGAATGTCAGCACCTTCACGACTATCTTCGCTGCTCCGTAATGCTGCTGCACACCAAGGTCTCGGTGGCGTCGCTGGTGCTCTGTCATATGCAGCTGCCGTGCAGTCCACTCCACAAGACTGGCATATCGAATTCAGCGTTAATGATCAGCCGATTTCAAACGATACGACAATCTATCGCGCTGTGCATTTCAGTCAAGGTCAGCCTGGAGATACATCGCACCGCACTGTATGGAATGCGGTTCACACTATCAAATTCAAGCGTGTACCAGGTCCACCCCCGACTGAGTCGAGTACAATCACTCCGCCTCCCGACTCGAAAGCAGACACCTCGGAGATGCCGAAATCTCTGAGTGACCATCCTGTGACTTCTGGCATCCTGCGACTGCTCAGCATCTTGCATGAGCTTAACGCAAACATGGACGATTTGATCGCGGATGGCCAGGAGCAGCTCAAAGCTAATGCAGAGCCTCCATCACAGTTCGTCAACACGAAGCTGACAGCAAAATTGAATCGGCAATTGGAAGAACCGTTGATCGTGGCCAGTAACTGTCTACCTAGCTGGAGCGAGGACTTGGCACGCCTGTATCCTTTCCTCTTCCCCTTTGAGACCCGACATTTGTTCGTCCAGTCTACCTCGTTTGGTTACTCGCGATCCATGACCCGTTGGCAGAATTCACAGCCGGCTTCCGACAGTCGACACGATCGCAACCGTGATGAGCGGCCATTCCTTGGACGCTTACAGCGTCAGAAGGTCCGGATTTCGCGTGCTCGAATTCTGGAGTCCGCCATGAAAGTCATGCACCTCTATGGCCATTCCCCGAGCGTTTTAGAAGTGGAATATTTCGAGGAAGTCGGTACCGGGCTGGGGCCTACTCTAGAGTTTTACTCTTCGGTGTCAAAGGAGTTTTCCAAGAAGAAGCTCAAGCTCTGGCGTGAAAATGAGTCGAACGGAGCTGACGAGTACGCTTTCGGAAAACGTGGTCTGTTCCCGGCACCCATGAGTGTGGAACAAGCCGGAACTGAAAACGGTGCTAAGATTATCGAGCTGTTCAGAACATTGGGAAAGTTTGTCGCGCGTTCGATGTTGGACTCGAGGATTATTGATGTGTCATTCAATCCAACTTTCTTCCGCGTGGGAGACGGAAACGCTGCCGTCGCGCCTTCTCTAGGGGCGGTCAAGTCTGTCGATTATGATCTGGCCAAGTCACTCAAGCTTTTGAAGCAATTCGCCGATACAAAGAAGCGAATTGAGGGCGACAGTACCATGTCCCCTTCGCAGAAAGCTTCGGCCATCCGAGACATAGTTATTCAGGGTTGCCGTGTGGAGGATCTTGGCCTTGACTTCACACTGCCTGGATATCCGATCGAGCTCATCGAGAATGGTGCGGATCAGCAAGTAACAATTGACAATGTGGACACCTATGTCGAAAAGGTGCTTGATTTTACCTTAGGCTCTGGGGTTCAGCGTCAAGTCGATGCTTTCAGGACAGGTTTCTCTGAAGTGTTTCCTTATTCCGCCCTGAAGGCTTTCACACCCGATGAGCTCGTTATGCTCTTTGGACGCGTGGATGAAGACTGGTCTCTCGAAAGTAAGTTTTGTTGTAGGACTTCCCCTGCTATTCATTCGCTAACCTGGTATGCAGCTTTGATGGACTCGATCAAGGCAGATCACGGGTACAACCTTGACAGCAAGAGTGTTCGCAATCTCTTGCAAACCATGAGCGAGTTCTCGGCTACTGAGCGCCGCGACTTCCTGCAGTTCATCACTGGTAGTCCGAAGCTTCCTATCGGAGGTCAGTAGTTAGCCATAATTTCTTTTGAATTGGTCTTAATTCGTTTTTAGGTTTCAAGAGCCTCACTCCGATGTTTACGGTTGTCTGCAAGCCCAGCGAGCCGCCATACACATCGGACGATTATCTTCCGAGTGTTATGACTTGCGTCAATTACCTGAAGATGCCCGATTACAGCAGCATGGACATTCTCCGCGAGAAACTTCGCGTTGCCATTCAGGAAGGTCAGGGTGCCTTCCATCTTTCTTAAGCAAGCAGGCTGGACCACCATTACCAACATTGCCGGGGTTTGGCGTACTTTCTGTCGGAGCGCTCCACAGTTTCTTCCGTGGATTAGGTGGGTCATTGTCTTTCTCAATGTATTAATGTAGGATGGGACGGAACTGGAGCTGGGCTTGGTATTTCGTTGGCGACTGAAGCCCACGACGGACAATATGCATCAGGACTAGAAGTCCATGGCGTTCATGCTTGTACATTCACATAGCGTATCTCTCAAATTTGAATGGGAGGATGGAATAAGATTAGACACGCTTTAGGTCAGTAATCATACATGGCTCCCAGTGAGTGTTGGAGGACGTCGTAGAATGGAACATGCCATCGATTAGCGCGGTTACGATGTGGGCGTGGGACGCTAGCTTGGAAACGAATGACGCACACAACCAGGCGCGTAATGCAGTTTTTGAAAATTTCACAGTTGTACTCATAGATATGTGTTCCTTCTGCAATGCACACGTGCACCGCAGTGTTGCGCAGGATGGGCACACTAAACAAGCGCCAAGCCTCGGCACTGAGCCGAACTCGACGCACGCAGCCTGAAAAGGATCACGCACCTCCCTGTAAGCTTCAATACGCGCGCGTGCAAGGCAGCAGCGTCGTGGAGGTGACCTGATTTGACGAAGTTGGTGTTGAGGGTCACGCACACAATCTGTCGGAACATAACACTCGCGCGCTGTCCTCCGATCTTTGTGCGATAGCAATCAAACGGTCGCACGACTTTCCCAGGGGTTATCGTCCTCTGAATCTCCCTCCGATCCGTCCTCTCGTAGCCTTGAGCATGCAACGTGTACCCCGCCGAAACAGACCACGCAAGCATTTCAAGACCAAAGATGGATGAAGAGCTACATACCATCGAGGTACGCTCGCGCCATTGCTACACGACCGATCGCAGATGCTAAGAGCATGATAGCAAGAATATTGCCCACCGTTGGACCCCGCGCTCATCCATGCGCTGTACCCGGACTATGCGGAGCAAGAAGGCGGCATAGCGGTGCTAAAGGGCCTTTTGGAGGACCTGAGGCGAACGGCCGTCGCCGAGCAGCTTACTGAATTTGACCCGTCGGGGAGCAGTGACGGTGCGGTGCGATCGATCCAGAGTAAAAAGTCTGACGACGTTGAATCGAACGCAGAAACCTGGACCTCGGCTACGACCGTGACCGACTACACGAGCTTGTCCAGTGATCTGGCTACACTGGGCTTGGGAGGAAGCCCGTCGGGCTCGGATGAGGCATCAAACGGAGAATCCTTCCGGGGGACGGAGGGCTCCTACACACAGAGCAAGGAGAAGGCGCTTGCCGATACATTCCCCGCTCTTCGACCTGGGCTCGTTGCATATACATTGAAGAAGTGTGGAGGTGATTTTGAGAGAGCGACGGACGAGTTGCTAAACCATGTGTATTTCGAGGACGTGAGTGGAAGCCCGGAAGAAGATATTTCAATCGCCAAAGGCATTGATGCGTTTTCGGAGGAGAATCATCTCCCCCAGCGGGGCAGGAAGGGGAAGAAAAGAAAGAAAAAGGGGAAGAACTTGTACGATGTGAAATCCGCATCTAACTCAGCATCAGTGCTCGGTCCGATGGCGCCAATGGCGAACAGGTGGCAGGACAGCGGGCGAGATGTGGAATTCTTGGCTTCACGGACGAATGTCTCTCAGAAAGCCATTACATCGCTATATCACGAGAATGGGTTGTCGTTGCCGGGCACTATCATTGCAATGATGAAGGAGACCATTGCCACACGTAGCACGGAAGAGCCTGAGGCATCGGTCATCCAGCCTGCACTTGAACTAACCGACGAATTTCCCAACATTGAGCTGGAATATGCTACTGCTCTGATCCACTTAACCGCTCCCTCAACTGCAAACGCACACGAGCTTGCGAAGACACTCACCGTCTACCCCAGCACTGCATCAATAGCAGGTGGCCTACACATCATACCCCGCTACGCCCCAGTCGACCTCTCCGATCCAACTCCGGAGAGTACAAAGCTCCCAGAGCTACCGCCCTCGGCCATCCCTCACACAGCGGCGTCCCTTTCCGCAGCCCGCGGCGCAGCTTTCACCCAAGCCTCAGCCGCCCACCGCAAAGGCCGCTCGGACCCGCTCTTCAGAGCTGCAGCAGGGTATTATGCGCAGGTCGGCCGCGTCGCCTCCGCACATCTGCACGCGCACAACGAAGCTGATGCGGATTTCTTCGTTGCGCAGCAATCCAGCTCCACAGTGCTCGATCTGCACGGCGTAACCGTGGACAACGCGACGAGAATCGCGAAGCAGAAGACGAAAGCGTGGTGGGACGGCCTGGGCGAAGCGCGGCTCCCAGGATATGGTCAGGGGAGGGGCAGTATGAGAGAGCCATTTAGGATCGTGACGGGGTTGGGTAGGCATAGCGAGGGCGGGAGGGGCAAGATAGGACCTGCCGTCTTCCGAGCGCTCGACAAGGAGGGGTGGAGGTTGGAGGTGGATGGTGGCGAAATATATGTTACTGGGAGGAAAAGAACAACGTGAGCGGGCGAGGAGTGATGGCTCTTGGTGTCTTGGCACGATAATTGAAGTTTGGCTTTGGTGTGCATAGGGAACGTTCCTGGACGATGTCGCAAAGCGGTTTCGACGGTGCTGGGCATGTCTTGAGAAATTTCGGGAGTGGTGATGAGAGTTGGGACTGGTTGAAATTCGCGTTCTCACGCTGCAAGATTTCGCGATTACACCTCGATCATATAGATACGAAGACAATATATTAATAGGTAAAGTAACGCTCTTTAATATAGAGCTGTTGTATTACTTTATTAATATTACGTATAATTATATATAAAATTAATACTTATTTAATTAATTTACTATTAACCTATTTTTTTTTATTATTATTTTTATACTACTTATCTATATCTAAGAAATTCTAGATTTATATAAAATTAGTATACTTATTAATTTTTCCTCTATAGCCTATTTTATTAAAAAAAAAAGTTTATTTTTCTTTTAGCCTTAATAACTATATTTTTTAATAATTATTTAAAGAAAAAAAAAGCTAATTCTAGATATACTAGTAATTATTATTATAAAAGAATTTTTTTTTTGCTTATATAAGTAAAAAACTTTTTTAATAAATATAAATAAATATATAATTTTTTTTTTTTAAATATAGTTTTAATAACTTAAGATTTTATTATTTTTAATAGTTTTTAGTACACTTTATACTTTTACTAATAATTTTATTTTTTTTTATTTATATATTTATTATTTTTAATAAAACTAATAATCTATATATACTTATAGTAGTTTATATAAAGATATATATATACTTCTTCTTTTTTAAAACCTCTTTTAGTTGCCTACACAGCTACTATAGCCACACTTTTTATTCGATTTATATATTAATATACAAATATATAGTAGTTAAATAAATTATTTATAATATTATAATTTTTATATTAGTAGATTTAGTATTAAATATTACTATTAGCTTTTATAAAACTATAGTTAAAATATTAATAAAAAATAATATTAAATATAATATTTTTATAAATTATTATTCTTTATAGTATTATAGTTAGTATTTATCTTTATTATTATCTAATATACCCCCTTTACTTTTATTATCTTTACTTTAGTAAAAAGTTATTTTTTATATTTTTATTTAGTATATCTTTTTACTATAATTAATGTATTGTTATTTATACTAGTTGTTATATAATCTATTTAGGTCGGTAACGACGATAAAGGAGAACCTAGGTGAAATGATTTGGTCGTTGCAATGCCTAGCGTGACGCTAATGCTTATCCCCACGGACCCAAGCCGAGAGCACGTCAATCTAGGGCTCAGACAACGACATCGCAGCTTTGACGATCTCCCCTGTGTATCAGACTGAGCGCGTTGCGTGAATTGTGGGGTTTCGAAACGTTGTTTGAGTGGCCGTGCGCGCTGTTTCAGCAATACCTGGTGGGAAGCATACCATGACGTGACAGGGGCAGCCGTAAGTTTCGCGAAGAGGAAGAGTCGTTACCATGATAGGAAGAATAGAGTTGCTCGGCCGGGAGCTCCGTTCCGTCTTCAAGCCGAGATGCTGATGTTGCTGCGAGCTGATGCTGCGAGCTTCAGCAACCAGAGCTAAAAGACTACACAATAGCGCTAGATTAGCTTCACCACGCAGTCCGGTTTAGAGATCGCATTTCAGCAATCCTACAACGATGTCAAGTTAACAGTTTACAAGCCTACAAGCCTCTCCCTCACTCGATCAAGAACAACTCTACCTGCTTAACACGATTCCGCTGGTGCAATTTCCAACACATTGTACGCGCGGCGCCGCCCACCAAGACTGTTTGACATCTTGGACAACCGCTGTCACAGCCTAGTTATGGGATGGCCCAATGAGCACGGCGATCGAGCTCAGGTCATCTCGATTAGGAAACGCACTGTAGGTGTGCCTCCACAAAGATTGCGAATGCCTTTAGATCCCCACGGGAGCGTTGTAAAAGATCGACGGATTTGTGCACGTTCTTGAAGAAACGAGGCGGCAGGCTGAGACCGGATGGCAAACGGTCCTGATCGGCCGGCCCATGAGCATCTACTCGTTCTATGCTTGGACAACTTGATCTGCAAGTACCTACAAGTATTTAACACATCACGGATTATCGAACAGCCACCTTTTTCATCTCATCTACCTTTTCTTTCGACTTTATTTCCTGCTGCAGACAGGTTTTAATTCCTTCCTTCATCCAGTTTACCGCTGTTGAACAGTACTCCCGTCTATTTCTTATCAAATCCATTCTTCAACATGAAGTTCTCCGCTTCCGTCATTGCTGCTCTCGCAGCCACGCCCCTTGTCGCCGCGGCCCCGTTCCCCAACGTCGAGAAGAAGTGGGTTGATACAAACCCTGGGTTCATAGGCACCAAGATGGCTGCCCACTTCGCCGATCCGCGCAAGCGTGCGCCCGGTAGGTCTTCTGCCGGCGGAGCGGACGGTGCTGGTGGTGGCGCTGGCGCTGGCGGCAACGCGGCTGGAGGAGGTGGCCTGGGCGGTCTTCTCGGTGGTTCCGGCGGAGGAGCTGGAGGAAACTCTTCCAGTACTGGTGGGGCCGGAGGAGGCGCTGGAGGTGCTTCAAGCGGAGGTGGCGGCTTGGGCGGCCTTCTCAGCGGTCTCGGCGGAGGAGCTGGGGCCGGCGGAGGAGGCGCTGGAGGTGGTGGCCAGGGCAACGGAAATGGTGAGTAAGCCCCACGATACCATCGATTCGTTCTGACTTTCACAAGGTGCTGCAGCTGGCGCAGCAGGCAACAGTGGAACTGCAGGGTCGAGCCCGGCCGCTGGAGCGGGTGGTGAGTTGCTTTCCAGTCGATCCCTCATCTCGAGCTCCACATGGTCACATGTCGGAAGTTGGAGGACGTATCGTGACCTGTTCCGCCTCAAGATATACAATGCGTCGCACAAACTTTTCGTCTAGTCCTGTGGACAGTTCAAAAATATGCATTGAGTATATCGCTTTTATATCGAATCATCAAGCTGACGGATTCACAACAAGGCTCCGGGTCGACCAGCGGATCTGGCGCAGCAAGCCAGAGCGGCAGTGGTTCTTCGAATAGCGGATCGGCTGCTGCCAGCGGCGTGTCTGCCCCAGGTGCAGGCTCAACCGCATCGCCCGCATCGCCGAAGAGTCCTCAGGGCGGAGCGGGCGCTGGTGCAGCTGGCACTGGTTCCGCGGGCACTGGTGGAGCTGGTGCAGGTGCAGCGGGTGCTGGTAAAGCTGGTGCTGGTGGAACTGGTGGAGCTGGTGGAGCTGGAGCTGGCGGAGCTGGAGCTGGAGCTGGAGGAGCTGGCGCTGGTGCAGCGGGCACTGGTGCAGCGGGTGCTAGTGGAGCTGGCACTGGTTCAGCGGGTACTGGCGGAGCTGGTACTGGTTCCGCGGGTGCTGGTAAAGCTGGCGCCGGTGGAGCGGGTGCTAGGGGAGCCGGCACTGGTAACTCTTCTTAAAACCTCCATGGCTGCGCATGTGAGATGCGGTGGGCTTAGATGGCAGGTTTTGGTCTGGTGGAAATGTTTTTACGATCCTGTAAGGTCTACCTCGGTACTGAATACCTAGTACATACATAGTTGCATTAATTTTTTCCTTGCAACAAGGCATTCCTTGTATCGTTGTCGTGAATTGCTTTATTCCTGCTACTGCCACGTCAATCCTCTCACTGCTGTGTTGCTCCAGGATGGACAATACATGAGCCAACACAGTCAAAGCCGTACAAATTCTAGGTTGCTTTTGTGGTGTTTGTTCACATCTGGAGTTATTTAAAAAGCAATAACGAGAGTTGTGAAAGTGGCCAACGTTGCATACGATCAGCTCTGAAGAACGGTACTCTTAGAAACGGTACTCTTAGCCAAATCATACTATTTTTCGGCGGATTTTCGGAGAAACGTGGATACTGAGCAACATTTTAAAGAGATCATTGCTGGATTCCATGGGAGTGGTGGAGGATACTCTTTTTTAGCGCCTGACCGACATGGTGCAGGACATGCTACTACTTTCTCCCAGATCATCTTCACACCCTCCTAACAGCGTCCTGGAAACCATTCCTGTTGGGGACAGCTCCATTGGGACCAGCGTCGTTGAGATCAGCGGGATTGATAATGCGGTAGGGTGTATGTATGGTAGATGCCAACGTGCACAACCCGATTTCCTCGCTTCCACGAAGAAATTTGTCCTACGATGCTCGGGGATATTGAGCTAGGCATTGTATGGGTAAAGTGAGAGGTAGCTGCCGTGAGAGAGCTAAGCAGCGAGTAGGACAAGAGAAGCCGGAGAGATTAGAAGTGAGAGAGATGGCGAGAGAAATGTCTGCTATACTGAATCCGCACGTCGTTGAGCCTTGTTCACCTGTAGGAGACAACACAGCAACCAGATACGCTCGGAGTCCAGAGTGTGCGAGTATCTATGCACAGTAAAGCATACGAGGATTTACGTCTGAGCATCGTAAGTTGATTCCTCTGTATTTGAATTTGGGCGTCTGTCTGCGCTTTCCACCTTTACTTGGAGTCGGAGGCAGCTCGAGACGGAGAACCTATTACTCCTCCCTTTCTCTATATAGTGAGAGAATTGGCACTCTTAAGCGATAAGCCTTACTCTATATCTAGGCCTCCTGAGATTGATTCAACCTTACATCCCACGTTGACGCCCAGAAACCCAGACAAGCAACTCTGATCTGCTGAGCCAAAAAATGGATCCACACGTGCGTACGGAGCGCGAGGGATCTTCAGAAGCGGTAACAACTTCAGGGGACAACATCCAGACAACTTCTCCGACGACAAATGATGCCCCAACCAGGGACCAGGAACCTGCAGTGGCTGCTGAAGATGCAGTTGTTCCTGCCGCGAACGTTCATGCAGCAGAGGCGACTACTCATTCTCGGTCCTCGAATAAGGTCAAAAAGGCACCTTCAGACTTGAAGAGTAGGCCCAACAGGTACTTCTGAATATGCAATTGCTCACACTAGAAAACAGTTAAGAAACTTCCCCCAGCCGCTGAGATACACAAGGCCATTCCCCCAGAAGGCATGGATGTCAAACAGCTCGCCATTAATATGAAGGTGGACAGTAGTAATTTCCACTACTTCTCGGAGCTCCTGGAGATCATTGGAAGTGTGGAAACGAGATCGTGGATAAAGCCTTCAGGAAATCTTCCCTCGGCGGAGGATATCGCGAAGATCTATGAGGAAGCGAAAAGGCCAGCAGAACAGAAAGATCTGGAGGACAATCAGTGCATACTTTCCAAACTCGTAGGCGACATAACAGTGTATGCCCGTTCCCAGAATCGAAGGTTACTTCGAGTACCATTAGCTGACTCTACGCAGCACAAGAGACGGCACGTCAGAGCTCGTGCGAGGAGCTGGAAAGATGCTTCCACCTGCTTTGTACCGGGTCTTCTTTGAGGATTCGGCCACGTTGAGTGCGTATGTTTCACAGTAAGTACATGGGTACCTGCTTTCTGACAACATCCACTTACCTCCTATTTTCCACTTGCAGACATACGCACGTGCGGACGCAAGAGCAGCCCAATCTAATTCTACGAGACGGAAATGCATTCCAATCCATCGGAAGGTTTGTCGCTGATCAAGATCTTACGCGTGCGCGAATCGAGCGACACCTCATATGGAATATGAAGCGCAACCCGTCGTCATACATTTCAGCTTTCAACAGCATCGGTAGGATATCCCGTTATCCTTAAAGCAACTGAGCTAATTTATGCTTTTAGAGTATGCAGAACGACGTTGTCGGTTCCTCAGACGCGGTGGGAAGAGCCAGAAATGCGCTGAACGGCTTGCCGTAGCTATGATCGATACCAGCGAGCTAATCGCTGTTACAATACATGGAGAACTTGAAGAAAAGTACTTCAAGGTATCCCGGAATTCGTTTGGGGGTGAGAGATTAGAGCCCACCGGAAAGAAAGACACTCGTCGAGTCCAGATCCCTGCATGGGTTCATCAAGATGCATACAAAGGTATCGAAGAGGCTTCAACAGTATCAATTGGTCAAATTGTAGCTTCTGGAGCAGAAATATGGCTATCCATTACTGAGCTTCGGATGTGCAATTTACGCGTCCCAGCTGCCAAAGGACACAGCTACGAATTCTTAGCTTGCGGACACATTCGTAAGTCAAGCATCACCAAAGTCATGCCTTACGACGGGAAAAAGCTACATCAAGTGTTGGGACCAGGCGAAGTCGTCATCGACCATGGTAAACATTACTGGTGGTGGGACGAGAACGCCTGCATGTGGCGTCTTCGAATGCGGAGGGAAGGCAGCGAGGGCAGCGGTGAACAGCTCGAACGAACTGGTCTCGACAGTGAAAACGAAGCCGCAGACTCTGAAACAGAAGACCAGAACGAGAAACGTCGCCAAAAATATGATGGGGGTACAAGATCGACAAGAAAACCCTCGCAATGAGGAACAGAGCGCGTGCAAGCCAAAGACACGCAAGCGACAAAACGGACAGGAGGACGATTTCCATATAGGAAAACGTCCTAGACCGCTAAAGCTCCAACAGAAAATCCGCGAACCCCAATGCAACAAAAAATGCAACGATTGCTGTTCGAAGGCCACTTCGACTCACACAGATCTACTGTATGCGTTGGACCTTGCCGGGGCTTATAGGCCTGATCTGCGCCGACCAGATTATTGACCAACATTTATTTGGGCTTCCCTATGTCTTGGAAGACTCAATCATGGTACAGATTGGCTATAGCAGAGAATAGTGGTTGGGAACTCGTGGCAACGTGTCATACACCAACTTCTACGAATATGAAAGCAAGCGTAAAGGAAGATGGAAAGACTGGAGGACGAGGAGGTATTTTCCTTAGCGTATATCTGATGGCATTCCGAGACGATGCATACTGGAGACTGAGCTTGAGTGTTTGGGATACGGGTTTCGGTGGGCAATGACACGGTTCAGCAAGCTTTGCTGACTTCTTTTCCCCTTGGGGATAACTTACCTTAGATGCACACTTGGGCTCAAATGGTAACACGGGCAAGATCTACGGCCCACTTAGTACCAATTATTCCTTTGAAAAGTCTAATGGGCACCGTCGCAGTTTCTTGTAGTACAGAGCTAGGAAAACAGTATTGATACTACGTGTTACCCCAGGATAAACAATACGTAGGTCGACTTTACCAAAACTTCTGGCTAGAGATTTTACCTCGAGTCCTTAAGCTCTCCCGCCCGCAAGGAATGTCTAACAGCTGATCGACTTCCTCAAGAGCCTTGCTATTTATCACAGCCAACAAGGTAAAAAAGGTCCACTAAATGAAGCGTTCTATGAGGAAAATAAAGCTGCTATAAACGAAACGTATAAGCGCTTGCGGAATCGCACCCCGAATCATGAGACTTTGTAACAGTTTGGTGGGCCACGGAGCAAGTAATTCCCCTTGTTCAGTCATTGATGGAGTCCATCTTCTAAGGAAAGACACCCTCAGAATGTGCGTATGTAATGCAATGGATTATGCGAGACAAAGGTAACCATAAATTTGTGATGATCATTCCGCAAGTAGGTTAACAGTATAGGGCGCATCGTTGCGTACACGGGTTAGTACCTAACAGAGTTCCTTTAGCGCGTTTATACCCTGGACCGAAGTCTTGGCGTACTTATTACTTTTCGGTATAGGGCGCATAAAGTACGATTTATTAAAGAAAACCCTAAGTGGCAACCTCGTCTTTTGTAACTGCTGGACGAACTATGAGTGCTTATGTAGTATTAGGAGGCTCCTAGATGCTGTCGCTGTTGTGGTAAATAAAGTTGCGCCATCCAGTAACCACAAACGGCCTCAGCGAGTTTGACCAAGCTAACATTTCCGGACTCAGCCTCGCGTCGCTCGAACCTCATCTCCTCGCTACACACGTCGGTGCGCTCATTAGTTTTCCTTCCGAGACATTGCTACATTGTTCACATGTAGGTCTAACAAGTCCACCTGCAGCAACGCCCAGCATGCGCTTTACAGTTATCTCCTCTGGCCCACGGGATATAAGTTCCCATTTGACGTCAGATTCGTGTCTGGGAACGGCATAGCAGAATGCATTCTAGTAATATAGGCGAACGGCAACCTGAAAGAACTGCGTCTATCCTCGTTTCCAGCCGTGCCGCATTCGCGACCAACACAATGAAAGTTATACTCGCGCGCCCCGGCCACTGGGGTCTTTGTTCGCATAACGACATAGCGCACCCGCAGTAAACGGGGGGAGTCACAACCTCTGAATCTTCATATCTCCAGAGGTGCCATAGCCCAGGGAAATTTGTCTACCCTAGCTATCGCAATGGCATCGGCTTTGCAAATCTTTGGGTATATCATTACCTGGACGGCATTCTCTCTGGGTATTGCTTCGTGTCTTGCCCGCGCCTACTGCTGCAAAATGGTCGTGCGCTGCTGGAAGATTGATGACGACATGTCCATTATTGGAGTGAGTAGGCTCAGCACTTTCTATAATATGGTTAACCTTTTGGTACGATAGGTAACACTAATACCCGCGCTGGTCTTCTGGTAGAAGAATCTCATGCTGTGTTCGGAGTAGGCTTCCCGATCTGGATGTGCGGTTGCTTTGACTAACCACGCATCCTGCAGGGCTGGCTCCACAAAATGCAGCTACTTTGATCCCAGCGGTGAGCTGGTCAAGGTTCGTATCGTCGTTCACTCTGCCTGGTCGCGTGCTGATCGTGCCCAGTGGCTCTACATTTTAGCGGTGTACTACTCTACCATGCATTTCCTCATCAAAAATGCCTTCCTGACATATTATCTCCGCTTATCCATCCATCGCATCTTCCGCCTGTTCGTTGGCTTAGGCTTCGGACTCAACATCGGATTGCTCTTGATCAATTTGCTTCTTATCGTGTTTCAATGCATTCCCGTTAGAGCAGCATTCACCCCTTTGCTGCGCCTAGCGCCTACAACGCAATGCATGAACCGATCTACGTACTAATGGCGCCCTCCACCGTGGTAGGCCCTTCATACCTTTCTTCGTCGCTTCTATGCATGTGTTGGACTAGGTGTACTGATGGCCTGCACCAGAACGTCATCCTCGACTTCTATGTCTTTGTCCTCCCCATACCCACTCTTTGGCAATTGCAAATGCCATGGCGCATCAAACTTGGTGTTATCTCCGTCTTCGCCTTCGGCGGCATCTCCGTCATCCTCGGCATCATTCGCTTCCATTCGCTCATGAAGCTCATCTCTCTTAACCCGCGCACAACGGCGAGAGGGGTTGGTGAGATCATGATTGTAGCCGGGCTGGAACTCAACGTCGCGGCGATCGCTGTCAACCTCCCGGCTATCCGCTCCATCTACGTCAAATATTCCAAGAAACATGCAGCGGCGAAATCGGGGACAGCGAGTACAGGGGGTATTAGTCGGTCACAGACGTACACCGTGTCTACAACGAGCAAGTCGCCGCAGAAGGCGAACTTTGAGCTTAAGGATCCACCGCAGAGGCCGCCGTCGAGACAACCGCCTCCGAGGCCCACGCCTCCGAATCAAGGCTCTACGGAAAGCGAGGAGAGCCTGTGGAGTGGGAGACCGGTAGGGAGCCCGACGACGACTATTTGGGCCGGCAGGGACTCGGGAATGCAGGAGAACATCGAGTCGGCAGCCCCACAGGATTCATGAGCGGATGTAACCGGAAAGACTGCGAAGGTATGCGCCTGCACTAGAAGGTTAATTTGAAAGCATACGGCAAGGAATACCACAACTTGAATACTTCGCGTGGCCAACGCCTCGCATCAGAGGTAGACATTACCAGGATGAAAGGATGGGTAACACACATAGATGATTTGCTTCCATGCATGTTATTGAGGTAGAAATTGACTACTTCATCGATCAGCTCGTGGGTTCATCGAAAGAACGTGCGAGCACTCGATGATGAGTATGCGAACAAGACCGACCTTTGACGGGGGAATAACGTCCAGTCCGAGGCTTCGATGAAGAAAGAGCCCGAGGAGCGATTCCTATATAACACCTGCTTCAACTCTACTCCCCCGATCAAGTCTCGCTGTCAAATTCCCCTATACAAACTCTCAGTACTTTACAACCAGAAGACATACCAAACCTTGCGAACGACACTAGCGCACACCTACGAACGAAATGGCACCCACAGCGACCCTCGCGTCACTAAGCCATTCGTATGTGCACCGTATCCCTCATTGTACACCGCGCCACACAGCTTCCCTTCTCTTATACCCTTATTAACAAGTTTCAGTTTCTCAACGGCGAAGCCCCACACCCTCGTTAGCGGTGGCGGCAGCGCCAGACCTGGAGCTGTAGTGCCAGTTGGTGGAGGCCATTCCGGAAGCTCTGGAGACCGCTCGTGCGACAAGGAATGCGCACTGGGGCTAGGACTTGGTATGGGCCTAACCGTCGGGCTTCTCCTTTTGCTGTTCTGCTGGTGCAGCTGTCATTATGATTATAGGAGAGTGACCAGTAGGCATAACACGGAGAAGCAGGGAGACGAGGGGAAGGAGGAGACGACTCAGGTTTAGAGGGTGTGGGCTGGCGGACAGGGTCCAGCTTCGGGATCGTGGGCGGGCTTCATGTAGGTCTGATGGTCCGTTGTGTGGGAAATGTGTGATTCAGGAGTGTGGATATGAGTCAAGGGATTGAGGACGTTGAACATGGATATTATAACGCCGCGTGAAGTTAGGCATTAAGCTTAGCAAAAAAGACTCATCAACGCAGACGCGCATATATAAATACGATCGGTTGAACCCACCGACATCTCCGCACTGTACCTCTACGAAACTTGCATCAGAAGCTCTCCTACACCCCCCCCACCCCCCCCCCCCCACCCCACCCCCCCACCCCCCCCCACACCCCCCACCACAACCCCCACCCCACCACTATCGCTCCGCCCTCCTCATCTCTTCATTCCCTCTCTCACCAACCTATCCCTTCTCAAACTCCCACTCCACTCCCACCTCACATACCCCTACCACACCT